>BLSH010296233.1:20016-31389 GCA_018402905.1 Glandirana rugosa
TACCTACCCACCTTCTCCTGAGGTCACCGTTGGACAGTTCCGGACCACTTGAGGTACGGGTTTTCCCAATTCCGTCACGACCTCTTATTACCACCGGTGTATTTTATAACTGTGAAACCCGGGTTAAACCTGTTAAAGTGAATCCCCACATGAGTGAAAACAACGGTCGTCAAATCTGTAATTACCGGTACACAACATAATAAAACTCCTCTGTCGTATAAATGTCACAATATGTTCGACATGTGAGTGATGAAATGTAACATCGTTTCACAGTAAAGAAGTCACAACAGTGTACTTTTCTATATTATTTTATAAATGTTTTTACACTCCCCACCCCTCACATTTTTGTAAATATTTTATTATATCTTTTCATGTGACAACACTGAAGAAATGACACTTTGCTACAATGTAAAGTAGTGAGTGTACAGCTTGTATAACACTGTAAATATGCTGTCTCCTCAAAATAATACAACACATGGCCATTAATGTCTAAACTGCTGGCAACAAAAGTGAGTACACCCCTAAGTGAAATTGTCCAAATTGGGCCCAAAGTGTCAATATTTTATGTGGCCACCATTATTCTCCAGCACTGCCTTAACCCTTTTGGGCATGGAGTTCACCAGGCCTTGACAGGTTGCCACTGGAGTCCTCTTCCACCCATCCATGACAACATCACGGAGCTGGTGGATGTTAGAGACCTTGTGCTCCTCCACCTTCCATTTGATGATGCCCCACAGATGCTCAGTAGGGTTTTGGTCTAGAGACAGGCTTGGCCAGTCCATCACCTTTACCCTCAGCTTCTTTAGCAAGGCAGTGGTTGTCTTGGAGGGGTGTTTGGGGTCATTATCATTTTGAAATACTGCCCTGTGGCCCAATATCCAAAGGGAGGGGATCGTGCTCTGCTTCAGTATGTCACAGTACATGTTGGCATTCATGGTTCCTGAAGAGGACTCCAGTGGCAACCTGTCAAGGCCTGATGATCTCCATACCCAAGAGGGTTAAGGCAGTGCTGGAGAATAATGGTGGCCACATAAAATATTGACACTTTGGGCCCAATTTGGACAATTTCACTTAGGGGTGTACTCACTTTTGTTGCCAGCAGTTTAGACATTAATGACTGTGTGTTGAGTTATTTTGAGGGGACAGCAAATTTACACTGTTATACAAGCTGTACACTCACTACTTTACATTGTAGCAAAGTGACATTTCTTCAATGTTGTCACATGAAAAGATATAATAAAATATTTACAAAAATGTGTGGGGTGTATTCATTTTTGTGAGATACTGTATATGACTACAAAGTTGCAATCAAAATTGAATAGCATATCATGCTTGCCCATGCTTCCAAACAAACTTCTATCTTTCAATGTGCTTGTCCAACATCCTTTTTGGTTACATCATAAGGGGAGCATATTCACTGGAGTGGGAGATAGAGGGATGGCAGCAGCTTTGGGGGCTTGGGGGGAAGTGGGACTTTGGGGGTTGTGTTGGGTTGGGGGCCAGGGGAAGGGGTATATGTTGGGTAGGGGTTTTCCCATCTTTGTCATGGTTGCTTTTTACATGTATGTCCAATAAATACAATTATGTATTGAAATTTTTAGCCTTTGTAGAAGCGTTTTTCCTTTAGTGTTTTTATGGCATGTATATTTTGGAAGCATCTCTCCTCATTTAATAGGGTATAAGCACCTTTTTCACAACACTCCCAGGATCCATAAAATTGTGGGTGTTTTCTCTTCTATTGCATAAACCCAACCATGACAATGTTTACACTGAGGTTTAATACTCTCTTTATATGGCAATAATTGAAGATAAATAATTCACAAACATGAAAGCTGATTAAAGCCATGTTTCCAAGTAGTCCTTAGGGCATCAGCCTTTAGTGCCTTCTTGAACCCCGGTAAAATGCAGTTTATTAAGAAGGTGGGAATGGTAAATTGAACACACACTTGATCCAAGAGAGATTCAACCACTAATGCTCACTTTCAGGTATACAGAATGGTACAATAAAACTGACCTTACAAATAACCTGGGCAAACTCAGATTAAATCCAACACTTAAGCTCCATTTACATGGAAGGCTATATCAACCTCCCCTGAATGATTCTATTTGACAGCCAGAAGCCGGCATCTAAAACTGACATTTTGCCGCTTTTTGCATGCTGCGTTAAGTGGCGTTTTGCCGCGTTCACGTCTAGGAGCGTTTTTAATTTTTTTTTTTTTTTAAATGGAAACGCCTGCAAACCAAATGGTTCTAGACGCGAGTTACCGCATTTGGGCGCATTTAGCAGCGTTTACAAGCTGTTTGGCGTTTCAAATGACTCTGAACTGGCGTCTGAACCCATTTTTTTGCATTCCAAAAAGAGCCTTTAAACTCAACTGCCTGGAAACGACCTTAAACAGCCCTGTGTACATGTACTGATAAGGTAACATAGAGGAAAATTCAGGGACAGCTGAAAAAACACCCAACTGCCTCTAAACTTCCGTTTACCAGCAGCAGTGTAAATGAGGCCTTAGCATTACTTCAATGTCAGCTCCTAAAGAGGTAATCACAGAACAACTGCCAAACATCAACTTTCTTATTAACACCATCTAACTTACTTTTATTTAGTAGTTTATTCTCTTACCATTTGCTAATAGCTATACTTAAAAAAAAGCATTAAGAATTGTTTTTGAGTGTTATCTAGGTTAAGTGTATATAGGAGTATTTACATTTAAACAGCCAGTTCCAATGATACCTGAATAAAAGTAATAGTTTGATCTGCAGAATACATTTATTGATAGGGTTTCCTAATATATACAAATTAAACACTAAATAGTATTTACAAAACAATGTACAGTATAAGTACACTGGGTTACTTGATATCAACAAATTACGCACAAAACTATCTTTACAATACAATGGGGTAATTTACTCTAGCGCCAAAATGTGCTCCAGCAGTGCCTGAAAATAGCGCCCAATTAAGGGCAATTAATACTTCAACTTGAGCAACTGAGTGCACATGCAAATAGAACCGAGTGATGCCTGTCAGCTCACATATGCGGAACAGTGGCCATCAATGGGATTCGAACCTGCAAATTCCAAATTCCTCCATTTAAAGCTTACAGTCAGGTCACAATTCTAATCTTTTTGGCTCTATACACCACCACAATGGATTTGAAATGAAACGAACATGATGTGCTTTAACTGCAAACTTCCAGCTTTAATTTGAGGGTATTTACATTCAGATCAGGTGAACGGTGTAGGAATTACAACAGTTTGTATATGTGCCTCCCACTTCTTAAGGGACCAAAAGTAATGGGACAGATTAACAATCATAAATCAAACTTTCACTTTTTAATACTTGGTTGCAAATCCTTTGTAGTCAATTACAGCCTGAAGTCTGGAATGCATAGACATCACCAGATTCTGGGTTTCATCCCTGGTGATGCTCTGCCAGGCCTCTACTGCAACTGTCTTCAGTTCCTGCTTGTTCTTGGGGCATTTTCCCTTCAGTTTTGTCTTCAGCAAGTGATATGCATGCTCAATCGGATTCAGGTCAGGTGATTGACTTGGCCATTGCATAACATTCCACTTCTTTCCCTTAAAAAACTCTTTGGTTGCTTTTGCAGTATGCTTCGGGTCATCCTCCATCTGCACTGTGAAGCGCCGTCCAATGAGTTCTGAAGCATTTGGCTGAATATGAGCAGATAATATTGCCCGAAACAATTCAGAATTCATCCTGCTGCTTTTGTCAGCAGTCACATCATCAATAAATACAAGAGAACCATTTCCATTGGCAGCCATACATGCCCACACCATGACACTACCATCACCATGCTTCACTGATGAGGTGGTATGCTTCCCATCACTCTGGTACAAGTTGATCTTGGTCTCATCTGTCCATGGGATGTTGTTCCAGAACTGTGAAGGCTTTTTTAGATGTTGTTTGGCAAACTCTAATCTGGCCTTCCTGTTTTTGAGGCTCACCAATGGTTTACATCTTGTGGTGAACCCCCTGTATTCATTCTGGTGAAGTCTTCTCTTGATTGTTGACTTTGACACACATACATCTACCTCCTGGAGAGTGTTCTTGATCTGGCCAACTGTTGTGAAGGGTGATTTCTTCACCAGGGAAAGAATTCTTCAGTCATCCACCACAGTTGTTTTCCGTGGTCTTCCGGGTCTTTTGGTGTTGCTGAGCTCACCGGTGCGTTCTTTCTTTTTAAGGATGTTCCAAGCAGTTGGTTTGGCCACACCTAATGTTTTTGCTATCTCTCTGATGGGTTTGTTTTGTTTTTTCAGCCTAATGATGGCTTGCTTCACTGATAGTGACAGCTCTTTGGATCTCACATTGAGAGTTGACAGCAACAGATTCCAAATGCAATTAGCACACTTGAAATTAACTCTGGGCCTTTTATCTGCTCCTTGTAAATAGGATAATTAGGGAATAACACACACCTGGCCATGGAACAGCTGAGCAGCCAATTGTCCCATTACTTTTGGTCCCTTAAAAAGTGGGAGGCACATATACAAACTGTTGTAATTCCTACACCGTTCACCTGATTTGGATGTAAATGCCCTCAAATTAAAGCTGAAAGTCTGCAGTTAGAGCACATCTTGTTCATTTCATTTCAAATCCATTGTGGTGGTGTATAGAGCCAAAAAGATTAGAATTGTGTCGATGTCCCAATATTTATGGACCTGACTGTATATGCAAGTTCATTGCCATAAAAAATGTACAGGGACCTGGATACTGCCCTAGGG
Organism: Glandirana rugosa; assembly: GCA_018402905.1. NCBI lineage: Eukaryota > Metazoa > Chordata > Amphibia > Anura > Ranidae > Glandirana > Glandirana rugosa. The sequence continues at coordinate 24,760 of BLSH010296233.1, forward strand.
GACATGTCTCAATTGAATTTTTTTTTTTCAAACAATCGTTTTTAAAGGAGCAGTGATTTTAATAATGCTTAAAGAGAAACAATAAAAATGAAAAATTCCTTTAACCACTTCAATACCAGGCACTTACCACCCTTCACGCCCAGACCAATTTTCAGATTTCAGCACTGTTGCATTTTGAATGACAATTGTGTGGTCGTGTGACACTGTACCCAAACAAAATTTGTATCATGTTTTCCCCACAAATAGAGCTTTCTTTTGGTGGTATTTGATCACCTCTGGGGTTTTTACTTTTTGCACTACAAATAAAAAAAGACTAAACATTTTTAAAAATAAAAGTTTTTCTTTGTTTCTGTTCCAAAACTTTTAAATAAGTAAGTTTTCTCGTTCACTGATAGGCACTAATGAGGCTACACTGACACTGAGTGGTGCATATGTGTGATGTTTAGAATAGTCCTGCAGCAAAATTACATTTCTAAAGAAAAAAAGTAATTTAAAATTTCCCGGCAATATAGATAAAAAATCACAGAACAAAATTGCGTAACCCTTTGGGTCTGGTATGGATTTTACGGGGAACCCCCACCAATTAAAAAAAAAAAAAATTGCGTGGGACCCCCCCCCCAAATCCATACCAGGCCCTTCAGGTCTGGTATGGATTTTAAGGGGAACCCCGTGCCAATTTAAAAAAAAATGATACAGGGGTCCCCCCAAAATCCATACCAGGCCCTTCATGTCTGGTATGGATTTTAAGGGGAATCCCGTGCCAATTTAAAAAAAAATTATACAGGGGTCCCCCCAAAATCCATACCAGACCCTTCAGGTCTGATATTGATTTTAAGAGGAACCCCGTGCCAAAATGTAAACAAAAATGGTGCAGGGGCCCTCCAAAATCCATACAATACCCTTATCCGAGCACACAGCCTGGCAAGTCAGGATAGGGAGGGGACAAGTGAGTGCCCCCCCTCCTGAACCATGCCAGGCCACATGCCCTCAACATGGAAAGGGCCTCATTCCCACAACCCTGGGCAGTGAGGAAGAACAGAGAACCGGGAGAAGATGGCAGCAGGAGAGAAGACACCGGGAAGAAGACACCTGAGAGCTATTTACAATAAAGGAATTGTCAAAAACTGGCTCTTGTTTTCTTTTACTTTTCACAGCTTTTTTGGTGAATGGGTAGGGTACGATGTACCCCATACTCATTGACATGGGGGGGGCTGGGATCTGAGGGCCCCCGTGTTAAAGGGGGCTTTCACATTCCAATAAGCCCCTCCTCCGCAAACCCTGACAACCACCGGCCAGGGCTGTTGGGAGGAGGCCCTTGTCCTCATCAACATGGGGACAAGGTGCTTTGGGGGGACCCCAAAGCTCCCTCCCCATGTTGAGGGCATGTGGTCTGGTATGGTTCAGGAGGGAGACGCTCACTCATCACCCCCTATCCTGATCTGCCAGGCTGCATGCTCGGATAAGGGTCTGTATGGAATTTGGGGGGACCCCATGCCATTTTTAAAAAAAAAATTGGCGTGGGGGATGTCCCTTCCAAATCCATACTAGACCTGAAGGGCCTGGTATGGACCTGGGGGGATCCCATGCAGTTTTTTTCTGCAATTTTTTTTTTGTTCAATCCAGCTAATCAAAAACCCAGACAAAAAACGGTGTGAGTTCCCCCCTCCGTCCATACCAGGCCCTTCAAGTCTGATCTGGTCTGCTTTTTAAGGGAAACCTCGTGCCAACATTTTTGAAAAAAATAGTGTGGGGGTCCCCACCAAGATCCATACCAGACCCTTATCCGAGTATGCAGCCTGGCAGGTCAAGATAGGGAGGGGACGAGCGAGCACCCCCTTCTTGAACTTTACCAGGTCACATGCCCTCAACATGGCATTGGGTGCTTTGGGGCAGGGGGGCTCTGCGCCCCCCCATCCCAAAGCACGTTGTCCCCATGTTGACGAGGACAAGGACCTCTTCCCGACAATCCTGGCCGGTTGTTGTTGGGGTCTGTGGGTGGAGGGCTTATCAGAATCTGGGAGCCCCCTTTAAAAAGGGGGGCCCCAGATCACAGGCCCCAATATGTGAATGAGTATGGGGTACATTGTACCCATACCCATTCACCTAAAAAAAAGTGTGAAAAAACACACTACACAGGTTTTTAAAACATTTTATTAAGGCAGCTCCAGCGTCTCTTCTCCCCTCTCTGGTGCCTTTTTTCTTCTGTTCTTTTGTGGGGTCTTCTTTCTTCTGAGGGTCTTCTTTCTTCTGCTCTTTTTCAGGGTCTTCTGCTCTTTTGCTGGTTCTTCTCCCTATCCACTCCATTTTCTGCTCTTTTGCAACGTCTTCTCCCTCTCCGGGGTCTTCTTTCTTCTGCTCTTTAGTAGGGTCCCATCCAAAAGAGCAGAAGATGGCGCAGAAAGGGAGAAGAACCGGCAAAAGAGCAGAAGACCCACAAAAGAGCAGAAGAAAGATGACCCCTCAGAAGAAAGAAGACCCTGCAAAAGAGCAGAAGAAAGAAGAAGCTGGGAGGGGAGAAGAGACGCCAGAGCTGTTTTAATAAAATATTTTAAAAACCTGTGTAATGTTTTTTCCCACTTTTTTTAGGTGAATGGGTATGGGTACAAGGTACCCCATACTCATTCACATAGGGGGTGAGATCTGGGGGCCACCATTTTCAAGGGGGCTCCCAGATTCTAATAAGCCACCTGCCCACAGATCCCAACAACCACCGGCCAGTGTTGTCGGGAAGAGGCCCTTGTCCTCATGAACATGGGGACAAGGTGCTTTGGGTTGGGGGGCGCAGGGCCCCCCGCCCCAAAGCACTCATCCTCCCATGTTGAGGGAATGCTGCGGTGGCTGCGAGATTGCGGATCGTGAGCGCGCTCACTATGTTACGGGGAGCCAAAAAATGGGTAGGGCGGACTCAACGTCCACCGGCTACCCTCGATCGCTCCCACGCAGTGACAAAATGGAGATCCGTGTAAGTAAACAACGGATCTCCATTCTGACAGGGGGGAAGGAATGTGATCGTAGGCTCCCTGTATATGGGAGCTGCAATCCCTCTCCTCCCCCACTCAGCATAGTCCCCAAACAGTTAGTAACACATACCAGGGAACACAGTTAACCCCTAGAGCGCCCCCTATTGTTAACCCCTTTCATGCCAGTGACATTTACACAGTAATCAGTGCATTTGCATAGCAGTCCCACTGAAAATCGCAGATTTCCGCCATTACTAGTAAAAAATAAAAAAAAAAATAAAACCCCCATGAATTCTCATAGTTCATAAACACAGTAAATTTTGCGCAAACCAATCAATATACACTGATTGCGATTTTTTTCACCAAAAATACGAGGAAGAATATATATCGGCCAAAACTGATGAATACATTTGTTTTTTTATATTTCATTTGTATTTTAGCAAAAAGCAAGAAATATGTTTTTGCAAAATTGTTGCTCTTTTTTTGTTTATAGCGGTGATCAGATATGATGCAGAGGTGATCAAATACCGCCAAAAAAAGCTCTATTTGTGGGGAAAAAAAGGACGTCAGTTTCGTTTCGCTACAACATCGCACGACCACGCAATTGTCAGTTAAAGCGACACAGTGCCAAATCGCAAAAAGTGCTCTGGTCCTAAAGGGGGAAATCCTTCCGGGACTGAAGTGGTTAAAACAGCTCTCATTTTGGTATTTACTATAACACCCTGTAATTACTCCATTGTAGTAAAAATAAGAGTAATTTCAAGCCTGAGCATGCTCAGCTGAGCTGTGAACCTAGGATTAAAGAGATGGGAAATGTATCTCTTCTCAGACTTTTAAAGATATTTCAGTGTAGAAATTACTTTTCACACAGTTTAAAAGCAGATTATCTTTAAACAATATACTGCACATTTTAGTACAATTTAGGTGATTGCATCATGCTCTAAACATTATTTCCATGTGCACTTCTCTAGGTCCTGACTGGAGTAAGGAATTGGGCTCTATGTGTTGCCTGGGCACTATAGTGAATTCCATTTTGGGAGTATTTCTTCTCCAGCACTATTGTGAATACCATTTAAGTGCTATTTACTGCTATTTGCTGCATTTTAATGATATTTAGTGTGAATCACTGCAATTTTGCCGCTATTTTGCAGCCGGCGCTATAGTAATAACCCCCAATGTACAGTAAAAGTATGAAGTTAGATTGTGTGTCCCCAGGACAAAGACAGTGCCCAGCTTGGTAAAAAAATGCATTATATCCCCCTCTCCTTAATGTACAATGGCTAATACAATGCACCCTAATTGGTCACTATACTTAGCAAATATATATTGAGCACAACCTGATTGGAGGATCAGATAAGGCTTCTGTTTACAATCAATGTGAGATGTGCTAACTGCTAAGGAAAGACAATGGCCACATCTTGGAAGTTGAAAACAATTTACAGTAACACCAACAGGGAAGCTAGGAATGGTTTGATGATGAAACACACTCAATGGTTTAAATATATTCCCATCTAGCTAAAATATATTTATAATACAATACTATTTACATCTGTTAATGGAGACTTCACATAAACTCATTATCTAACAAAAAGGCATAGGAGATGTATGTAACCACCTCTCCAAATCCAATAATGTATAATGTGTACTTGTTAATCATTTTCTTTGAATTATTTTATAAAATGATGGGTGGTTGTAACTCTGTAATGCCATATAGCATTTTGCTGATATACTGTATATTGACATTGTAATATCTGAACAAGTTCAATAAAAAAAAAATGCAGTTTATTTCTGCAGTCTGTTTTAAATCCTGTTGTCCACAAAAATATTTTTATTAATAATAGACAGTACAGCTGTAAAACAATTGCTAAATCTTCTGTTAAGCTTCAAACATTTTTCATGAATTAGATGTTTGTCTCAGTGCAGGAATCCATTATCTTTTAAACTCTCCTAACATGTTGGTCAGAGTAGTGTGCATTACAGTAATGACAGGCTTTAATGGTTTTAGGCTTCTTTAATTGTGGATTTATGTTGCTCATCCAGTAATAGACTTATAACCTGCTAGATTTATAATTGCTTATGCTTGCTCTAATGGGAAATCTTGGGAACACTTCCTGGGCTATACAGATGGGGCGCTGTATTCATTAGCAGAGCAAGTCACCTTATCAAGCTTTTTAGCTATTTTACTTTATGCTGGTAGAACATTCAAGAGTGGTTAGGCCTTAGATCTTACCATAAAAGAGAGTATGCAAGAAGAATAATAGCCTTGGATCAGGGTTTTGTATTCTTCAATATGCATCTACATGTAAAGTGTTTAAATCGAATAATGACATTAAACACAATAATGTGTAATCTATGCAAATTCAAGCCCCCAGATATGCTGTATAGAGGCATTGTGTGAAATATAAATATGAATTTAAAACTACAAAAGACTTGTTTCAATGTCACTCCACTCAATAATGCCTATGACCTGCATGCATATAATGCACTGAATGCTGAGATTAATGGTTGAAGGCATCTGGCTTCTCTTTATTTCATAGTGTTTAAATAAACAAATAAATGAGTTCTGTACACACTGAGGTTGATTAACTAAAGGCACATAGACTGTGCACTTTTCAAAGTGCAGCTGTACTCTGCAAGTGCAGTTGCTCCAAAGCTTAGTAAATGAGGTAAAGCTTCACTTTGCAGAGAATACCCAATCACGTGCAAGGAAAATAGAAACAACATTCTTGCTTGCACATGATTGGATGATGGAAGTCAGCAGAGCTTCTGCTCATTTACTAAGCTCTGGAGCAACTGCACTTGGAGAGTGCAACTGCACTTTGCAAAGTGCACAGTTTATTTGTCTTTATTAAATCAACCCCACTGTGTCAATCTAAATGTAGGAACATTACGGAAGCTGGGCATCACTTTATACACAGACTGCTGACCCATATTGTTAATCAAGTAAGGCATCAGGTGTCTACAAAACAGTTCTGTGAAATCTATGACTCATTTACAAGCAATTCTTGCAAGCTCTATACTATAGCCACCAAAGTTTCACCCGCATAAAAACATTATTTAGTATGTTTCCTGCAGGTTAGTTCCCCTTGCTTTAACCACTTGCCGACGGCTGATCGGCATTTGACGGCGACAAAGTGGCGCTGTAACGCGAATCGCCGTCATACGACAGCGGCCGCGAACTCGCGCCGTGTGCGCGCGCGCGCCCCCTAGGCGCGGGCGCTGCAACGGCATTTGTTACAGGGGCTTTCAATCTACAGGGCCAGGCCAATGATTTTTGGCCTGGCCCTGTAGATCGCCCTGCCAATGACATTATTCCCCTGCCTCTGTAAATGTAAACAGAGGCAGGGGAAGTTCCTTCCTCTTCCTCCCTGAAGTCCTTTTCGACATCAGAGAGGAAGAAGAAGCCTCTAGAAATGTGAGTGCACCAACACTACACTAACACCAGGCCACATAGGCACATTTAACCCCTTGATCGCCCCCTGATCGCCCCCCAGTTAACCCTTTCACTACCTGTCACCCTCCTGTCACAATATCACATAGTGCAGCGATCTGATTTTTAGCGATCGCTGTACATGTGACCTTGTGACGCTAAATCAGTATTAGGTTAGGCTAGTACTAGGCCTAGTTAGGTGAAAAGCCCCCCCCTGCCCCCCCCAATACAGTTTTTAAC
>BLSH010296233.1:50889-61660 GCA_018402905.1 Glandirana rugosa
TGGGGCAGGGATGATTGGTATATCAATGTCAGTGTTGGATGGACATAAAAGATGGAAAGTTCCAGTTAGGTAGATAGTAACTGATATTGAGATACGTGTATTTGCATCTATAACTGGGGGGATACAGTAACTCCATATGTCGTACCCAGCGATATGATAGATATGAATTTTTATAAAAAAACAGTACGAGAAGCTTTATATAGAGATATCCGTACAAGGTCGGATAATGTACGGTAATACGATTATACTATGAGAGGAGAAAAGTAATATATAATGATCTCAACTCGCTTGGAGACCTTCAAGCCCAAGACGACCAGGCAGGCTTGAAGCCCTGTGCGATCGTTCGGGTTCCGTCCGGACCCGGACCCGGACTTTGTCCCGAAGTTCGGACGGACCAGCAGAACCCGAACTTCCAGAGGTTCGCTCAACTCTAGTAATATATAATGAAAAGAGGAGAGTATCATATTAGCATAATGGCATGTAATAGGCTGGAACATGCCTATAGAGATATATTTCGAAGAGCATGACAAAAAAATATTTTTAAGTATAGATAGTATAGCGACCCATGCTGTATACCTCAATGACATAGGGGGGTCAATATCTACGTTTATGTGCATAGAGTTATAGTCAATGATAGATGGATTGACCTTGAAAGGTAGAAAATACAGGTAGGTTGTGACTGTAACTATATGGTTAGTAGGGACGGGGTCAGGCTTTATTAATAAACGAGTTTATATCCCAAACAATATTGAGGACATAAGAGTAGAAACTCCTCAGCTTATAGAACCAAAAGACCTCCTGTTGTGACACCCCTCTAGTGCTGTCTCCACCCCTCCATGGTGGGACGTACCTATCAATGACCGAGAAAGAGGTGCCCTCTGGGTTCCTGTCATGATATTTCAGGTAGTGCTTAGGCACGCTATGGTTAGTCTTGCCTTTGATAATATTTGTCACATGTTTGCTGACCCGAACAGAAAAAGTTCTAATAGTTCTGCCGACATATTGTTTGCCGCATGGGCAAGTGAGTAGATACACCACGTTTCTTGGAATTTTCCTCTACTGTCAACTCAGTCACATTTCCGATCAAGTGTTTCTGCACATGTGAGACAAGAAACGTGGTGTATCTACTCACTTGCCCATGCGGCAAACAATATGTCGGCAGAACTATTAGAACTTTTTCTGTTCGGGTCAGCGAGCATGTGACAAATATTATCAAAGGCAAGACTAACCATAGCGTGCCTAAGCACTACCTGAAATATCATGACAGGAACCCAGAGGGCACCTCTTTCTCGGTCATTGATAGATACGTCCCACCATGGAGGGGTGGAGACAGCACTAGAGGGGTGTCACAACAGGAGGTCTTTTGGATCTATAAGCTGAGGAGTTTCTACCCTTATGGCCTCAATATTGATTGGGATATAAACTCGTTTATTAATAAAGCCTGACCCCGCCCCTACTAACCATATAGTTACAGTCATAACCTACCTGTATTTTCTACCTTTCAAGGTCAATCCATCTATCATTGACTATAACTCTATGCACATAAACGTAGATATTGACCCCCCTATGTATAGCGACAGTATGGGTCGCTATACTATCTATACTTAAAAATATTTTTTTGTCATGCTCTTCGAAATATATCTCTATAGGCATGTTCCAGTATGGGTCGCTATACTATCTATACTTAAAAATATTTTTTTGTCATGCTCTTCGAAATATATCTCTATAGGCATGTTCCAGCCTATTACATGCCATTATGCTAATATGATACTCTCCTCTTTTCATTATATATTACCCAAACTCTATTTCTTAATGCTCGACCCTGTCTTTATCAACTCTACCCATTGGGTCAAGGTTCATCTCCACCATTTTAGCCCTGATCAAATTATGACCCTAGACAGAGCTCCCATATTCATGAGTTTTTTACTCTAGGAGCCTTATTCTCAGGCACCGAGGCTTCGGGCACGTTAGCCTTTAAGTAATTTCATCCCGGATCCAGCCCTAGCCTAATATACATCATTAAGACTACAGTCTTTTTCAACATACTCCTGCATCCTGGTATATATTACGGCTTCATTTTTAATGTTTAATATTTAATTGAAAGATATGGCTCTCCTTGCTTGTGATGTGATCAAAAGCCCACATCTTTTATATTTTATGCTGATAACGCTGATAATTATACGTTATTGTTTTTATATCAGTCCCATAACTTCTGTATTTCCTGCAGTTGAGACGCAAACAGCAGTGGTTAACGCTGTTTCCGGCTTACAGAGCCGGCCGACGTCACTTCCGCCCGACGTGGTCTCTTCACACTGACTTCCGCCCGGCCGCCCAGGACGGAAGTGACACTATTGGAACGCACACTCGGACGAGTGATCGTTCCCACCGCTCTAATTTCATCATAATCTCAGATTTAACCCTTGTATTCTAAATGTTCTCCACTTACCGGAAGTGTGCAGGTGGAATTACAGAAAGCCTTATATAGCGCAGCTATTTGGGGGGTCAGCAGCCCCTGGACGACGTCTAATAAGACGAAACGCGTTGGGCCCTGCTGACCCCAATTTGCTGCGTTAATCTCTTTTATATTTTACAAGCTTGTGAATTTTATTGTTTTCAATTTTATCTGGACTTTTTACCTATGTCATATCATGAATAAATTCACCCTGTGATCGAGGGTATTCACACCACGAAAAGCTTTTTTCCATTCATTTATATGACATTGTGGAACCCATCCTGAGCACTAGTATAAGGATGTACCAGTGACACTAGAGGACGTCAGGATCCATTCCTTCAGTCCCGGAGGGCTGGAGGACTACAAGGGACGTGTGACGTACCCGGACCGGAGCTTTTTGACGTATCCCCCCATTTCATCCCAGAGTGTGTGACGCACCGAGACTGGAGAAGGACGCATCCCCTCATCTTTAAACTTATATATTCTTGCTTGAATATATACAATATCTGGTAAGCCTTCATTTTTACCATTTGTGGATTTACCTGATCTCTCCTTACAACGTTCCACCAATTTCTTCTTCTTCAAAGTTATTTTTACTGCCAACACCCCCATTTTATTTGAAGTCACATTCAGAATTATTATTATTTGCATTGAAGATTACCATAGTCTATATGGACTGCCTTCTTGCCTTATACTTACAATTTTATTGTCTTTACGTTTTCACTTATTGATCCCACATTGGACACTTTTGATCACGCTGGATTAGTCTCAATGGACTATTGACTGCACTGTTTCAATCTTCATATATTGTTTTGTCATACATTTGTTGTATAGCCTCACCTTGAGAATCTTCTGTGTCCCGTTAAGTGGCACATAAGTTCACTTTATTAGCACATTTACTTAGCGCCATTAGTGATGGATGAATGTTCTTGGAGTCGATTAACAGGGCCATTGTAGGAACTAATTGCAAAATGTGCTATTTGCAAACTTCAATGCGAACCCAATTTAAAGCAATGATAGCTAAATCTTGAAAATCAACTTTCTACAATTATTTAGGCTAGTAGGCAAGAGATTGTCAAATAAAGGTCATGGGAAACTGCAATGCTGGGGGGACATGCCCCTATACAATAATAAATATTTTCCAAATACTGTTCAGGGGGTAGCAGCTTTTTAAATAAGGCTTAAAGAGCAACATTACCATGCTTGGGGGATGCCTTAAACATGCCTATAATGTGGCACACCCTTAGAATGTACAAAAAAAAAATTGACTATTCAGATCCCTAGCCTGCTCCAGTTTATAAATAAAGCAGGCAGGGGTTTATGAGTGAAATCATTGACCACATATGAGCATGGCCATATACCGTATGGTCAATGACATCAGCCAGCACAAAAGAGGGTATCTAATTAGTTTGTGGTAAATCCTGCATCCCAATGAACTTGAACTCTATCCCTACTAGAAACCTTTAATTGCAGTTTTTGCGGACCAAGGGGGCACACCAGTTACTGAAAGCAAAGTTTTACATACTTTTTCCACACACCAATATCTACGGTAATGTGGGATACGTTTCTCAGTAAATACGGTAACTGAAGTACTGTCATGTTTTTTACTTCTTTGCTTAGAATAATTCCACCTTATAATACAATAAAAATAACTGCACGTATCTTGAAAAAAAAGCAAAATTGCATGGTCATTTTTTTTTGCTTTTTAGCCAGCAAAGCATTGCACCCACACTCCTCTACAGCCATTTAAACTACAGAATTTAGACAGCATTTCTTAGCACCAGGAGGCAGGGGGTGGGGATCTGATGTCACACACTGCACAGCATAAAGCAGGAAGCTGAGTGTAATCTGAGACCTGAGTGAAGGGAATGGACACCCTCCCCGCTCAGTCTCTAAGGAAACATGGACACTGCTGTGTTTTGGAGGGGTCGGGCTCTCTCCTGGGATTCCCTGATGCCAGAAGTGACTCATGCAGATAGCAGAGAAAGGAGAGTGCAATCTTAAATCACACTAGGTGCTTTGGATTGAGACATTGAAGTATACACTATAGAACCATATGCTTTAAAGATTTTTTATTTTATATGTTTACAACCACTTTAAGCTATGGAGCTGGAGAAAGTATCAATGGACTACAAGTGCAGTGCAGTGACATTACATATGCTCCATTGATAACTACAAGTCCCTCTGTTGCTGAAAGGATTTGACAGAATGTTGGGGACCCAGTGATACTGACAGTTCAAAAGAGATCACAAAATTTAAAGCACTACTGTATATGGTACATTTATCATGATATATTTAATTCTAGATCTGACATATCTAATGAGCTATTACAGTGTCCAGGTTCCTTTCAGCATTGGGGAAACGTTGGGAATAGTACGGGTTCTGTTTTTACACCATCCATTGGCCATTTAATTGGTTTCTAATACCACACACAATTAGCATACTAAGCATGAAGCATTATGTTCTTTTTAACAACTAAGCTAAATTATCACATTTTTCAAAGCTTTTAGAATCTTCAAAATTGCTATTGTTCATCTGTTTTCATTATCACCTAGGCTTCTTTTCAAGGTTAATCAAATACAATTTTCTTTTAAGCATTTTCTATTATCTGCAATAACATTGCTTTTTTGATAGTAAGGATCCTCAACTTAGCAAATGTTTAAGATTTTCATAAGTTTGTCTAATGGGCTGTGAATGCAAAGTACATGCAAGTGTTACTCTTCCTTGTTTTTACCTCAATTCACACTACATCCCATGAAAGTAAAGCCTGGAAATGAACAGAAGGAGTAAAAAGTAACGTACTGCCATTACTTACTGTTTCCTTCACAGTTTGAGAGGATATTAATAAGAGCAAGGTCAGGATCTCCCCATATAAAAAGTTGTGGAGTCACAGGATGCAGATAGTGGATGTGGTAGGGGAGTGTTTAGGAAACAGGGTTAGGAACAACATTTTTTTCTTTCAAGCACCTTTGTTTGGGCCTTGCATTAAGCATATTTGAACCTAGGACACCACAGGCATTGTTGCTCCCTTATTGTCTCCTCCACTCACCAGCTTGTATTATTGCAATTGCATTGGAATATGCCTATTAAGTCTAGTTAAGGACAACCAGGGAGACACAATTCCAAGACAAAATGACAATTTGTTATGAAATAAAATAGCACTTGCGTGATTGAAATAAAGAGACTTTCTCTATTCCTTGGTTACATTTGGCAATAAATAAACCATTCAAAACATTCTACATCTGCATAGTTCCCATATTGGTGTATTACTTCATTCTCATATGTTTCCAGAGGTTTATTTCAACTTTTGATCCACATTCTCAAAACACAAAATAAGGTATCTTCTAGTAGCATCCAAACACACAATAAGACATCATATGTTTTCAAAAAGTTGACTCTTCACAGTTCCATTCGTAGGTATCAAACATACAGTACAATAATTGTTTGCATCAAGCATACTGTCTATTATTTTTTATTCCACATGTATGCACACATTGGCAATGATTCATAAAAGCTGACAAAGTGTGCAAAGCACAGCAATGGCATTGTTGCCCATATTGGCTTATCAGAATAATTATTCAACATTGGTATAATATACAGTATGTACAGTAGCTGTAATTGTCAACAAATACATTTCACACTCATTTTCTTTTTTCCAGTTTTAATGAACTAGCCCCATTATTATCCTACTATCATTAAATATAATTACATTTTAAATGCTATACATAATTACAACAAACATCATTTACACTTCCCATCATCCCCAGCCTGCCCTATTACTCCTATAGGCATTATACAATACCATCACAGGTACATATTTACGTTGTTTTTTTAAAAATTCTTTATTTATAAGCACACAAGAGTTCATACGTACAAGTAGAGAAGTTCACCTCCACAAATATAAAGCATGGTATGTGTGTAATGATATAGATCCACATTAGTGCAAAGACCATAAAAATTACACCATTTTGCCAGAGGAGAGTGAGACCTTCATGAGCTTTGGTGGAATACACATGACCAGAATTAAAACTGATTCTAATAAGCCCTAAGGGTCCTTTCACACAGGCTTGCACCCAGCTGACTCCACTTGCTCAGTGGGAGATCGATCCGCTGATTCCCGCTGAGCAGGCGGATGACAGGTCCGTCTCCGCTCACTGTGCTGAGACGGACCTGTCAGAGCCCCGCTGTCCTCTATGGGGAGATCGGATGAAAACTAACCATTTTCATCCAATCCAATCTGCCAGACGGATGAAAAATAGGTATACCATCCGTCTGAATTGCATGAACAGGATCGGATCGGATAGCAGTGGGTGTCAGCGGACATGTCACCGCTAACATCTGCCACTCCATAGGAGTGAATGAAGGCTCCAATCAGGTCCACCTGTAAAACTGACAGGCGGACCTGATCAGAAATCCCATCTAAAAGGGGCCTAGGTGTTTGTTTATTAAAGTTGTAGGAAAGAGGATACAATAGTAGGGGAAGATAGAGGGGAGGGGAAAGAGAAAGGGATGGATGGTGGTCATGCTTTTAAAATCTAGCTGGTTTTAAAGCGCAACTAAAGGAAAAACATTTTTTGTTATTTTGGTTAGAGTAAGGGAGGGTTATAACCCTTGTCGGTTTCTTTCAGCCATCTGTGTCCCATTGGGAACATTTACATTTACTTCCTGTCCCATAGTCAAAACAGGAAGTGAGGGGAAATCCCTGCAAATTAAGGGAATCACTTGGGCCCCCTTAGGTCCCCAGAACCAGTGTCCCCAATATACTTTCACTTTCAATGATAATCGTAAACAGGACAAATAGAGAGGGTGAATCTCCCTAACTGGGGCACACACAGCAATAAAAACTTAATAGGTGTTGTAACCCATCTCCACACTGTCCAAAACTAAAAAAAGTTTTGTCTTTATTATACTTTAATTTTATGTCTCTTGCTCCTTCTTATTGTATTAGTCACTTTGTGTATATTCTTGTTTGTATTGCAATAGCCAATTTTATGCCTTTTTTCTCAGTTTGTGTTTTTGCCTTCTAGCCACTTGTATCTGAATTGAGCAGATCCTGACTGAAAGTGACACAAATATATGAGAAAATTGTCCTGCATGTGAGAATTAGGGATGGGCGAATGGTTCGGCCCGAGCATAGCTTTCGCTGTTCAGTCGTTCAGCGAACAAACGACCGTTTATTTGGCCCCCCGAACTGACCAAAATGCAATGCGGCACTGAACAATGCATTGCAAGCCCTGATTGGCTGAAGCAGTGAAAGCTTCAGCCTCTCAGGGCACAGAGCACTGTTAGAGTCATGATTAGACACTGTTATCATGACTTTATTCAATCATGGCACATTCACGCCCCACAGTATAAAAGTACTCTTTCAATGGCAGCCAATTTCAGTGTGATTTTGGCTGGAGAGAGATAGAACAGTGTTCTGTTCAGTGCTATTAGTTAGCTAGTGTGCTATACTGTGCTATTGTGCTTCAATTGTCAGTGTAGAATATTAGCTTAGTGTCAGTCTAGGGATAGTGTGAGTGCAGTGAGGAGGACCATTCAGCTTTGCATAGTTTGCAGCTAGAGTAGGACAGCTCAGATAGTTTTACTGTAGTGTAGTGAGACCGTGTCATTCATACATACATTAGTGTATTTGTAGAGTAGGGACAGCTCTGAAAGTTTCAGTGTAATGTAGTGAGACTGTGTCAGTAATCTTTACATTAGTATATAGCTAGGGACAGTTCAGATAGTGTCAGTATAGTGACGGATGAACACCGTCTATTTGATTGCATTACTGCAAGTTTAATGCCATTTACTTCTGTGTGCGTTACTGCCAGTTTAACGCCATTTACTTCTGTGTGCGTTACTGCCAGTTTAACGCCATTTAGTTCTAAGTGCGTTACTTCCAGTTTAACGCCGTTTACTTCTGTGTGCGTTACTGCAAGTTTAACGCCATATAGTTCTAAGTGCGTTACTGTCAGTTTAATGCCATATAGTTATAAGTGCTTTACTGTCAGTTTAACGCCATTTACTTCTGTGTGCATTAATGCCAATGTAATGCCATATAGTTCTAAGTGGGTTACTGCTAGTTTAACGCCATATAGTTCTGCGTGCATTACTGCAAGTTTAACGCCATTTACTTCTGTTTGCATTACTGCCAGTTTAACGCCATATAGTTCTAAGTGCATTACTGCCAGTTTAACGCCATTTACTTCCGTGTGCATTACTGCCAGTTTAACGCCATATAGTTCTAAGTGCGTTACTGCCTGTTTAATGCCATTTACTTCTGTGTGCACACCACTTTACCTTGATTAAAGTGCATCTACATACAGATTTCCACTTATTCTTAACATTTGCTAATAAGCACCGCCCCCTCCCTCCCAATAATGTCTGGGAGGACAAGAATGAGAGGCAGACGTTCCCTTGGCACTGTAAGGGGGCCAGCAACAAATGTGTTCACAGGCAAAGGTGGATGTGGTGGTCAGTCCTCAGGCAGGGCATCATTTCCTCTGTTTAGTGAGTTTGCCCATGCTATCCAGCCACAGCATTCAGAGGAGGTGGTGGATTGGCTTACCAAACCTTTCTCATCCTCATTATCCTCTGTCACACAAGCAGAGACAAGTGTGCAGTACCCTGCAGTTGCCAGAGAGAATAAACCTGCCTCCATGTCCACATCTATTCCTGCCATAGCCCCATCATCAGCCATGGAGGAGAAGTCAGCTGAGTTATTTGACCACAGCTTTAGCCACTTGCTCCTTGATGATGCCCAGTCATTACTGGATTCAGAGGTTGGTTCTGAGGTTGAGGATGACAGGAACATGAGCTTAGAGTGAGGGGAGAACACTGGTAGACAAATTGTCATTCATGTTCCCTCAGCCGCAGCGTATTTCCAAGTTGTCTCCAGTGGTAATGATGATGGAGGAGCTAGAGATGATGATGATGATGACGAGGTCACTGTTGCGACTTGGGTGCCAGATAGAACAAAGGAGGAAACTGAAGGTGAGGTGGCTCAACCCCAAGGAGGCCGACATCAAGAAAGAGTAGAGAGCAGACACCCTATTCCATCATATTCTGCAGCTGTTCTCTCCCGGCCCACTCCCCAAAGCTCAGCTTGCTGGGCCTTTTCCAACACATCTGCAGCAGATTGCACTGTTGATCATAGAATGTGTCTGTCCACAGACTTCGTGGACCGTTTGACTTTCATAAAAATGAATCAGTCATGGATTACCAGTTATGAAGCCCCTGATGCCGATGTCACCGATTTAGTTTCTTGGGATGTGGAATCTCTGCATGACTTCGAGGCTGGACCAGGCTGGCGCCCTCTTACCCTCCTCTCCCTTTACAGTTGTCATTAGGTTACCAGGACCTAATTTTTTTTGAGGAGCTGCCTCCATTCACTATACATCCATCATACATCTAACACACTAGCACCATAGCTCACGCTCCAATTCCCTCCTTCTTCGAGGCTGCCTAGCTATGAGGGTGTTCAATAATTTCATCTGGGACAATGATTTTGGTATAGGTTTAATGGGCACAATTAACACCCAAAGACCATTTTTTCAGCACCTATTTGACAAGTGCATATCATTGCAATTTTTTTGGCCTTCATCAAGAACACCTCTATAGGGTTAAAGCTCAGCGTTGAAGCTCAGATGTTGACAGGGGATCCTCAGTATGTTCATCCAAAAGAGGCTGCGCTACTCATTCATAAAGTCCATTAAAGGTCCTTAAAAAGAAATGAAATCCATAAACTGTGACAGGATGATGGTAGAAATGGGGATACACTCAGATGCTATTAGGCAGACCGCACCACTTGTGCGTTGACACCACATGTGAAATCCACCACCGATAAAAATCAAGGCTTACCAAATGATAAACCAAATCACGCTTATATGGTAATTAGAGTTGAGCGAACACCTGGAAGTTCGGGTTCTGCTGGTCCGTCCGAACTTCGGGACAAAGTCCGGGTCCGGGTCCGGACGGAACCCGAACGATCGCACGGACAACGAACCCCATTGAAATCAATGGGGACCCGAACTTTTAGGCACAAAAATGGCTGTAGGAAAGTCCTGGAAAGCCCCAGAGGGCTGCAAAAGGAAGTAAAATGGGGGTAAGGGTAGGGCAAGTGCCCTACAAAAAAATGGGGACAGGGAAATAACTGTAAATATTTTTAAAAAAATAAAAACATAAAAAAAGCAAAAATGGAGGTGAATGTGGATCATCTTCAAACTGTGTCTGAAAAGTATTAATTAACGGTAGAAGCCATATAACTGTTCTAAAATCATCTTCAAACTAGGGCAAGTGCCCTACAAATAAATGGGGATAGGGAAAATAAATTAA
>BLSH010296233.1:66062-83506 GCA_018402905.1 Glandirana rugosa
ACGCAAAGATAGCCTGCAAAACTTTTTCCACCTCCATTATTCCCTCGGGGGAGATAAGAGTTAGCAGACTGCTAACTCTTATCTCCCCCGAGGGAATAATGGAGGTGGAAAAAGTTTTCTCTCTATAAACTGGGCACTCAAACTACCCTGCCACAGGTTGTCGAAGTCACCCTGTCGAATGGGGTAAGACTAGTATCCTGACCGACTCCTCCTCCCTTTCTAATGGTAATGGTAATCACAACTCGCTTGGGCCTGACATTGCAAGCCCAGGCATGGCTTGAAATCCCACAGGCACCGTGCCTGGGCCTGGGCCTGTAAAGTTTTTAGCAAGCCCAAGCCAGGCCCCAAGACGATAAAATGAGGTGCACAACTCTTCGACGTCCCGTCGGTTAGTTGTTCGCAAAGTGACCAAACGGGAATCTTCGGTAGGAACCCGAACGATTTTTGAAATGTCCGGGTCCGGGTCCGTGCCACGGACACCCTAAAGTTCGGTACGGACCCGAACGTTACAGTCCGGGTTCGCTCAACACTAATGGTAATGGTAATCTTTCCCTCCTCCTCAGCCAGTCCTATGATCAGAATGGGGTAAGCTGTCCCACTGAAGCTGTTGGACACCGTCCCATCAAACTCACGGGTCAAATATCTCTCTTTTGAAAAAGGTGGAGGTAATAAGGGAGCCCCCTCTATTCTCAATCGTCAGACGATTGAGAATAGAGGGGGCTCCCTTATTACCTCCACCTTTTTCAAAACGTCCGATAGAAACGCATATATTCCTCAAACAAGTTGTCATTATCAACCTTGGCTTGGAGGGATACCGAAGAGCCAATACATGAGGTTGCGGCGCAATAGCATGCACATGATAGATTTTCAAAAACAGGTTAATATCCTCACACAGAGATTCTTGGAGAAAGGGTATACAGAAGATAGCCTCTATAAACCTCTTTTAGAAGTTACCAACATGGATAGGGAGGAGTTACTCCAAGATAGATCTAATATGAGACAGGCATTAAGTGGGTTCAGGCCTAATACACCGTTTGTTACCACCTACTCATGTCAGGCCAGGACAATTAAGCAAATAGTGTCAAAACATTGGCATATTCTAACTAATGATAGAGTACTTAGGGATAGTTTACCTTAGAGGCCCTCGATAGTATTTAAGGGAGCCCCATCTTTGAGGAATTCTTTGGCTCCAAATGTTATAGATCCTCCCGTCATTAAGCCAGCATTTTTTCAACAAATGACGGTTTCTTTAAATGTGGCAAATGCAGGGTATGTTCACTTAATACCATCACTCAACGTAAAACTACCTGTTTCTCTTCTACTAAGAGGTTCTCACAGTTCACTATTAAACCTTTTATTACTTACAGCACCAGGGGGGTCGTTTACATGATTCATTGCCCCTGTGGACTTCAATATGTGGGTAGGACCAAACGCCCCCTGGTGGTGTGATTAAATGAACATGTGACAAATATCATAGCGGGGTTTAGGAACCACTCAGTATCCTACCATTACAGACAGTTTCATAATAGAAATCCAGCTAACACTCTATTTTGGGCATAGATAAATATGAGGCCCACTGGTGAGGAAGTTCTATGGTCAGGAGTATCTCAAGGATGGAGATGGCATGGGTCCATAGATTGAAGACCTATACCCCCTTTGGGCTCAACATTGACATTGATGTTAATGCCTTTATTGATAATTCCTAGGGGAGGGGGGGACTTCTATGAATCACTGCCATGAATACATAAAGATAAGATCTTTTACTCCGGTTTCTCCCCCTTTCCACTTTGATCTTTTTAGTTTTTTCTTTTAGTTTGGTATGTTAGAAGAGATGTGGGGCTTAGGTGTCCCTTTGGGGGACACCAAGGGTCATAGGGGTCCAGTTTATATACCTTTAAACAAAGGTTTTATGGAGAACCTTATTTACATGATTTATATGATCCTTATTGTTACATAGGCATAAGGTTGTTTTAGTGGAATTAAATGCTTTGTTCCCCATATGTGAACTCCTTTCGAAATGAGGGTGGGTTTTATATAGTATTTTAAGTATTATGAATAATCTCCTTTTTAATCATTTGGAACAATTTTCCAACATCAAGGATTGGACACAGTATACGTACATTCTATTGACCTTTACAATGTAGAATTAAGCTCTGCTTGTTTCCGCCTCAAAGAAAGATGGCGGGAGCGGTCTCTGCCCTCACTTCGGATAGAGTGAAGGGGATGTATTTAAGAGGTGACGTGTAGCTGCGCGCCTTATCCCTTTGACGACGTCCAATAGGACGAAACGTACGTCAGGAAGAGCGCGCTGACGTCACCGAAGATCTTTGCCGGCTTTTTTTTATCTACCGCGAGTTTACCTGCTCTTAAATGTGAGTTGTTTACTCTTGTATGTAAATAAACTTTTAGTACATTATTTGCGCTATGTGGCTCCTTCTCTCCTATACATGTCCAACAAGAGATATTTGACCCGTGAGTTCGATGGGACGGTGTCCAACAGCTTCAGTGGGATAGCTTACCCCATTCCGATCATAGGACTGGCTGAGGAGGAGGGAAAGATTACCTTTACCATATAAGCGTGATTTCGTTTATCATTTGGTAAACCTTGATTTTTATCGGTGGTGGATTTCACATGTGGTGTCTACGCACAAGTGGTGCTGTCTGCCTAATAGCATCTGAGTGTATCTCCATTTCTACCATCATCCTGTCACAGTTTATGGATTTCATTTCTTTTTAAGGACCTTTAATGGACTTTATGAATGAGTAGCGCAGCCTCTTTTGGATGAATTTTTGACATACACTAGGACTGAGTATTTAGCTTTATAAAAATTTGGGATAGCGCAGTGTTTTTCCATATATTTAATCCTCAGTATGTAACATAAGGAGGTTAATAATCAGCAGAGAGATGCTAGGTATGGCAATGTGTCAGTTCCCTTAATAATCCAGGTTATGTTGTCTGCATGCAGTGTCCATATACTGTTTTATACTGACAGACTGAAGATGATTTGGGCATGAACCCGCTCACCAGATCCTGGGGACAGATGTCACATACGCACAGGAAGCAATGCAGGGTCTGTACAATGGTCAGTAGAAGTTGGATGCAATGGATCGGTCAGATGGACTCAGCAGTCTGGGCTGCCACCTGCTGCACCATCTCCCTCTCACTTGTAGAAGTCGCAGGAAGTCTTCAGTAGACCCGTGTGGCCAGAGACAGCATTGACCTCTGGAGCTGGGATAAACCACAATCCTACAGCAGAGCGATGAGGCTGGTACTCACACAATGGGTCTTGGGAAGAAGGGTGTGTAGGCCTGCTGGGCAGTTCCTCTTATAGTATCTCCCATAATTCTCAGCAGGAGAGAGTGGATTGTTGGGGGATGTAGTCTGCTAAGGATTCAGCAGTACAGTGATGGCTGCGCAGAGGACTACAATTCCCACTATGCTCCCCTCACTGGCTCAGGAGTGTGATGCAATATGATCATAGTCCAGCACTAGGGGAATTAGGAACAGTCTGAGGAAGGGAATATTGGACCTGCTGAATCAGATTACCATAATCCGCTCTAGGCTACAAGACAAAGGGGTTGATTTACTAAAACTGGAGAGTGCAATATCTGGTGCAGCTGTGCATGCACAACTGCACCAGATTTTGCAGTTTTCAGTTCTAGTAAATCAAACTCAATGTGTATGGGCAGATATTTTTTACAATAAGAATTAGGAGACCATAGATAACACAGGAGCAGGGCAAATTTAAATAGCAAGTCTCGGACCATTTTGCTAGAGACAAAGGGGTTGATTTACTAGAGGCAAATAAACTGTGCACTGAAATGCAGGTGCTTCAGAACTTAGTAAATGAGCAGAAGCTCTGCTGACTTTCATCATCCAATCAAGCGCAAGTAAAAATGCTGTTTTTCTTAATTTTCCTTGCATGTGATTGAGTATTCTTTGCAAAGTGAAACTTTACATAATGTACTAATCTTAAGAGCAATTGCACTTGCAAAGGGCAACTGCACTTTGCAAAGTGCCCAGTGTATTTGCCTTTAGTAAATCAACCCCACAGGTTGAAGCTTTACTATAAGAACTAAGATGCTGCAGGGCATGCAACAGTGTAAAATTGGCTAGCATCAGGATATTTTTATCCTAAGATAATTGTTCTAACTTGTAAATTTTATTATTAAATTTGTATAGTATATTTTATTTTGTCTAATAATGTCAAATTGATAAAACAAGAGTCACGGGACAATACGGTGCGTGTCATCAACTTGATCCATGCAGCCCAGACTTCTCAACGACCGCTTCTTCTGCTCTCTACAGATGCAGATAAAGCATTCGACAGGGTCCACTGGACCTTTATACGTGCGACCCTGGAACACATGGGTCTCGGGACATCAATGATGAGCTGGATATCTGCTCTGTATTCATGACCCTCCGCTGCTGTGAGAGTCAATGACACACGATCAGACTTTTTTAACATCACTAATGCCCCCTCTCGCCCCTAATTTTCATCCTGACCCTGGAGCCGTTCCTCTGCACAATTCGAGCAGACCCCGACATTCCGGGCTTCAGCAAACCGACTGGAGCCCACAAGGTGGTGGCGTTTGCCGATGACCTGATATTTTTCATCTCGGACCCACTTACCTCCCTCCCGATTCTCATGCGAGCCCTTAAGACGTATGGTTCTTTGTCTCATTTTCAGGTAAATTATAGCAAGTTGTCGGCTCGGAACATCTCGGTAAGCCCTGAAATGATTCGGAATGTCCGGCCGTCCTTCCCCTTTCAATGGGCCGCCTCGAAAATTAAGTACTTTGGAACCAACATCACATTAGACTTATCCAAACTTTATGAATTCAACTATGAACCGCTCGTCACCAAGGTGAAGAAGGATCTGTTGCTTTTGCACTCTTTGACCCTGACATGGTTCGGGCGCTGCAGTGCTCTCAAGATGACAGTTACATACTCTATATCCTTCAAGCCATACCGATTAGATTGCCCCCACACTTCTTCCGAACGCTCTCCCAGGTGTTTCGAAAGTTTGTTTGGTCACACCAGAAACCGCGCCAGGCCCTACACCGATTGTCACTTCCTAAGCACGCAGGAGGGCTTGCCCTATCTGACATAAGGATGTATTAGCGGGCGGCGCACCTAAATAGGATAGTAGACTGGCACTGCCACGGAGGGGAAAAGCAATGGGTGGCAATGGAGATTGAGGACTCGCAGGGCACGGCGTTGAGCTGGCCGTGGCTCTCTTTGCCTATCCCCAGGGCCCTGGGGGCCCATCCGACACTTTACTGGTAGCCCGGGAGACATTCCGTACCACCACCGTCTCGCCTCTTCCATCTCCGATGGTCCCTATTGTGGGTAACCCTGAGTTCGCTCCGGGCCTGCAGGGGGCACAGTTCCGACACATTGCAGAAGGGGGATACTCACGGCCGACGGACTTTGTGATGTCCTCGGCCGCCGTTCTCCAAGACGTTCTTCATTTAACAGAACCCCCATGGACTTCATGAGTGGGATACTCCGGGCATCTTGCGACCCCTCACATGCTTTGAGTCAGTGTGCCATAAGGGCGAACCATTACGGCACTCCTTATCCATGATCTATGCCATACTGATTCAACTAGGGGAAGACTACGCCCCCCTGTTCCTTACCAGGTGGTAGACAGACCTGGCCTGTCACTTCACGCCGGCTCAAAGGCGTACGATCCTTCACTTCGCTCAGAAATCTTCATTGGCCACTAGGGTACAGGAGACTTGCTATAAGATCCTTACCCGGTGGTACAGGGTGCCCTCGCTTCTACACAGGGTCTTCCCACAGATCCCAGATTCTTGCTGGTGGTGTGGGGCGGACAGGGGGACCATGATCCACATTTTCTGGGAATGCCCCAAGCTTCAGCAATTCTGGCGCGATATTACAGCTATCATTAAGCAACTCACGGCCATGGATCTGTCCGCCAACCCCGCTGCTTGCTTGCTTCACCTAACGGAGAGACCCAATCAAAAGATACAAAACCTCATTGACAATGCAGCTCCTGTATGCAGCAAAGGCATGCATTCCATTGGAAGGATGCGGAGCCTCCCACAAAGGCGCTGTGGTTCGCCAGGGTGAACGCTCTCAGGGACATGGAGGAACTCACAGCTACACTGCATAACACAGAGGAGGCCCACAGAGAAACCTGGAGACCTTGGAACCATTTTGTGTTCAAAGATGCTTACATTTCAGTGATGCTCCCCACCTAGACAGTGGCCCCGGCCCGCCCAGGACAGGGCGGCACTTTTTCCTCCCCCCCTCCCCCCCCTTTTTTTTTTGGCTCCCCAGGCCTTTGGGGGGTTGGACGACTGGAAACCCCCCTATCCCCCTTGCCCCCTCATTCCCCTCTGGTCTGTCCTTTCTCTCTTATCTAGTCCTTTTCACACTTTCGCTCTAGTTTATTTGTTATATATTTCAAGATAGCTTCTCAAGCCTTCCAGTATACCTGGTGACATAACTCACTTTTCATGCACGACTCTACTATAGTACAACCATTCACTTAATCAATATTTCCTATTATAATATTGGAGCCTACACACCACTTCTGGATACTCTCCTCCTTGTGAGGTTTCTTTTGTGCTGCTGCTCCACTCCCTGGGTCCCAGTACCTCAGCTCCCATCACAGACGCCTGCGGCACTGTTGCTGCAAATTCGCCACCTCAGTTCTGTTCATATGTAAGTACTTTTAGAGGGACAAGCACTCTCCCCCATTTAGTCGGTATTCAGTTTGCCAGGCATTCTGTTTAGAATGCTTTGTATTACCTATATATTTTTTTTTTGTGTCTTTTCACAGATACTAAATGCAATTGCCCCTGAAGAGTGGAATAAATCCACAAAACGTGCGTAGGGCTTATTGGATGCATTTTCATCTACATTGGATGGTTCAACCAATTTTTTCATACAGATTTTATCTTCATACTGTCTCTGAGGTGGTCTGTATCATCTGGGATGGCTATCTTATATATATTCTACAATGTATTATTTTGATGCAGCGTTCACATATTATACAATGTATCAATTATTGCTGTTGCTAGTCTTCTGTATTTTATTACGTTTGTTACATGATGTCGTTTTAGACACAAACCTACTAATGAAAAGTATTTTACATGTTATGCAACAATGTAGCAATAAACCTTGTGTTTTTGAGAATGAATGCGTTTTTCTTGCCGCACATACCTCATATAAAGTCCCACCTATTTCCTTCTTCTTTGTTGTAACTGAATTAGGGATGGAGACATATTTATATATGTTTCATATAAAGTCCCACCAAGTCCCCTTTTTTTCCCCCTTCTCCCCTTTTTTATTCAATAACTCCGAAGTGGTTTTCTGAAACGGAATCATTTGCCAGTAGGAGGAACGCGCATGAGCATACCGACTGCGCTGCTGCCCAGTCATGATCCGGGAGTAGGAAAATAGCTCTCTGTCAAAGATAAGTTGACCTTATGTTTGTTTATACCCAGGTTGTTCCACCTCTGGGCAAAGTTGTGATAACTGCCTGTTCTATGTACCACTCACACATTTCTATACTTCTTTCTCTGTAATACTGTGGTTCATCTTATGTTTGCTACAAAATAAAGAATTACAAAAAAAAAATTGATAAAACAAACAATAAAAATAAATAGCCAAGGTGTTGGCAACTGAACACCTAGCTATCAATCAGTTTTTGTGGACAGACATTGATTAGTCTTTAAAAAATTTAGGTGCACACATCTGTGAACAAAGGAAGGGCACATAAGAAACCCCAGCATTATAATTCAAATAACTCAAGCATAGTTTATTAAAAATAGGTATAAGCTCAACCAGTGAAATCTTATATATGCTGTAACAGCTGGTGATAAGGAAATAAAGTTCCTTATTTGTGTACTTTGTGTTTTAGGAGAACAATGAACTGCCTCTGTCTCCCACAATCTCATGCCTGTAAATGACTTTGTCACATGTTCTCCCAAAAAAAAAAAAAGCTCCTGTGCTGATACACATTTTTCAGAAATATAACTTTGCTGTCATCATTTAAAAAAGGTCTGGTATAAAAACATTTGCAAGCAGCAACAATATATCATAGGACATATGATATGTAAAAAAAAAAAACCTGCCTCCAGCAGGTGTGGCTTAATGGGAGCCAATTCTTCTCGCAGCCTCTGTCCCATCATTCTCTTAGCAGGACCTGGCATACAGCGGGAGTTGACAAAGAACTAAATGAGGACCACCTAGCAACCAATCACCAGCTTATTAATAGGAAAAGTTAACTTTGGCAGCTCCCCTGTCCAGTGCTCTGCTTTGTTGTAAGTCTCTCTGCATCCTAAATCAGTTAAAGTGTCATTCATTGGTTTTACATTTTTTAATGCTATAATTTTTTTTTTTAAACCATATTTTATTGAAATTTTCAGCAGTACAATAAGATACAGTTAAAGACAAATTCTGAGATTTACAGTGTAGAACCAATTTAACATTACACTGGCAAGAGAATTTAAACATTAAAAGGCACATCTGGTGATCAGTAAAGTAGGTATCAGGAGTGGTGTGGTAATTTTCTCATGCGATTGGCTGAGTTGTGCTTAGAGAGATGATGGTAGGGGGGCTGAATGTTGATTTAAGTCTCACAGAAGGGCTGGTTTGTTGGAATGTGGGATTTAGGGCTGCAGGTATCCATGGTGGAATATCAGGGGGGAGCTACGCGATGCAGAGGTGTTTGGGGTGGATGCCCCCGAATCTTGAGTTTCCCTAAGAAGTTGGAAATGTCGGCTTTGAGGTACCACTCAGAGAGGGCGAAGGGTAACATGAATTGATCGATCTCATGAAGCATTTTTTGGTGGACTTGAAGTTTTGGTTGATTGTGTCTTGTTTTTCCAGGGCTAGTAGAGAGGTTAAGCCTTGTTTAACTTGGCCAAGACTTGGGGGGGGTTGGGCATATCCAGGATTTCATGATGGCTCACCTGGCACTGAGTAGACAAAGATGGCCCCATTGTGATAGGGGTAGGGATGATGTATTCAGTGGGTTTGATGATGCAGGGTCCCCACTAAATAAGCAGAGAAGGGGATCTTTCGGGAAGGCTTGCCCGCCAACTTCTTCAAGGAAGGATAGTATTTTGTCCCAGAAGGGGGAGATTTGTGGGCAGGACCAGAGCCTATGGTACAAAGAAGGTTTGGGTGTGGAACACCATGGGCAGGTACCCTGGGTATGAGATCCAGAGGTATATAGCGAGGGAAGGTATGCTCTGTGAGCAATCTTGAATTGAGTTTCTCTCCAAGTCTCGGCCACTACTAATGCACGTACTTTCTTGTAGCCTGCTAAGATCTGTGTAGGGGCCTCTGTATTATCAAGTATTGAGCTCCAGGGAAGAAAGGGGGTGAGTGAGTATTTTGTTGCTTGATGTTGTATGAGATTTTGATAAATATGGGAGATGGAATATTGCTTATTGGAGATGAGTGAGTCAATGAACGAAGACATGCAGGGATTGTGATTATCACCTTGACAGGACTTGAGAAATGATTTTAGTTGCAGGTAAGAGAAGAAATGAGAGTTCGGTAAGGAGAATTCGTCCTTGAGGTCCTGGAATGATTTTAGAGAATTCTGGCCTGGTTTGTAAAGTTGGGCGACCATCTTTAGGCCTTTGTCAGCCCAGGTAAGGAAGGTCCTCGACTCAGTTGAAGGTAGAAACATAGGGTTGCCAAGAATGGGCAGTGCCCTGGATATAGATGCTGGCAACTTTAGTAGTTTTCTAATCTCCCTCCAAGCTATAATGTTTTTTCTTATGACCAAGCTACTTTTCAGCTTGGTGGGGAGGGATGATAACTTGGCATGTAGGATGGATTTCGGTTGAAAAGGTAATATTAGCGATTCTTCCAGGTTAAAATTGGAGTAGATGGAACTGCTAGTGATCCAGTCAAGTCCATATCGTAGCAAACAAGCAAGATTGTAGAATCTTAAATTTGGAAGGCCCGCCCCTCCCTCACCCTTCGGAAGGCATAGTTTCTGAAAAGCTATTCTGGGCCGTTTGCCTTTCCACAGGAAAGTAGAGATAGCAGAATAGATTGATTTCACATCTTTATGTTTAAGTAAGAGAGGTGAAGTTTGTAAGGGGTAGAGTAATCTGGCAAAAGAGACCATTTTGACTAAATGGCATCTCCCGAAGAGCGAAAGGGAGAGGGCCCCCCAACCATACAACTCCTTAGTGATTTTGGATATGAGTGGAGGGTAGTTTAAGAAATATAGTGAGGACGGATCTCTACCAATATGAATTCCCAAGTATGTGAGGTAGTGTTTTGCGACCAGAAAGGGTGAGGACTGTATCCAAGACTCCGCTCTACGGGGGTTGAGTGGGAGAATTGCGCTTTTATTGAGATTTATTCTCAGTCCGGTGCATTCCCTGAACATTTGAAGTGTGCTCGTCAGATATTGGAAGTCCTTGGGGGGTTCTGAGGAAAATAGGAGAATGTCATCAGCAAATAGAGCTGACTGACATCTCCTATTTCCGACCATAATACCGCTTATCCCTTGGGGTGAATTTAGGTGTCTAGAGAGGGGCTCTATGGCTAAATTGAATAGTAGGGGAGATAGGGGGCAGCCTTGACGTGTACCTTTAGCCAGTGGAAAGACGGGGGAAATAAAATTGGGGGTAACTAGTTGGGCCGAGGGGGATGTGTACATTGTCTGTATGAAATTCACAATGGGGCCAGAGAAGCCAAGCCTATCTAAGACCATGAACAACCATTTTAGACTGATGTTATCAAAGGCCTTCTCTGCGTCTAGTGAAATTATAGCTGCATCTTGTTTGGGGTGTTGTTTAGCATGCTCAAGTGTAAGTAAGACCTTTCTGATGTTTAACGTGGCCGATCTGCCTTGGACGAATCCTGATTGAGCTGGGTGGATAATTGTGGGGAGGACTTTGGCCAGCCTGGATGCGATAATTTTTGAAAGGATTTTGGCGTCTACATTGATTAGGGATATGGGTCTATACGATCCAGGTGAAAGTGGGTCTTTGTCTTTTTTTGTTAAGAGTTTGATATGGGCTAAGTAGCCTGTTGGTAAGTACGGGCCCCCCTTCCATATTGTATTGTAAAGGTGTAGGAGCGTGTCTGAAGTGAAGTCAAGGGTGAGTTTAAAAAAATCAGCAGAGAGCCCATCAGGACCAGGGGCCTTACCAGAGGCCAATGATTTAATAGTGTTTTGGATTTCCGACAGGGAGATTGGCACATTTAAGGTATCTAATTGGTCTTTCAAGACACTAGGGAGTTGGAGCGACTCGAGCAAATTTTTAGCCTTGTCTGTGTCTATCGGGTCTTCGGAATATAGGTCTGTATAAAAGCGTGTGAGAATGGTTTCTATCTCCGAGGGTTTGTCAGTAGTGTTGCCCACAGAATCTCTCAATGATGTGATATGGATAGGAATATAACGACCCGAGGACATTCGAGCTAGGAGCTTCCCGGCTTTATTGCCGTATCTATGAAAAAATAGAGAGGAGTGAAAGTGATTTATGGACTCCTGTTGTGAGAACCAGTGGTCAAAAGTGTTTTTTTGGCTAGCTGCCAGGCTTTAATGGTCTCGGGGGTACGTGATGGATTTAAACGTTCGCGGGCCTCTCTGAGTGACTTACTGGCTTGATTATAGCTATTATTGGCTTTTCTTTTAAAACGCGTTGCGAATGAGATAATGTGTCCCCTGAGGAAGGCTTTCCCGGCTTCCCAGTATAAATTGGGTGTGGATAGGTGATCTTTGTTGTTTGTCGTATATTCAAGCCAGGCTTGTTGGAGTGAGGACTTCAGGTCTTCATTACCGGCGAGGTAGGAGGGGAAACGCCCTATGGAGGAGTGTGGTCTAAAAGTCAGATTGGCGATCTCAATAGAGACTGGTGAATGGTCCGATATTGCCATACTCTCTATAGATGCCGAGGTTACCATAGGGAGTAGGGCAGGGGAGGCGAAAAAGTAGTCTATCCCAGAAAAGGACTTGTGGGGGGATGAATAGAAAGTATACTCTTTGTCTACAGGATGCTTTAAGCGCCAGACATCCTACAGACGAAGGGATGACATGGTATGGGCTAGAATGGATTCGTGGTCTGAGTCTGAGGAGCGATGGTTTAACGATGAGGAACGGTCTTCCGTTTGGCGCATTACTGAATTTAGGTCCCCCCTAAAAGGTGTAGAGGTTCTGCGATTTGGAGGGCCCAAGTCGTCATGTTCTGGAAGTAAGTCTGGTTAGGAGAGTTATCTGCGTATATGTTGGACACTGCAATATCTTGGTTGGCAATGGTGAGATGTAGGGTGGCTCTGCGCCCCACATTGTCTATGTCTAAAGTCCTAACTTTATATTGGAGGCGTTTGTGGAGAAGTATGGCAACGCCTGCCTTCCTTCCCACCGAGGGGGAACCGAAGGCATCCCCCACCCATAGCTTACGGAGTCTGGATATATCGCCTGCACCCAAATGAGTCTCTTGTAAAAGAGCAATATCAGCTTTCAGCCTTTTTAAATGTCTTAGTACCTGCATTCGTTTTTGTGGAGCTCCTAGGCCCCGGACATTCCAAGTGACTACTTTTAAGTTATTCCCGAGCAACAAAGGATCTATGAGTGCGTGAGTAGTTGGTTTCTTAATAAGGAGAGCCATCTACCCTTCTGTGAGTAACAGATGCCTTCAGGGCTGGGGAAAGGTAATATATATGGAAGTATGTTACTAGTCATGAGAAATACATTTACAGTAAATTGTGAACACCAAGGTGATAAGCCATGAAACAAGTACATTACAGACTTCACTTTTTTCCGCATAGAAAAAATTTTCTCGTATCCCAACCGCTCTTCCCCAACTAGAAAAGGTCTGGCTCAGACCTGAAGGAAGGTGATTAAAATTGGAGGCGATTTAAGAGTGGAGGGCGGATAGGTACCCGGGGGAAGGGGGTAGGGAGGGAAAGGGAGGGAAGGGAAAGAGGGATAGAGGGATGGAGGGGAAAAAAGGGGGGGATGCTGTTGCAAAACCGCAACGTATTGTGATCAGACATGTACCTTAAACTGTTTCCTGTGGACTTCCGAGTAATGGGATGTGACTCCAAGGAGGTATCCTTGGGGGCAGACTCCATTAATAACCATAATAAAGTATAGCAACTTATATCAAAGGCAGTGAAATACATAACTTGACCAAGACAGATAATTATAACATCATTCCATAGCTTCGTAGCCTATACCGAACTGCTAATAGCAAGTAAAGAACGTAAGTTGAATGGGGACCCCTGGTAGGGGAACCTGAAGACTGGCACTTACAGTTCGTTGTTCAGTCAGCTATGATTAGTAGTAAAGGAAATGCGCTGAGGGAAATTGAGCTCAAACATGGGTTGATATTTGTCAGGGATCTCAGTTTTACGGTCAAAGCAGTTAGTAGGGAGATGCGATTCTTAAAGAGATGTGATTATGGTGATCTCAGGGATGGGCCTGAGCTTTGGAGGCATCCGGGAGGCCAAATCGTACCCTCTTGTATGGCGGCTTCTCCAGGCTCAATGCTTTGGTGGATAGGATGGATGATTTCCTAGGTGATCTATGCATGTCGGTGGTTGGTGGCAGCGTTTGGTCCATGTCAGAAGGTAGACCTTCGGCCAAGTAGGTTTCGGCTTCCTGCGGTGAGGTGAACGAGAGTTTGTCCCCCTGAGGGGATTGAAAGTAGAGGGTGGCCGGGTACGCCAGACTGAATCGGACGTTCCGCTGGTGCAGGATCGAGCAGACTGGAGAAAAGGCTTTCCTTTGTTGCATAACCTAAATTGAATAGTCCGCAAAGATCAATAAAGTGGATTCCTCAAATCTAAGGTTCCGAGATCTCCGAAATCGTTGCAGAATAGCCTGCTTATCAACGTAATTAAGATAACGCACAATCACCGCTCTGGGTTTGGTGCGGGTTTCCGAAAATGGGCCGATCCGGTGAGCTCTTTCGACAACACACGGGGTGCGTAGGCCCAAGAGCCCAGGAATGTCCACTGCACAAATTTTGTGTAAATCATGCGAGGAATATGACTCCGGCAGGCCTATTATGCGGAGGTTATTCCTCCTAGATCTATTTTCCAGGTCAATGACCTTTTCCCGGAGTTCTTTCTGAATCGTGGTCAGCTTAGCTACGGCTGCTGTTAAGGCCGTGGTGTCATCCTCCATGGTGGAAATCCTGGTCTCCACGTGGTCAATTCTGGCTGCCTGTAGCTGAAAGTCTTTACGGAGTAGTTCAAGGCCTTTGGTCACTGCTGAGTCCACTGCCTCGGTTATGACAGGTCTGATGAGGGCCACTACCGCCTGGGCAATGTCCGCTGTCGCGAGAGGGTCAGTGGCATGCTGTCCTGGTATGTGCTGGGGAGATTGGGTGCCCTTAGTTGGAGGGGGAGAGGCCGATAATACTGATGCGTATGAAGGTGCCTGGGGAGTCTCTGTCATGGCGGGTTTGCCACGTGCGTCCTCACCTTCGTTCGGTGCACTTGCAACGAAAGATCGTGCCCCCGATCGCTCGACAAAGCGATCCATACGGTACCCTAAAGGTGTGGGGATGGTAACGGGTGTATCTGCGGATGGATGCGGGTGTTCCTCCAGGCAATGGCAGCGTTTGAAGCTGGTTTAGGTGGCGGGGAGACGGAGCTGGTCCCTTCTAGCTCCTCTCCATGCGGCACAGGAACCAGAAGTATTTTTAATGCTATATTTAATACAGCATTAAAATATTTACTCAACAAAGCAGTAATGATGTGTACATAGGCCGATCATGGGCGAAGCCTAATCAGGACTTCTGTGTAGAATAATATGCCTGAGATTTCCATGTACTACAAGAGCACCACCCCCCAGTGATCTCAGGACGTTTCTGCAGAGGGATAGCACGCAAAACGAGACAACAGGCAAACCTGAGGCAATATAAATGTGTCCCCTCATTAAAGGAAGTGCACATGAGAGCAGGGGACAAGGTAGATATATCAACATCCTTACTGCTTTATGCAAAACAATCAGAGACATGTTTAACAGACTGTATAGGTGCATAACATATTGATATTATTATTTTGACCATAGTTCTTCTTTAACAGTATCATCTCATGAGATAATTTATGAGGGTGTGTTTAGGGGTGGAATTAGGGGCAGGACAGGGTAGGGGTTTGGTGGGCCAACTGGTGGCAAGTAACTCTTAAAGGCTAAATTCACCTTTTTTTCTAAAATCCATCTGCCCTATGTACCAATATACCATTAATGTACCTCTGTTGTACAAAAATACAAGCTTTCTTCCTGATATACAGACAGGACAGACAAGCCAGTAAGACACAGGAAGGAGTTTACCAGCTGACCTCATTAGCACACCTTCACCCATCAACTAAGTTTTCACAGCACCACCCCCATTCTTTCACATGTGCATTTGCCTGGCTTCCCCAGAATCCTTTCAGACGGGCTCGTGGTGCATTCTAAACTCCCTGGGGCCACATGCAGCCCACAGGACACCCCTGATGTAGTGCAAGGGCCTGCCTGATTGGATACAGAGTGATTGGATTGATGGCGTGTCCTCCTATTATATAGTTTTGGTAAATATAAAGGAGAATATGCATTCAGATTGTGTAGTGCATGGCCACATTTATACACCTAAAATCATCTAGTTGCGCATTCAGTGTCATTAATTGTTAACAACACACCAAACACAGAAGCAAACACATATTTTGCCACATAAAATAGGTGACAAATGCAGTAAAAACGTGCAAAAATGTCCCATGAGCTACTTTGACTAATGTAGCGCAGCCTATTGAAATCAACGTGCTTCCCTAAATGTGTCACTGGAAAAACAAGCCAAAAAATGTGCACTTCCACTACTCTAGGTGGGGATAGGGCCTGAAAGTGAAATTGATATGTTTACACAAGAATAATGAGGCTCCATTCACAGCTGTGTGTTTCCAAGTGCATGACAAACTGCACAGAAAATGCACACTTCGCCATGCATTTCAGAAATTCTGCAAATGTGCATCTTGCTTGTGTTGTCATTACATGTTAAAGGCTCCCCAAGTGCAGCAAATGCACCATGCTCCACTCCAAAAAAAGTTATGGAGCTTCTCTGGGGCGATTGTCGTGAGTAGGGCAGCCCATTAGAGTGAAAGGACTGCCCTATGTGTGACAAGTGAAAACGCTCCAAAACACCCAAAACAAACGCATGCAGGAATGTGAGTTTTCACTACGTGGAGATGTGAATGAGGCCTGACAACTGAGTGTTTCTGTCTACTTCCTCTTATGTACTTGTATAAAGATTGCCATACACTATGCAATCTCTGTACACTTTCCTTTAGATTTACCAGAACTATGGAATAGAGAACACACATGAACAATCCATTCAATTTGTATCCAATCATACTGACCCTTGTACTACATAGCTGATAGGAGATCTAAAGGAGATTGTACAATCAGATTATATAGGGAGTTGGTGGACGGTATTATTGTAAGGTGGGTGGTGTGGTCTAGAGTGCTGCACACACCCTATCACACCCTCTTCTATGATGCAACAAGTGAAGTCTTTTGGGAGATGAACTTACAGGAAGTGAATGCTGATACAAGCTACAGAAAGAGATGGAATCTGAAAATCTGTTTAAAAATACAAAAAATGAACTGACAATATTCTAAATATCCTGAGGATGAGGTAAGTGAGAGAAAAGCACATTGGGATGAATAGACCAGAAATGGCATTAGAAAACGCTTCTATTTATTTTGAAAAGTGAAATTCTGCCCGAAAATGTTAACTTATCCTTTTAGGCCTGGCTAGTAGACCAGGGCTTGACATTTTAAACCCTGCCTATAAGCTCTGCACTAATCTGTTTTAATGAGCTCTAACAGTAGTGCTTTCTATGCTTTTCCTATCACAGATAAGTACATTGTCAATATGGCTGCCAGGAACCCAACCTTTTAAAATGAAGGGACTGGCTTAAACAAATACCCTATTATTGGCCCTTCCAAGTCATCTGACCAAAGCTTAAAGGCCAGGGAATAGCTTTGTGGTAGCTGGTCGTAATGGCACCAAATTCGCTTGTTAGTTCCCTTGTTCCACAAGCTGCGCATAGGCTGGATTCACCTTTAACCTCTACAGGTCCGCGCTATTGACAAAAGACGTCAACAGCGCGGACCTGAAAATCCGGGGGAACGTCCATGGACGTCCGCCCCTTTACACGCCCCCTGCGCGCTCTGGGCGGCGGCGGCGGCGCGCGCGCGCCGCCGCCGCACGATGCGGGGGCGTGCCCGCGGGTCGGGCGGACTCGATGTCCGCTCCTGACCCGCGATCGCCGTACAGAGCAGTAGAACGGGGAACCGCCGATGTAAACACGGCGGTTCCCCGTTCTGTGACAGGGGACAAACAGATCTACTGATCCCTGTCACTGGGATCAGTTAGATCTGTTATGTCCCGACCAGCCCATCCCCCCCACAGTTAGAACACAGCCAGGGAACATTGTTAACCCC
>BLSH010296233.1:91436-102505 GCA_018402905.1 Glandirana rugosa
ACTGTGTGAAGGTGGGTGTAGTGGACGAGGGACCTACGTGGCCGTACCGAGGGACGTCGTGGAGGAAGACGACTGGTTCACTGGGTCGCTAGCGTGTGATGTCATTGACACTTAATACGGTAGATGACGTAGGTGGGACGGATAACACACTACACGGAGGGTCCGACGGTGGTGATTAGTGACTAGGCCTAGTCATGTAGTCATGTATCTGACGGCCATGAGTCATGGGAAATATTGTGACTTGACGGAGACAAGTCCATGGTAGTGCTAAGCTAGACTGACTGGGGAGGACTCCCCTTCTACCATTTAACTACCCTGACGTCATATGACCAGAGTCTCGTACAAACGAGGGAAGCTGGACCACTAGGTCCTGAAGGAAGTGGTCGATGTAGCTTCCCAAAGGGCTGGTGAGGCTGTCGATACCCGAAATGATGCACCATGCTGCATAAATCCCATAGGTCAGTGGGGGAAGTAGACAGGGGACCCCGGCGCTGCAGTCCCATCAATTTACCATCTTCCCCTCAGGAGGGGTCAGTCAGATCGAATCGTGATGGTACCTGAACAGAGGCAGTTCAGTGTTATAAAGGGTACTGAGTACCGGCAGTCTATGTACTGATGTACTGATCCGGATCAGTGATTAGTGGTGGCAGCCTGGGAGGCACATCACACAATAGGCAGGGTGGATGCAGTAGATGGCATAATTCACAGTTACTGTAGTGTGCGATCGCTGGGTCACTTGGTCAGCAGAAGGAGGTGCTGCAGGGAGCCATGCCGGTGCATCCAGGGAGCAGGTGATGTGGGTGGAAGTGTGTCATAGAGGAATCTCTTAGGGCCCGAAGATCCGCATAGTAGCAGGTGGGGACGCGCCGGTCCATTCACTTCTGGTTTGCGTCATTCACTTCTGGTTCATGGCTGATGTGCGGAGGCTCCAGATGAAGGGAGGGCCATTGCTGGCATGAGCAGGTGAGGGGTCCACGGACACGTACACTGATGCGTTTCACCTACTCGGCTGTAGGTTTCATCAGGGTGAAACCAGCCGGCATTTCCGCTGGCTGGCTGGAGACCCAAACAAAGTTGGAATTGGCTAACCCGGAAGCAACGTCACAACATCATGTCACTTCCGGCTTACTCGGCAGCCAACGGTGCCAATTTAAAAAAATCCAAAGTATTGAAAAATGCAGATTTTGGCATTTTTAATACTTTGAAGTGCAGAGGAGGGGTAGCTGCCTATTACTGTCACAAGAGATGTTTACATTCCTTGTGACATCAATAAAAGTGATCAGATTTTTTTTAAAGGGACAGTGTAATACGTATATAATAAATAAATAAATAAAAAAACGTCAAAAAGGAGCAAAGGAACTTATTGGGACTTTATATGAGGTCATGTGGGTCATATGCCTCCATCCCTAATTGGGTAATGCAAAGAAATGTTTTTCTTTATGTAACAACATTTATTCGGTTTCAGCTCATTCATTATTCCTGTATCTCCATGTGGGATTTGCTAATAAGCCCTCTTTTTTATTTTTCCAGGCATTCCTCCATGTATTGGGTGCACTTTGTTGTGCCGCATGACCTGATACTGGGAGTCAACTGGCTCCCATCCCTCCGGGGAGCTGCAACGCCAGGCGGCGGCCTCTCCTCCTCCCCTCCCTCCGGGGTGGGTGGATCGGTTGCTCCCTGGCATCGACATCACGTCAAACGCGCTGGTGGCGCTGCACCTCCCGTGTGATATACATCTAGCGGCTATGTGAGTGGCGTCGATGGAGGGCGGTTACCAGCCTGATCATTGGTGCCTGCCTCCTGCTTCACCTGCTCAACGTGACTTTGGTGGGAGTGTGGCGGCCAAGCCCTATAAGGTTCCATCTCCACGTCACACTTTCTGTTTGCTCCTACTTACGATTGTCTCACACACCATTCCCTCCAGCCCTGCCTTTCATCTTCATTGCAGGTATTGTAGCAACAACTATTTGTTCTACTGGTGGTTTGGCAGTCTATTTGAGCATTCTCCTGGTTTCTCCACATTTCCTTTCTATATTTAGACATGGCGCGCAGTAACTTTTCGTTCTATTGGTGGTTTGGTTCTCAATCTGAGCACTTTCTTGCTTGCTCCAAACTCCCCCTATTTCCTTACTACACTTAGACATTTTTTCACTCATTCATGTTTTTATTTCAGAAGCCCCCTTTAATTGGGCTAGCTTCCTTGGTTACACACAGGAGGTGGTCCTTGCTGGGGCATTTGGTTTTGCCCCCCCACCTCAGCTCCTGGGTGAGATACCCCCTTTGGGGGTGTATCGAGTTAACAGTGGTGCACTTCATTGTGCGCCCATGGTTGCAGGTATGTCGGCCATAAATATTTCCCATTTTTTTCAAATTTGTGAAATGTTGGCATTACCCTTACACTATTATTTCTCATTAATTACAGTTATTAGTCACGTGCATGCTTCTGAAGAGCGGGTGCTAACTTCCACGAAACGCATAGAGCTGTCATATGCCATGCCAAACATGCAATGTATTAATTCAAACCTTCTCTTAATAAGTTATGTGCATGTCATTATGTCATATATATTGAGAGGCTAGATGCCCAATGTGTTTTATATATATATATATATATATATATATATATATATATATATATATATATATACTGTATATATATATATACATACGAATGGTCTACCATGTACCTATTTGACAAATTTAATATATATTAACATCCTCTATTTATAAAAAACATTTTTTTCAATAAAAAAATATTTTCTGGTAACCTGTTGTGCTTCATTTAAAGTCCCCCCCAACCCCCCCCCCCTTTTTTT
This sequence comes from Glandirana rugosa, assembly GCA_018402905.1. Taxonomy (NCBI): domain Eukaryota; kingdom Metazoa; phylum Chordata; class Amphibia; order Anura; family Ranidae; genus Glandirana; species Glandirana rugosa. The sequence continues at coordinate 94,250 of BLSH010296233.1, forward strand.
GCATTAAGAAAAAAAAGTAATTTTAGTGTGCCCTCGTCCACTCGTGCTCGCGCGCCAAAGAAAACACATACATAAATCACAAATTTATTGGGAGGGGGTTGGCGCTGTCCCTAGGAGTATCCTCTACTCCGTGGAGTGCAGTTTAGGGGAGGCAGCAGCCTCATCTGATATAAAAATATTCCTAAGGGCAGGATTCACACTTTAAAATTAGCATACATAAATCGCGCCCACAAATGTAAACAGTGTTCAAATAACACATGTAAGGTATCACCACGATTGTTAGAGTGAGAGCAATAATTCTAGCAAAAGACCTCCTCTGTAACTCTAAACAGATAAAATGTTTTAAAGCGTTGCCTATGGAGATTTTTAAGTACCGTAGTTTGTCACCATTCCATGAGTGTGTGCAATTTTAAAGCATAACATGTTAGGTATCTATTTACTCAGCGTAACTTCATCTTTCATACTATACAAAAAAAATAGGGCTAACTTTACTGTTTAGTTTTTTTCGCCTAAAAAATGCATTTGAAAAACCACTGCGCAAATAATGTGTGACATAAAATATTGCAACAACCATTTTATCCTCCAGAGTCTCTGCTAAGAAAATATATATAATGTTTGCAGGTTCTAAGTAGTTGTCAAGCAAAAAATAGTGATTTTAACTTGCCTGGAGGATGCCCTGACCCTGCCTATTAAGTGCGCAATCTGTGCAATGGATACTGCCTACTACAGAAACACTGACATTTTCAAAGAAAAGGTGTGTTTAAATTGCTAGCAAAATGACAACTCCCAGCTATTTTGTTGTTTGTAAACACAGGGGTTGATAACTAAAACTGGAGACTGCAAAGTCTAGTGCAGTTCTGCATAGAAACCAATCATCTTCATGTTTTTTTTTTCAAGGCCTAATTGAACAAGTTGAAGTTATAAGCTGATTGACTACAATACACAGCTGCACAAGATTTTGTACTCTCCAATTTTAGTAAATCACCTCAAGGTGTACAGGGATTCCATTCTATACAAGACCCTTATCCTAGATCAGTGATGGCAAACCTTGGCACGCCAGATGTTTTGGAACTACATTTCCCATGATGCTCATGTCCACTGCAGTGTAGTTGAGCATCATGGGAAATGTAGTTCCCAAACATCTGGGGTGCCAAGGCTTGTCATCACTGTCCTAGATGATAGGGTATCTTTATTTTAAGTGGGGAACCCCAATTACTATATTTTAATTTTAAAGGGGAAACCTATGCAAAATGACTCATTTTGGCTCGCACACCTGTTCACCCCCTATGGATCAGACATTATTTTCACAATTCCGCTATGCATCTATTCATGAATCTATAACTTTGTAATTACTTATGATACAAAAATGACACATATATTTTTTTAAGGGGAACAAACAGGATTTCTTTTCATCCTTCTGAAAATGTTTTTAATTTATTTGCATTTTAAAAGGAAAAAATAATACGAATTTGAAAAAAATATTTTTTTCAAGTTTGATCAGTAATATTTTGAACACAAGTACCATTACTGTGGGGAAAATATATAAAGTTTATTCTGCTGCTTGTTCTACTTACTGCAACATTAAAAAGACATTGTATTTATTTACATTTTTAATGTATTTCATTTTACTCATAATGCACCAGTAATTTAAAGTTCTTACTGATTTAAAATACAATAGATATACCCTAAACTACATATTTTTTTAACAGTAAACCATGAAAGATAGAAATATAATATGTGCTGTATAATATTTTCTTTCCCAACAAACAATTTAAAATAGAAACAAGGAACAGGAGATGAAACTGGTAAATAGTGCTTCTGGGTGATCTAACTGAAATGAATGGTTTAAGTAGTAAAATAAGAGTATGTCCTGTATAATAAGGAGTTCATTCTCTGTGCACACAATAAATATTCTCCTGTTAGCTGCAGTTCTCTCACTCACAGATACCGTCTGTCAGAGAACCAAGATAAAACAGCTAGGGTGTTACTTTTGTTATTGTTTACACCGAATGATCATTGTAATTGGCTGTCACAGTGACCAATCAATGAGGAAGACTTCTGAATGGATCCCAGTCATAGGTTTGAGAGGTCTTCTTTCTACAGACACCGGGTCTCACAGGGCTGTGCACAGGAACGAGCAGGGAATATAAGAAACTGCGGGCAGTTTCTGGGACGTACAGAAGACACCCTGTGTACAGAGGAGGCGGTTTTATGGACATTTGTAACACACCGAAGGTAGGCAACTGGTTAAGAAAAAAGTGTGAGATTCCTCCAAAACGCCACACAAGACCCTTATCTGAGTATGTAGCCTGACATGCCAAGAAAGAGTGTGAACAAGCTTGTGCCCCCCTTCCTGAACCATACCAGACCACATGCCCTTTACATGGGGGTACCTTGCCAGGACGAACCCCTCTGGCAAAGCCCATTGTCCCCATGTAGATGAGGACAAGGACCCCTTACCCACAACTCTGGGCTTGTGATTGTGGGAGTCTGCATGTGGCGGGCTTATTGGAATCTGAAAGCCCCTTTAACAATCAAGGGACACTCAGATACCAAATTCTCCAATGTTAATGAGTAAGGGGTACATAGTACCCCTTCTCATTCACAAAAATAAAGACAGACACAATTTTTGTCAAGCACGGTATAGAATTTGAGATTTATAGATTCTTTTGCATGGGGTCCCCCAAAAATTCAGACCAGACTTGAAGGCCCTGCTATGTATTATGGGGAACTGCCACAATGTTTTATTATACTATCTACAACTCTTTGCTTACATGTCTGGGGATTCCTGGACATGTACGTAAATAGGAAAATGGGATTCACTAGTTGTTAAGAACTCAGTGGTGCCTGCACTACCCATGTCCTTAACAACAATTGAGAGAGGTTGTCATGTATAATAGTGGTAGTAACATGACATTTGAATAGTCAGGGTTTGGTCTGAACCTGTGTTCAGACTCAACTCTAAGTTCACCCCTTCTCCTAGAACAGTCAACATTTCTTGGAAAGCAACTCGCCTCAAAACCTGGCCTCTCAATAGAAGGTTGTAAAATGAAGACACATGCCTGCTCAAAGTTCCTCCCAAATAAACTGATTTACTAAGGGAGTTCTGAATATTGACACAATGAATCATGTGAATATTTACTTGAAATATCAATCATGTGAAAAGCAAATTCCTGTTTACTTATTTAATCTGCACAAGATTGGGTCATTGAAGTGAAAAGTCGTACAATTTTTGGGTCAATATTTTCAATTGCTTTGTTAATAAGCCCAACTTTCTTTGTCTTTGCAGCCTTGCAACAAGTCACCAAAATGTAGAATGACATACATAATGTTACACAAATGGAAAAAGCACTCAAAAGTGTATTGAAAAAATACATTTACAACAAAAATTTTATGTTATGTATGTTGGATTTGGGGGGCAGTCATTTATTTTATGCTCAGTCTTCTTAAATTTGAGTAACGGAAAAATAAAACATATGATTTATTTACATCAAAATAGATCTCTAGAAAACACATGACCATAGTAATAAAATAGCTCATTTCCTGCTCCCTGGAAAATGACTTTATCTTTACTAGATGCCATTGCAAGGAGATTAACAGGAAAGGTTATGCACCTGTCAGGAGTTGCTGTCATCCACTATGGTTTAATAATATCTCTAGGGGGCAGTTCCTACAAATTCAATGGCATTGTCGTTACAAAAAAAGAGACCCATAATATTATATGCCACTTTGTTCTGAAGGCTTTGTGTGCCAGTAGTGAGCTGTAATTTAAACCTCCTGAAGTACCATACGTCTGCCTTTTTATTCCTGTACTCTTTTTTTGGGTTCTCTTTTTTTTCAGTCATCTAATATCCAACTACTGACATTGTCTCCTTGTACAAGAAGGACCATTGGCATATATTGGCAAAATAGCATGGTAGCTATTTTCCTTAGCTCTTCTTTCTGTGCACCTTTGCTAGGATGTATTGCTGTACCAAATTGATGCCAACTACTGCAAATAAATATACATGGCAAAAACAAAACTTTAATGCAAAAATGAATTTTTGCTTCTTTACAGATAATTTTTTGAATCTGTGTAGTAATTGCTGGTAACAGCAACAATGCATTCCTTGCTGGCTTAGGCAAAACTAAAAAAAATGGAGATTGCAATGGAGAAAGCACAAATGTATTATTTTTATTAAAATGCTAGAGGCCAAAGAGAATAATTTATAGGGTTAAAGGATTATTATAGAAGAAATTTAATTTGTGGTGGCACATTATTTATTGTACAAAATAATTAAACAAGGCATTGGTTCCACGAGGCTTGCAAATCCAGATCTTCCCCAGTATATCATCAGATTTAAGATAAAATGGGAAAATAGTTTTGAACAATGTGGGAAATTAATGCTGAGTACTATGAGAGTGAAATTATAAAACCTGATGAAGACCTGGAAAAAGCATAGTGGAGCTATAACCCTTTAAGTGCAAATCATTGCTGGATTAAAAACATTTTTAGATAAAGGTGTTTGTTGAGAAAGTAACGATTGAAAATAACAGACAATAAATTGTACAGATAGATTGGACTATTCAAGTGAAAAGGCATACAGTTGCAACCATCAAAAGAACAAACTGGAGAGATCTGGGACAATATAGCAATATCACTAATATTCAAGAGATGAAAAATGAGGAAAGGAATACATCAGAGGAAAACACATTTCAAGAAAGAAAAGCACTAAAAAAACTTAGGGGTCACTAGAAAAGATTGCAATGAATAAAAATGGTAGAGAATACCTGCAAAAGGGGACAATAAGAATAATCATGGAATTAAAGTGGGGGACACAATGTCAAAAGAAAAGAGGGAGGGGGGTGTGGCTAGCCGCGGACGAGGACGCTCGCACATCCAAGGAGCTCCAGCTGCTTAGAACTCCATCCATCCTCATCCAGGAATCTGAGACCTGCAAAGGACAAGATAATAAGGTACCATAGCTCCACAATCCCCGGGCTACACATCGACGCAATTTCTGCACCGATCGGCGCCCGGATTGAGGAGAAATTTAGGCTGCGACTTTTGCGGCCTAGCCGGAACGGCCGTTCCGACCTTACGAACGATCCCGGCACTTGTCACTCTAACAACCCCCAAAAAAGACATTTCATATCCCTATTACCTATTACCCCCCTTGCCTGGAGCTAATCAAGCTGCGACCCACAAGAACAATTCCGGCTGACAACTGCACATAAACACAATACAGTGAGTAGGCCCTAGAGCCAGGGCCTGGGAGTACACTCTGCACTGGACTTCTAGACCGGGGTAAGCACAATACTCCCCGAATCCCTAACGTGGGACATTTATACAACATTTAGAGGTACCTCAAAACACAGACAGCAATCTCCCTACAACATCCGGGCCTATGATCACTTTCTCTTAACTACACTCCCAGATAGCTATTGCCAATTAATAGCAACACTATCTCACAGCCAACTCCACTAGAAAACTTTATTCTAACAACTGGACAAGAAGCAGCTCATGTATAAGAGTGAAATGTAAAACAACAGCTTTCTCCACAAGGGTTGCCAGGACCAACATAAGCAACTAGAAGCTAATACTATCACCATCAATCTACTAGACACATTGATATACTCTACTATCAATGTCCTCCAGGAAAAGAAAGGAGGGGAACAAACCGGGTAAAATGACTAATTTTTTCATACAGTCCAGCAAAACCCCAGTGTAAGACAGTTCAAACAACAGTCCCAAGGCTCAGTAGAAAAACAAAGGCAGCAACTTTACAATAAATTATAAATCCCCGGATACACAACAACCATCACATAACAAAGGGAAACAATTAAATTCCCCCTCATCTAGCCCTGCAAAATCCAAACAGAAAATGACGGAATCCCTCTCTGTCTCACCCTCCACGAGTGAACTGAATATATCCTTGGACGATACCAGAGAATTGCAGGATTCCATATCTAATTTTCCTACCACAGACATCCCAGTATTAGATACAACCTTAAAAGACATGCTAATGTCTTTGAGATCAACAATCCATACTGACATCATGTCTCTAGCACATCAGTTTAAATCTGAGGTTGCTGAAGTCAACAATAGAGTTACACACATTGAATCTAAAATTAGCTCTTTTGCAACTACATTCAATGAACTGGTCGACGCCCACAATGAAAGAGAGGATGAAATTTGGCAAATGAAAACTAAGCTCGTAGATCTGGAGGACCGCTCAAGACGAAATAACGTCAAAATACGAGGAATCCCTGAATTGGTCAGACCTTCTGAACTAAACAAATTTTTCACAAACGTACTCAAACAAGCACTTCCAGATGCACCACTTGAAGACCTGATCATTGATCCTATCCATAGACTCCCCAGACCTAAGCATATTCCTGAACATTTACCCAGAGACACAATTGCCAGAATTCATTTCTTCCACATGAAAGACCACCTCATGAGAGCAACGAGAGGCAAAGATAATCTTCCAGCGGATTTGCAAGAGCTGTCTTTCTTCAACGATCTCTCTGCTTTCACTCTACAGCAAAGGAGGCAATTGGCGACAATCACAAAACCACTAAATAACCACTATATTACTTATAGGTGGCTTTACCCAGCCAAACTGCTGATAACCAAGGACGACTTCTCTCACGTGATCTCTACAGTGAAAGAGGGGTTGACCCTACTACGAAAGTGGAATATCCTACCCCATCAAGAATCGGATAACAACCCTTCATTCGGCATAACTGCACTCCATGACGGTGATACAGAGACTGTAACAATGTAACACTATGCATGCTTCATCGAAGTTCATTCCCAAGTTCTGGCAACCCCGGAGTTTGCCACTTTGTACCTTGTTACCTTTCAACCCCCCAAGTTGAACGGTCAACTGACCGCACAGATTCTGAAATAGAATCGCCGGTTTTTACTTCTGTGTTTCTCTCGTTATCGTTATTTAATCTCCTTTTTCCTCTCTTTTTCTAAGAAATTTGAAAATATAGTTTTTGCAGTACCCTGCCCAAAGAACACTCCCAGCCATAAAATACTTGCCCAAACTGCTGGACTCTTCACCAAAAAGACCTCTCCTGAACAAAAGCCAGTAACATCCCAACCTTTGACTGGGAAAGCCTTCCCGAAGCACCACCAAATCAGGACACAGATACGCTTGAGAAAGTGCCATACCCCCTTTTAAAGAAGATTAAACACTATTACTATGACTTTCTGGATCTCATCTGTGAATGTTAAAGGGCTCAATAGCCCCTTTAAAAGGCAACTGGCCTGGAAAGAAGCATGCAACCTTAAAAGCGACATCATCTGCTTTCAAGAGACACATTTTGACTCCCATGGTACGCCTTTGTTCAAACACAAGAAATTCCCACACATCCTGACCGCAAATGGACCTTCCAAAAAAAGGGGAGTGGCCATTGCTTTTAAAGACTCAATCCACTTTTCCCTCTTGGACAAACTAGAAGATACACAGGGCAGGTTTTTGATCGTTGTCTGTGAGGTGAATCAGGTCAAATATACCTTAGTAAATGTGTACCTGCTGAACACAAGACAAATCTCTTGCCTAAATAAAATCTGGAAGAAAGTAACCCGCATGCGACAAGGTCACACAATCATTTGTGGGGAATTTAATGCTATACCAAACAGGGATCTGGACTTTTCCGGAATAGACCCACTTAAAAAACACAGGACTACCTTGAAAAAATTCATATCCTCCTCATACTTGTATGATATCTGGAGCTGTCAACATTCTACAGAAAAGGACTTTACCTTCTTCTCCAATGCTCATCACACCTACTCAAGAATTGACCTATTTCTAGTGGACAAATTTTTGTTACAGAAGATTACCAAATCTGAAATACACAACATCACATGGTCTGACCACTCCCCGATATCTATGGTGGTGGGGGATCTTCGAACCGAGACCAGGGCAAATAGGTGGCGGAATGACATATGTGCACTTTCCCAACCTGAAAACAAAATTCAAATAACGAAAGCTCTGAAAGAATACTTCGCCATCAATGCCCCCTCGGTCGAGGATCCCTTCACCCTATGGAATGCGCATAAAGTTTACATTACTTATCCAATTGTCATCTAAAATTAAAAAGCGTAGGGAGAGGCGGCTGAGAGACCTCTTAGCCTCTATCTCTAAATTAGAGAATATTGACAAATCTTCTACTTCACAAACAACTAGAGTAGAGATCAATTATATTCACTAAGGCAGGAACTTAAATCCCTACTGCTCTCCCAACATGAAAAAGCTATCA
>BLSH010296233.1:104492-114821 GCA_018402905.1 Glandirana rugosa
CGAGGCGGCGGACACTCACGCGCGGTCCTCGCGCGTGTACCGGTCCTGCAGGTACACTGCATTGCATGACCGCGCAATTACCATTTGAAGCGGCGAAGTGCCAAATTGCAAAAAGGGCTCCGGTCCTAAAGCTGGAAATCCTTCCGGGGCTGAAGTGGTTAATCAAAAACAAGAACATCTTTCTATAGCAGCAGCGACCCAGGCTTGGGCTCATCTCCTAAGCAAAAATGAACAGAAGGGCCCAGTTGTTAACCCGTCCAGATCCGCGCTATAGCCAAAGTACGGCTGCAGCGCGGATCTGAAATGCCGGGTGGACGTCCATGGACGTCCTGGCCATGTGCGCGCTCCTGGCGCGCACTCACAGGCGGCGGAGCGCGCACGTGCCCGCCGCACGCTGCGTGCCCGTGCCCGCGGGTCGGGCAGACTCGATGTCCGCCCGAGACCCGCGATCCCCTGTCAGACCTGAAGAACGGGGAACCACCGTTGTAAACACGGCGGTTCTCAGTGCTGTGACAGGGGACATACCAGATCTACTGATCCCTGTCACTGGGATCAGTTAGATCTGTTATGTCCCAACCAGGCCCGCCCCCCACAGTTAGAACACACCCAGGGAACATTGTTAACCCCTTCACTGCCCCCTGCTGGTTAACCCCTTCCCTGCCAATGACATTTATATAGTAATCAGTGGACATTTAAATTTCTGATCGCTGTATAAATGTCATTGGTCCCAAAAAAGTGTCAAAAAAGTCCGACATAACCACCCCAATATCTCAGTCCCGATAAAAATCGCAGATCGCCGCCATTACTAGTAAAAAAAAATAATAATAAAAACGCCATAAATCAATTCCCATAGTTTGTAGACGCGGTAACTTTTGCGCAAACCAATCAATATACGCCGATTGCGATTTTTGTTTACCAAAAATATGTAGAAGAATATATATCGGCCAAAGCTGTTGAATCATTTTTATTTTTTAATTTTTTTTGGATATTTATTATAGCAAAAAGGAAAAAATATTGGGTTTTTTTTCCAAATTATCTCTCTTTGTTTATAGCGGCGACCAGAATTGACGCAGAGGGGATCAAATACCACCAAAAAAAAACTCTATTTGTGGGAAAAAAAATGATATAAATTTAGTTTTGGTACAACGTTGCATGAACGCGCAATTCTTATTCAAAATGCGACAGCGCTGAAAGCCAAAAATTGATCTGGGCAGGAGGGGGGCTTAAGTGCCCAGTAAGGAAGTGGTTAAAGTACCAATTCCTTTGAGGGCACTGGAATGGTGTATCCCAGATTTAAACTTAGAGCAGTGGCAACGTAAAGGAGTGAAAAATCTACAGGATCTACTAGACAAAGGTAAACCCCAAGCCTTTTCAAAATTGGCTAGCAAATTTGAATTACCCGAATCTGAAATATTTCCTTACTTGAGACTAACCTCATTTTTGCGACCGTTGGCCACGGGAGAATGCATACTACCGGAATACATCTGGAACTTTTGGTCTTCAACAGACCCCAAGGCCAAAGGAATTTCACTAATATACAACGCCCTTAACGCTACATCAAAATTTGAAAAGCCCTCTCCCATGTTAAAATGGGAAGAGGATATAGGCAAAACCTACTCAGACAAACAATGGTTGGGTGCCTTTAAACACAGCTACCAATACTCCCGATGCATGAACTATCCGCAGCTTCTGGTCTGAAACTTTTAAACTAATTTCTAAGATTACAGGAAATATAGTAAAACCAAACATAGAACAAGCAATACTAGGGATCAATATGTCAAATATCCCCGCTACTCTGAGACCAATTTCTATGAACATTATAATGGCAGCTCGCTCAATTATTATGCAAAAATGGAAATCGAAACAAATCACCAAAGGTCAGTGAGGCCATTAGACTAATCAATGATATAGCTCTAATGGAAAAAAATTTGACCTATAAAGAGGGGAAAGCAGATAAGTACCACCATAACTGGTCTTTGTGGAAACTGAAGGACTGATATCATAGCCATTAAAATAGTGCGTGTCCTACAACAAGTGAGATTAACTTATTCAAATTTACTTCTTCCTTTCCTATTCCTTTCTCTTTTTCTCTCTTTTCACTTCTTTTGATTTTCTGCTAATGTTAGTTGCTCCTTTTCAAGTTATTAACTCAACTATGCACATTGATCCACTGGCGCTCTAATTATCTTTTTCCCTTAATTCCTCTGGCGGGTGGGGTGCGCTTCCTCGGCCCCCCCTGCCCACAGTGTGTTCCCTGTGGGGTGGGGGGGGGGTGGAGCGGGGCTGCCTTGGACTCCTGAGAGGTGCCTGTAGTGAAAACAATTGCATACCCTAAAACTCAGATCTTCAATGAACTATTACATTAAACATAGAGCAACTTGTAAGTTAATTGGTTGATACTATATGTGTTTTATACTTAAGCTATGTCTTTATGTCTTGCTATGTATAACCTTCAAAAACTCAATAAAAATTCAGATGAAAAAAAAAAAAAAGAAAAGAGGGAGTTGAGATAATGTATTTTTTTAGTGGTTAGAAGAAAAAACACAAGAAGGGAGAATGGGAGAAGAAGGGGGAGGAAAGAAAGAGGGCACAATGGCCACAAATATGATGAACAAGAAATGAGTATGGATCAATATATGCACAAGCTCAGGAAGAAGGTATTCACACAATGTATATAGAGGAAGGATCAATAGCAATGAACCAATAGAACTGCACATGTAATAAATGTATCCTCAAGATCTCTCAGTACAGTTCAAATCAATTTAACGAAAAGAGGATTGACAGTCTGTCCAAGTAAATATGTCTAAATTAATAAGACATATAAGTGTATGCCAGAAATCGACACAATTTCATCAAGAAAAGGAAATAAAGGACAAGATCTCCTGGAAAAATCTATAGGTGATTAGTGTTCTTTGTCTCATAAGGGATACAGGCATATGACAATTCTAGCTGAATTATGGGAGAAAGGATATTGCAAGAATGCTTCAGAAGATGATGAGTTTGAAAAAATGGTGACAGAATGTGCTATGGAAAATTAATAAGTGATATGGCGAGAGAGGAAAGTAAAAAGAAAAAGGTATCTTAAAAGTTACCACCTTTATCATTTAATTCAAGTCCGGATTTATTTGTCAAAATACTATGCAGAACAGGTAAACATGGTTTATTAATCCAGTAAATACAAGCTTTGAGCTCTGGTGACAGAACAAGTGCAGTGTTACTATGGTGACATTCATTGTACTGTTATGGCAGTGATCAGACAAAAATGAAAAAAAAAGTGAAATAAAAAACACCTGCAGCGGTATCAAAAATGTATATATATATGTGTATATATAGAGGTTACACAGTTGAAGTAACCCCCACATAAATGTATATATGTGTATACACTCCGTCAGGCGGTCCTACGGACGATGAGCTGACTAATTACTTAACCCCCAAAATTAGGGATAGTTCCCTTGGTCTAGCACAACTATACAAAAAATGGTGAAACTCACCCATAAAACCATGCAGGAACCATGTAAAAATAATACATTTTATTGTAGAACAATTAAAACCCAACAAACAATATCACTATTGTAAAGACAATAATAAAATAGACAACGTTGTCTAGCAAGTCATGCATGGCCCGTTCTCACTCCACACACATACACCACTACACCCTATATACCATCCATAGAGAGGAGGGAGGAGGGGAGGGATCTGAATTCACTATAGTGCTGAGCTATTAAGCGTGATGGTAAGTGATGATCCAAAATATAGACTGGAGCTAGACGCTCCATATCCCTCCTTGATGATGGAGGTAAGGGTGAGTCACCGTGTGGCCAATACAGCTGGTTAAATATGGAATAAAGGCTAAATGCATATGATAGCCATACCATGAAGGTATTTGATCATTCCTCCTGGTGTCAGAAAGGAGGGACTCAGTAGTGTTCACCAATTATCCATACACTGTAAAAATGCCGTCAACAGCTTGATTGTAGTAAAGCATATCTTGTGCAGACAGTAATGGTATGGGCTAGAAAAGGCTCATGGAATAAATTGTTCACCCAACCATGTCTCAGTCAGTATTCTATAGCTGTAACTACAGCAGCATGCCAGGTAGAGCACACCCGTGATAAGTCACTATCACTGTAAGGAAGTCACTATGTATGCTGGCTGGGGTCAGAACACTGGACTGTGCTAAGCCAAGCAGAGCTGAACCGGCATCCGTCCCTCACCCTGTCGTGCCTCAGTGGAGGCTATACATCTGGCTGGTTCAGCAAGTACACAGAGTCTCAAAGCATATGAGCAGAGAGGACCGCAATGGTCGGGTCTCACCAGTCTCCAGGAATTGGGGGGGGGGCCCCGTCCAAGTCCCGTTCGGATACCGGAAACTGCCACCAATGACCATGGGATGTGCTGCCGTCTGGTCTTCGATGCTTGTATACTGCTCACAATGCTGTCAGCATGGGCTCCAGCTGACTCCTGGCCGTCCCACAGGGTGGGGGGAGGATCAGGGCACACGTCCGGCTTGTGGTGGTGACGCTATGCTGACGCATTTCGTCCGCCAATCACCGGACTTCCTATGGCAGTGATCAGAGACAATGGCTAGCTATACTGACATACAGTGTCATCAGAGCAGTCAGCCATTATACATGATCACTGCCACAGCAATACAATGTCACTAGACCAGTACAGCAAGTCACAGTGCCCCCAATCACCACCACACCAGTCCCTGTGTCACCATAAGGTCTCACACACGTGTGTGGTGCTTTTTGAAGGGCGATCTGTGCTCAGATCGATTTTCAGAGAGCACTTGACAGTAGGTGAGGAGACATTGTATCACCTCTTCACTGCCTGCTTTAATCCCTTGCAGCCTGCACAAGCACACCCATTCACTTGAACAAGTTGTGATCAATGGGCCTGCTGAAAGTAATAGGTGGTATAATTCCTGCAATGGCTGTGAAGCAAAGCTTTGCAGCCACAGCACGTGTAACCCCCTGGATGCTGCTACTGCAGCTAAAGGGGGTAGTGGTTGGAGAGTGCTAAAACCATTGCTTAACTACAAGGTTTTACTGCCCCCAACCTCACATGTGAATGAGACCTAAAAGCACAGCCATAGAAATAAGATATACATGTGCTCAAATCCAAATAGCTTATACAGATATATAACCCATCAACTGCTAAAAGGGTATGACCTAATTTTAACACTAAAAATTCCGAATGAGCTTTATGGACACTGCTATAACCCTTTCTATAAGATTTTACACAAAATCAGGTATTTTTGTTCACATACATTGCAATGTATATTTAAGCTGACCAGCTAAGTCAAACTAACCTCTCTTTGGCCAGTTCCTACTCTGTTCTGCAAAATACAACTACCCCAGTGGATATAGTGCCAATATAGAGCAATTAGACACAAGGTGTTGGAGTGCTTTAGGTTCAGATCTGGTCACTGACCTGCACTGCAATAGAATTAAGGTATACCTGTGCTCAAATCCAAATAGCTTGTACATATGTATAACCCATCAGGTGCTAAAGGGGTGTAACCAAGTATTAACACTAAACATTCTGAATTAACCCTCTGCACTTTGCTATGCATCCTTTCTAGCAAACCAAAACAGGCATTTCTTTGTTCACATACATTGCAATACATGTTTAACCACTTGTCTTCGGGCAATTCATTTTTTTTGCCCACATGATAAAATCAGCATTTTTTGTCTAGAAATTACTGTAACCCCCCCCCCCCCCCCCCATGGTATATATTTTCTGAAAGCAGAGACCCTGTAAAATAAAATGGTTGTAGTTGCAATTTTTTATTTTGCACGATATTTGCGCAGTAATGATAACAAACACATATTTTCAGGAAAAAATACACAAAAATGAAATTTTTGGCAAACAAACACAATATTATTCCCAATTATTTGGTAAAATATAAAATATGGGCTTGTGTCATGTAAATAGATACCAAACATTTCAAGTCTTACAATTGTGCACACCTATAGAGTTGCAAAAAGATAAATTCTCAGTTGATGATGCTTTAAAAGCCTTTACAGTTCATCAGTTTATGTCAATATCTCATAGGTGTGGTGCAATTGATGTTACATACACGTGTTTGCCCTATGCTGCATTTTTTATGGGGTGTGCAGGGGTATGAGGAGTGCTTAAAATATTTTAGATTCTTTTTTTATTTAGTTTGTACAATTCCTTTTTTTATATGTTTTTAATTTTTTATTCACTTTATTGCAATTACACAGGGGGCTTGTGAACCCTCTATGTGATTGTATTGTAGGTGATGGGTCCACTTAATAGAGACATTAGGGGTCTATTAGACCACAGATGTCTCCCCTGTCCTCCTCTACATCTATAAATGGTGCACTATTCCTATGTAAACAACATGACTAAAATAAAATCAATTAAAAAAAACAGTGAAGTTCTGTGCAAATATACAATGTAACAATTAATGATCAAATTAAGTGGAGGGGTTCAAACAAAACCCCCACACAAAATGAATAGATGGTCATTTCAACAGATGCTATTCAGAAAAAAAAACAGTGAGGCTCTGAAAGCATATGACGTGGAAAATAAAGTGACTAGTGCACAAAAAGTTAATGATCAAAGAAATAAAGGATTCAAAAACCTCTACACAATAGTCCACTCAGCATGTCAGCACTGGGCCAATGGAAACTGCTATAATTAACCTACTTCCTCTGGTCCCTTCCTGACCATTCTAAGTTCCGCAGACAACCTACTTCATTTGAGGATCTTTGTGTGGGTGAGGGAAATCTCTTTCCGTTTCTTATCTTATTCTACTTACAGTCACGTCTCAGCAAGATCCGCTGTACCTGCTTAAATGGGAAGGAGATCTAAAAACCACATTTTCAGAGGACCAAAAGAATCAGATACTTTACTTTGCACACAAATCCTCCCTTTGCAGTAAATATCAAGAGACCTCTTACAAAATCTTGACGTGCTGGTACCAGATCCCGTCAGTGTTAGCGACCCTCTTCCCCGGACATTTCCCTCTTTGTTGGCGATGTGGGGAACAGACCAGCACAATGTTTCACATCTTTTGGGAATGTCCTAAGATTCACTCCTTTTGGCAGCAGGTTTTGCAAATTGTGCACAAACTCACAGACTACTCTCTTCTCAACAATACAGCTGCTGTTTTGCTGAATCTGACCCCATGTCAAGTAAAAAGTACCGTAAATCTTTATTGAAGCATCTCCTGAACACAGCCAGGGCATATGTTCCCAGTATGTGGAAACAACAAACCCCTCTATATCACAATGGTTTGAAAGAGTGAACGAGATTCAACAAATGTAAAACCTCACTGCGGTCTTCAGCGACAAAACACAATGTGCGTTGGCTATACTGGGATATGTTTCACTATTCGGATAAATACCTATCCCTAAGAAATTGAGGATATTCAATTCTTAGACTGCAACTATTTATGCTGATGACCTCACTGTAATCCCCCCCCCCTTTTTTTTCCCTCTCTCCTATCCCCCCCTCTTTTAACATCCCCACCTTCTGCCTCTCCCTTTTCCTCCTTTCTTTCCTAAGGTGCCCTCTTTCCTGTCAGGAAAAATCAGAAAATGCTTCTCGGTATGCACCAATCGTTTAGTAGGAATGCCTCATTGGCAGAACACCGGACCCCAGTGAGAAGAGGGCATGTATCTGCCCTTACCTGACAACAAAGAGGGCCCTGCCACTTATTTAATGCTCTCAATTAGTCCATGCGAGTCATGTTCCTACAAATATTGTTTATTACATGGAAATTTTTTTTCAGCAGCTTTTATTATTGTTCTAAAGTGCTATGTCACATACCTGGTGGTCGAGTCTGACTTGTGCATAGGACAACCTTTCTTACGGCCCTGGTTCGAGAACCCCTGGTAGTGGAGACAGGGAGTTCTGGAGCACAGGGGAGCACAAGGGCTGGACTGGGTCACTGATGGTAGATGAAGGTCCGGCAGGCCGGGTCAGAAACGTGCTGGCAGTGCGGTGCAGAGGGATCAGGCAGGCGGATGGTCCGGTGCAGGCAGGGTCGGCAACGTGCAGGCAGCAGAGGTACAGAGGAGCAGGCAAAGAGTAGTCGTAAACATGCCGGGGGTCAGGGTAGGCAGACAGCAAACAAAGTCCAAGGAAAGCCGGGGTCACAGATACAGGAAGTCACTTCAAAGTAAAAGCTGGGTCACAGGACACGACAATGCTGTAGAACGGACAGCACCGAGTACAGGGTGCTGTCAGCTTAAATGGGCGTCTTTGGCGCCAGTGCCGGCGCATATGTGCATGCACACAGGCACACGTCCGCGCGCATAGACAATGGTGGCAACAACCACTCATCGGTCTGTTGTTCAATGCCCGTCCACAGTTGCTGCGCAGTGTGGGGTTTATCCCCCAAACATATCAGTTTTAAAACAGCCTGCTGTAGTTTCCCCCTGGATGTGCTGAAGTTGGTGGTGAAGGTGGTGTAAGCTGGGTCACAGGACACGACAATGCTGTAGAACGGACAGCACCGAGTACAGGGTGCTGTCAGCTTAAATGGGCGTCTTTGGCGCCATTGCCGGCGCATATGTGCACGCACACAGGCACACGTCCGCGCGCATAGACACACGTGAATGTGCACAAGCGCGCACACACTACGTGCGCTCGCACATAGGTCTGCCAATGGCCCCATCTGGTTCCTTGCATTCTAGTTGTGATTTGCTACTGTGCAATGGTTTGATATATTACATGTTATGTGGCTATTACACTCTAGTCAATGTCTAGAGTGCAGTGCTTGTAAAAGAGATCGATTGAAATATAAATTGTCCATAGTGTAGTCCATAGTCCATATAAAGAACAGCTTGATGATAGAGAAGATCCCAGCACCACCTTCTTGTGTAAAGAAAGAAAGGCATCAGAGACTCTCTGACAAAATCCCATTGGATGAAAGGGGTCAGCTGACGCTATCCTACGCCTAGAGCGCTCAGGAACCACAGAATTTGCAATTGTTCTACAGGCTTGTATTTTATTCATATAATGTGAGTAGAATTTTAATAAAAAATCATGTTTATCATTACAGGCTTCACTATTAGTGTTTCCTTCCTCCTCACATGTCATGATTGAGCCATAAGGGGTGAAGCCTGTATGCTGTGTCGGATTCAGTGCCATGGTGATATGCTCATGTTCGCTGGTCAGAGAAATCCTTGTGCCCTGAGTGGAACTGGTGTACACATGGGGGTTGATTTACTAAAGGCAAAAAGACTGTGCACTTTGCAAAGTGCAGTTGCTCCAGAGCTTAGTAAATGAGGTAAGGCTTCAGTTGGCAAATAATACCCAATCACGTGCAAGGAAAATTAAAAAAAACATTTTTGCTTCCACATGATTGGATGATGGAAGTCAGCAGAACTTTTGCTCATTTACTTAGCCCTGGAGCAACTGCACTTGCAGAGTGCACAGTCTATTTGCCTTTAGTAAATCAACGCCACGCTGTTTTACTCTTTGAGTCTGGTAAGGAGACCTGCTGGACACTGTGGTGCGGTGTGCCTTTCTTTCTTTACCTAAGAAGGTTGGTGTTGGGATCTTCTCTATCATCAAGCTGTTTTTTATATGGACTTACACTATGGACAATTTATACTTCAATTGATCTCTTTTACAAGCACTGCACTCTAGACTTTGAAAATGTGCATATTGTACACCCTAGTATCTGAATCTCTAGTATGCTACAACAGATAACCTTTTTCAGGACATTACTGTTTTGTTATAATACCGTTCCATGCTGCATATCCATAAATAAAGATTAAAAAAAAAAAATGACTGTGAAGCAGTATATAAAGTTCTTATTCATGGATATAATCGCTCTAACCACACAGGAGTAAAGAATCTTGTACACAGCTTCCTGTATTGATTTCCTCAATGAATAGAAACCACCAAGTTTTGCATAATATCTATAAATGATAACTTCACAAACTTCAACAAAATTTCCTGTGTTCTGTAATATGATGTTCCATCTGGTAAAGATGGCCTCTTACCGGATAAGATGGACCCCCATTACAAGGATTACAGGGGTCAAATTCGTCTTATCAATGCAAATGCTTGGTTGGATGTTAATTCCTGCGCTGTTGTATGTTCCTTGGAGGTTCTCAAACTCAGGTGACTACAAAGACCACAGCTCCAAATTCCTTCCCAGGATACTTCAGCTTGCCCGAATTGCAGTGATTAACAGCTTGAATACTCCAGGTGTGATTTTTCGAAGGACTATGGATCCATTCAAATTTTAGATAGAACTCCATGGATTGGGAATTCATGTATAGACAAGGAAAGAGAAGCCTCATAGTGTAAAACCGCAAACATTTAATACAATTTTTT
>BLSH010296241.1:7590-19263 GCA_018402905.1 Glandirana rugosa
ACTGCGTGACCCAAGACCTCCACAAAACGTTCGGGTGGCCCTCACCCTGGAGGTCAGGTGGTCCCTTATCCTAGGAACACAGACGTCAAAATCCAATCTCAACTCGCTTGGGCTTGACATTTCAAGCCCAGACATGACTTGAAACCCCACAGGCCCTGGGCCTGGGCTTGGGCCTGAAAAGTTTTTTCAAACCCAAGCTCAAGCCCCAAGACCATAAACTAAGGTGTACAACTTATCGACGGTTCAAAGTGACCAAACGGGAATCTTCGGTAGTGTCGGTACGGATGATTACCGTACCGACACTAACCGGTCACGTAGTACACTGTGTCGGAGATATACCCCACAGTGACTCCAGCCCCATATAGAGGCTGTGTCACATGATGCACTGGCCAATCACAGCCATGCCATTAGTAGGCATGGCTGTGATGGCTTCTAAGGGCAAACCAGTGAAACTTGGCAGCTATTCAACATGTGGAATCAAATACCAGAACCCCGAACTCGAACCCAAACTTTTTTGAAAAGTCCGGGTTCGGGTCCGGGTCCCGGACACCCCAAAGTTCAGTACAGACCCGAACTTTACAGTTCGGGTTCGCTCAACTCTAACCTAAAACTGCAGACACAAGGATCCTATTCCCTGGTGGACTGGAGGTCCCACTCCCGGTGGGCTTGCAAAACACCTCCAGAACCCAGTGCGTCAGATGGAATGTGAAGGGAAAGAAACTCTGGATGAATATCAATTATGCAGTGTTAAACTGTGCTGTATACTTTACTTACTTGTAAGCTGGTGAAGTCAGACTCTAATCCGCGGCTGTCGCTCCTTGCCTGTACAGCCCGGGGATCGGGGGTGCGTGATGACGCAATGGCGCCGTCTTACGCATTTCGGACGACGTCCGATGACGAAACCTCCAGTCCACCAGTGTCTGCAGTTTTTGGTGTGTGAAAAGGGCAAAATGCAAACATCTCTACGATTGTCTAACAGCTGATCGGAATTTTTGGCTTAGATCAGCCAGAAGTGCTGTTGATACTATGTGGACTTTGGTTTTGACTTTTTATACACTAGAGGACTACATATGACAAATTATGGTTTGTTTTTGGCACAAGCGCCTTGTTTATTTTCTGATGTATTTTCTCTGATATAAGACATCAATATTGCTTGGACCCTCTATGGTCACACTAAAATAGGTTTTTCATTCATTTAAAGTTTTATTTATTCAGGGGATGTATTTTGTGCCACACTGCACTTTAATTCGTTTTTACAACTATATTTAAAATATATATTTTTTCACAAATATATTTAATTTGCACATTGCTGAAGCAGCTTGGTTCTCAGATATTGATTGATTGCACTAGCACTTTACAATTTACTGCTTGACAATTGTAGATGGAGGCAGCAGCTAATTTAACGTACATTTCCATAGTGCGGCAACACCCTTATTTTCATTTCTAGTATAATCTTCTGATTGAGCTGAGTCTGTCTCTATGGAATATGAATGAAAAACAACTGAATATACTCACAAATGTATTGTTTGCTCGTCACACCAATTGATCGATACGGAAGTCAATCTGGCTGTTCAGGGTGTGCTGAAGATGCTGGAAATGATGATGTCCTCTTGCCCTTTTTGCTCTGAGGAGAGACAGCTTCCACTGCTTGACTGCAGTCTCCTCCAGAACGACTGATACTCACTCTATGAATGCTGCTGGCTCTGGAACAGACTTGAACGCTGGTTTTCTGGTCCTACCGGTCCCCCTTTAGAATACTGTATAACCTCAGCTGGCTGGGACACCGCAGAAATTTAGCTGGCTAGATCGCTGCAGGTAGGCCTCAGGCTGCAGCCCATCTGGGAAGGACACCGAGGATCCTTGCTGGTCAACCACGCTGTTCCAAGAGACTGAAGCAGGCCACAGCCCCTAAATAGTCCCCCAAGATGCACCATTTTCCCCCAGAAGTCCCTTTACACCGCACAGTCTTGTGGGGAATGCAGTTCTTCCTGAAGGCAGTCTAAGGGAAACTTCCTGGAAGTTAACTATGAATCCCAAGATGCACTGCTTCTGCTGGAATAAAAATTGTGATTGTAAAACATGACACTATCATCTACCTTTGTAAATAAATGCAGCGCCAAGATCAGGTTATTAAAGAAATATGAGGTAAAAGTGCAGTAAGCATATAGCACAAATAAAACAAAAATGAATATTCTTCCTTCAAAAGGAATGGTATCACAATCTTAGAGTCTTTTCCGGATCTCACTATTGAATCTCAAATCTTGTAAGTCAGGGAGTATATCCTCAGATATCCACAACAAAAACGACCAGCAAAGCAGGGAAAAAAACATTCACTTGAGGATAAGTTTATAATTCTTTCAAGAATCGCCATCAAAAGAACATCCTAGTGATCTTTGTAAAAGATGTAGGCTTACCAGATTCTGGTGAAAAACGCACATAGGTCAAACTCGTCTTTGTAGGCGATGGTATCCTCAGATCTTCATGGACAGATCATCAAAGACAAGGACATCCACAGGTCATCATGGACAGATCATCATGGGTAACAGTGAAACGGGAGAAATAATCCAACACCCAGCAGCTCTAAACACTCTCAGGGATGCTCCACAAAGTTGATCCAATGTTCAGCACATATGATATGAGAGGAAAGAGGCCGACATAGTGTGATACCGTTTCAAATTAGACTTTTATTTGAACAAAGGGAGTTATGAATACTCACATTAATAAAGTAAAAACAGAGCTCTGGATAAAACAAAGTGACAGGAGGAGTAGGGAACCCTACAAAGACGAGTTTGACCTATGTGCGTTTTTCACCAGAATCTGGTAAGCCTACATCTTTTAGTGAGATCCGGAAAAGACTCTAAGATTGTGATACCATTCCTTTTGAAGGAAGAATATTCATTTTTGTTTTATTTGTGCTATATGCTTACTGCACTTTTACCTCATATTTCTTTAATAACCTGATCTTGGCGCTGCATTTATTTATAACGTATCTTGAACAATTTTAGATCTATTGTTTTTGCGAGCGGCCAGGAGTATTAACATTCAGATTTCTTTTTCCAAAAAAAATTTTTTAGTTGGCGCGGATAATTTTATATATTTTATCATCTACCTTTCTTTGGCACCTAGAGGGAGTCTGCTCCACACGACAACACTGCACTCGGTCTCTGAAATGCAGGCATAAATATACATATGCTCCCTGCTAAAAGAGTCTGCATACTTTCAGTGGCCCCTTGGCAAAGTCTCAGAAATAGTGGGCAGCAAAGCAGGCTCCCACTACATACTCCCCCCACCAAAGAACCTTTGGTCCTCCAAAGGAAGAAAAAGTCTGTAACCTGGTACATGCTTTGTGTATACACCCAGAGAGAAAACAGATTAGTACATATAGGAAACCAAACAAGTTGCATTTTCATAAAACCCTGGCAGAGGAATCACCAATGGACATAGGAGGGAAGGTTGTCCTGCCTACAGGCCATTTTAATAGGAATGGCCCAGCTAGATGTGCCAGGGGGTGAGTTAGGGTCGTCCTCCCCCAAATCTGTGGTGGAAGAACCAGGCTCTTCAAGAGTCCTTTGAGAAGTGAAGATCACCTCCTCAGAGCTTTCACCCAAATTATCATATGTCAGTCTCTTTGGTGGGGAATAACTCTTTTCTCTCTCTGCTCCTTGGCTTCAGATATGGTGGGCCTACTTTCCTTTTCCCTCTCATCTTCTATATGTCAATTATGTATTGTCACAGTGTCTCCCAGTGTCGGTTTACCGGTATTCACTGTGTATAGCGAATATGGCTTTAACCGATATTGAGGACAGGCCACTTAAAATGGAAACCTTCCATTATTTGGTAACCACACGCTACCCGCCCAATCACCCCGGCCAGCAGGCGCTCTGAACGGTTAACACTGGAGCGAACGTCGGTCCGGATCTTTGAGGTGTGATGCACGTTCTGTGGTGCGGTGTATTTCCGTCAATCGGGGGGCCCCTGTATTATGTACAGATTGATCTGCTTGGCAGTGATGTACTTGTGGTATGGAATCAGTATTGCCTTTTCTGTAAGGATAATGATCTGTAAGCTTTCTGTCGCATCTGATTAATGTGGCAGAAATCTACAGCTATATTCCTTTGTGCATAATTTACCCTTTAATGGAACAGTAGTATAATCGCTATGGAGTATAGTTCATAGAGCTGTATTTGATAGTGATTCGTTGTAATGGCAGTTCGGGCTTTGCATGCATGGTGTTTTGCTTGGAGGGAATCTGTGAGATCAGGCGTTGGTTTCAATGGAAGCCATGTCTCACATGGCTTTCATTGTTCTCTGAAGTCTGTGATCTCCACCCACCCAAAGGCTGTTACTCATCTAGGCCGGCCATTCCACATGCATGCACGCCTCTTCTATTGTATCGTTTGAATATAAACACGTGTGTCATTGGTTGTTGTTTTGTATTGAGCTCATGTCATGTGACTGTGCCTTGGAGGCTGATTGGCTGATTGTGAAGCCACCAAGTCCTTTTGTTATCCATGTCTGACTCATATAAATTAAAGCAGCAAGCATTGATAGACAGGACTGTTTTTCAAGCTTGCAATGTGAAAACAGCTATGATGTCTGTCTTACTTGCTTTAGCACGAGTGCACTCAAATGCATTATGCAAAAGAACTGAAAAGTGCGCTTATTAGTGCAGGCAAAATATAATGCACACAAGGTATTATAATTGCCCTCACAGATGGCGAGCCAGAGAATTTTTGGAGCCTACAGAAATTTCCTTCACAGCAGACCGAAGGGAGGAAGTGATCTGGACAGGACATCAAAACAGCCGGCTATTGGTAAAACCAATTTTATTTCAATTTTTGAAATCTTTTGTTATCCTGAGTGCAGGATGTTGCTTTCTCTGTCCACTGTGTCAGGTAAATTGTAGTTTGCTAAAAGAACCTGTTTTTCCTCTTTTGCATAATGGTGGGGTTTTTAATTGTATGTTATCATTGTAGTTAGGTCTATTGATTAGGAAGATAACTTATACTTGTCTTCTATAGGTCCTAATAAATACACCTAAAGTGTGTGTTATGAGTAACTGTATGCTTTGAGTGCGTGATCGGTGTGTGTGTTTTTATGAATATGCTTCGCTATGAGTATGATTATGGATATGCTTTGAATGCGTGATCGGTATCAGCGTTGTACTTAGTAATTGTGTGTGTTATGTTGTAATTTTGGCGGTAATTCGTTTACGCGTTCGTTTGGAGTCTCAGATTGTATAGTCAGTCTGTAAGAGGAGAGATTTCAGTTTGTGCTACTTTTAGTGGGAATGGCATCTGAATTTCGGCACCGAAGTTCAGCATTTTGTGGAATTAAGTCTCAATTCAGTCTCAAGTGAAAGTAGTTTGTTATTGTACTGAATTCCATTTCCAGTAGAATCATTTTGGTTGTAATGTTGTTCTGTTGTTTTGCGGAGTCCCAGCTGTAACTCAGTTTTTGTTAGAGACAATCAATAAACTGTTAAACTATTGCTAGACGGCTATTCAGCTTTAAGTGTGAAACCGAGTTAACATTACAGTGTATAGAGGTCTTTTTGTGCTGTGCTTGCTTACGGATTGCGCCTTTTTCATAAAGCATGTGTATGTGCAGAGTTTTGATCTTTGGCGGCAAATTTAGTTTAGACACAGTATTGTAATGGTAAATGGTTTTGTGCTCTTTACACTGTAATTCAGCTCTGGTTCTGTCTGTTTATAGTAACTCATTTGTTAATGAAACCGTTGGTTGTTTTAGACCTTGAAGTTTGAGTAGCACATGGCTATGCCAGTTTTGGACTGAGTTTCTATTGACGAATGGCGCCGTGCAACTGAAAATCAGTATTCAGTGAGGATGGTTAATTTCTACGCTGTATATCCGGTTGATAAATTCTGTGTTATGCGTTTTTAGTGTTCTAACACTGAAATCCACGTGTTTGTACTGTGGTTGGTGGTTCCCGGTGCGGTCGGTTTGTTTTCATCACGTGTTTGGCGTCATTTTCTCCTGGTAAAGAGGACCATGGGGTTGTAATGTTGCTTCACTTACTGCCATTTTGTGTTGTGGTGATTGAAACCCACATGGTGTGGCCGCCATCTTGGAGTAGTGACATAGGGCCACATAGCTGAGATCCCATATTGAATTCCGTCGCATCATCATTTTTGTTTTTTCAGGTTTAACTGTTTTTACATTTTTGTTTGGAAAGAGCAACTTTTTATAAGAGTAATTACGTGATTTTGTGTACTGAAGGTCGGTTTTGAACGGAGTCTCTCCGTTTTTAGTTGAAACCCAGCATTGAGGGATGTTTTTACAGGATTGTTGCATCTGTTTTAGCCAGCCTTGTTTGACTTGTTCAGATTTAGCGTCTTTATACAATTCATCTGTTTTCGTGTTTTATCTTTGTTTTTGGATATAGCTGTTTTGTTTTTATGAATTTTTCAGTTTTATGTAGGCATTTATGTTTAAGCAGCTTTTTCATAGGATTCTGCACAATTTTTGTTGTATAACCATTGATTTTCAATAATAGACTACAGTGTGGAGTATAACTGATCCATTCTTGTATTGGATTCAGTTTTGTTTAAAATCAGGTTTGTTTTGGACTAATTTGCGGTTAGTGTTATAGGGATAGTGCATTCTAAGTTTTTTGTGTTCCAGGTAGAGACATTATACTTTTCAGTGTGTAATCAGTAACCGGCATCTCAATTTCTTTAGTTTAACATCAGGAAATAGGCTGAATCCAAGGTTTGTATAGTGAGGATTTAATTGTACTTCCGTGGCTGTTTGGCTGCACGGGTTAGGTCGGAATGAATGTGTGTACTTTGGGCTGGTCTACGTGAAACGGGAGAAAGCGACACGCTTGTTCCAGCCTTCAACGTGTGAAGAGCAGATTCTGAAACCCGCCCCACATGTAACCGTGT
Source organism: Glandirana rugosa (assembly GCA_018402905.1). Lineage (NCBI taxonomy): Eukaryota > Metazoa > Chordata > Amphibia > Anura > Ranidae > Glandirana > Glandirana rugosa. The sequence continues at coordinate 14,499 of BLSH010296241.1, forward strand.
CAGTACCGGGGGGTGGGGAGCGAGTGGTAGTTGCTGAACTGTATAGTCGTACAAATCCACTGGGTTGAGGTTTCTAGCTGACTGACGGGGAAGCCGTGTATACTAATCGGAGTCGGAAGCAAGCTAGCACTGCGAAAGAAGGCACCCGGCAGTGTTGCTCCTAAACTTGGTGCTAAAGTCGATTCGAATCGTCATGGGCAATGGGCCGTCCACGTCTGAGGGGGGAAGTGAGGCCTCTCAATCTAGCCAAACAGCTTTGTGGTACATAAAGTCTGTGTTTGGAGCTCGGGCCATGTGACCCCTCAAAAAGTGGATGTTCCTTTGATGTCTGGAGGTAGGAGAAGTTCATTACTGAATTAGGACCAGGCTGCAGACAACAAAGACGCTGGATATAGTGATATTGTGGCTTCAGAAATCTATTATGGTGCACCAACAGAATATGCGGAGTGCGCTTTCAGTCCGGGTGAAGCGCATTTTGTATACCTGGCAAGAGGGGAAAGCCATAGTTACGTGATCCACTAAGGGAAGCCGGGGAAGGATTGGATGTGTATTACATCATTTTCTGGTCATTGTGGAATGTATCGTGTTAGCCCTTGGAAAGAATGTTGCTGGATAAAGTCCAACCTAACCAATTGTGTGTTTACTCCGTCTGGTTTTCATCTTTGTTTTGCTTAAGTTTTTTTTTTAAGTAGCATGGTAACTATGAAATATCTCTCTTTGCATTTGTATCTAAATGTTTGTCTTATGTCTTATTCTCATTGTTTGTATGTAATAATACGTTATTTTTGTAGGAACGTGAAAGTAAGAGTTACAGAGGTTTGTTATTGGTTGTTGTTGTGTAATATTTAATATATTATATATATATATGTGTGTATGTGTGTATATATATATATATATATATATATATATATATATATATATATATATATATATATATATATGTGTGTGTATGTACATGCACATGTATATATTATATTGGGTGTGTACATATATTGGGTCAGGGAGTTAACAAACCTATTTTATATTGTGTTGTTGTGCAAAGACGCATTGGCATTTGGGACTGGTTATCTAATTAGGAAAGAATAGACTGACCAAACCAATTGTTCTTTACATGTAAAAGGGGCAGATAACGGCCCTGTGATATTCGGGACTGGTTAGCTAATTAGGCATTTCAAAGGGGTTTTTGATTAAGGAATAGACTGACCCAAACCCATTGTTCTTTACATGTAAATGGGACAGATAACGGCCCTGTAATATTCGGGACTGGTTATCTAATTAGGCATTTCAAAGGGAGTTTTGATTAAAGACAAATAATGCCTCCATGATATGTTAATGTTAATAAAAGACCACCTAGGAGTTTACAGCTGTTGACGGCTTAGGGTCATTATCTGTCACTCTTTCAAGACAAAAGGCCTAATTAAAATGGTCAATCACTCTTAGTCACCCATGGGGGGGAGAAAGCTGTATAAGAGGGAAGCCTGTTGTAGGTAAGGTATGACAGAAAGACTGGGTTCCTCTGAAGTGGTCTCAATGCTACACTATTCCTGTCATCAATATTCTCTACACCTATGTTGGATTGTATTATCTCTTGATGGACTTTATTCTGTCTGAAGTTAATAAATGCTTCTCTCTCTCTGGAAGAACCGGGTGTTGCGGAAAATTAATCATCATCATAATAATAACTAAATAATAACATTTGTTCATCCATCATTCATCCACTACTACATTACTACAATGGTGCCGTAACTCGGATCAGAAGTGCATTTCGGACTTAGTAACAGAAGTCGGTGGTGACAACAATTCTGTAAGGTGACAGAAGACCGTGAGGACCCAGAAAGGAGGTTTTGAGCCCTAGGACCAGGACCTGGAGAAAATTATCAACCCAAGAACTGTGCTGTGACTCCAATGTCTGGTTGTGACAAAAGAGCCTGATCTACAAAATTGAACAAGTTTAGAACCCCAGAAATATTCTCTGGAGATTGAAAAGTGAACCAAAAGACTGTGCTGTGTAACCAGAAGACCTGAGCTGGAAGCTGGAAAAGTAACTTCAAGGTGGAGCTTCAAATGCGGTGAGTAAAATATTTATTCTTTTTTAATTACTAGTAATATAGTCAGAATGCTTACTCAGTGTGAAGCTAGATCCAGTTCTGATAAAGTTAACAGATGGGTATTAAAATGTATTAAGCGTCATGGCAGTCCTTATGAAATTCCAGAAAAATGTAAGCAGACATGGACTTTAATGAAGGAATTTTTAGAGAAAAATGTTTTTGATAGCAAAATTTACGAAAGTAAAAGAAAAGGTTGTATTATGCAGGGCTTGTTATCTTGCTGTTTAACTATGGAAAGTTCTTTGAGGGGTAAGGTTGAGGAAATTGCCCAGTTGCAGAATGCAGTTGATAATAGCAACAAGGTTTGTGAGAGGTTACAAAACCTCAGAAACTGAGACTGTAAATTTAAAGTTGCATGCAGTTACCATAGGGGAAGCTTTGCTTGAGAAATCTAAACGTTGTGATGAATTATCAGAGGAAAATGAGAGATTGAAATTAAGAATTATGGAATTAGAGAAGAGATCTCAGGAATGCAGATATGCTTCAAATCTTGGATTCAGCAATCTGCAGCAAAATACAAATTTAAACTTTCCATCAAATGAAACAGAGCCTCATCCTAAATCTGATCATTCATTACCTGCCGCACCCACTGTAACTACCACAGTTTACAGCAATAATAATAATACAGGTGAAGTTCAGCTTATAATGAAGTCTCTGAAACCAAAAGAATTAGATGCAGTCCTTCAAGAAATAGGAACGGTTCCCTGCCATGATTTGAACAGATTTTTAAAATGGTTTTGCGATGTGCAGAATGCCAGAGATTTGTACAATCTAAACTCATCTGATTTAGAAAGAGTTTTGCAACATTCTATAGGAAATAGTCTTTGGATGAGAATTAAACAGATCTGTATTCAGCCTCTGAGGACAAGGGACATATTACTGGAATTATTGTGTGTTTTGCATGGCGTACGTTCTGATGTTACTATTCATGGGAAAATCCAGCAGATGCAGGGTGAGTCTCCCTATGAATTGTCACACAGAATAGCTACTATTATGGAGTTATTGGTTGGTAATAATCTTGCATTTGAGCATGGAAGCTTGGTACATACAAGCATGGTTCTAGATGCTTTACATAAGGATAGCAAACAAAATATTTTATTAGTTACCTCAAATCCTCATGATTTAAATTACATATTGTTGAGAGCAGATCATTTATGGAGAAAGTCAAATGCCCGAGCTGTAAAAGTTGATATAGTCACATTGTTCAGTACAAATACTGGACATCAAAAGATAGTTTCTAATTATAATCGCCAGAGGGGAGACACCGGGTATCTTAATATGCAAAATAATGATAAGAAAAGGTCCAAGAGCTGGATACCATTCTCTCAGTTAATTTTCAGGTGGTCATATTGCTGTTTTAACTGAGAGATCATGACAAGTAGAGAGAGAATGACAAGATCAGAGTAGAACGTGACACCTTATTGGACCAATTCAGGAAATTACAGGATACCGGAGGAATAGAGACAGCAGGAGGTGTACATTCTCCAGATCTGTTTTTTTTTCATGCAAATTACACCCCTATGTCAGTGTGAGTGAGTTGGATGGGAACTTCTAAAATAAAGTGTTATCTTCACAAACAGTTGAAGAGGTCAAGGAGTGTCATAAATGTGGACAGAAGGTGGGGTCCTTCAAATCTGTCTTTGAAATTACACTTCTCTGTAGCAGTGGGGGTAATTTACAAGATAACTGTAAACATCTAAATAGTACTTTGTTTTAACTTCAAACAATGTTTAAGGACTTTGCTAATGAATTTTGTTGGAGAGATTTTGTCTTTCAGATATCACCGGTGAGACTCGTTTGCATGTGAATAGCGGAAGCTGACATTGCTGACCAGTGGGGGAGAAACTCTGAATAGACAATTTACAAGGAATTATAAAGAATTTATGGCCTCTCTCAATATTCATCAAGCGATGGACTTTTTTTTTTTTTTTTCCAACACCCTAATTTTTTTTTTTTTTTCTTTTCTTTTCAATGGACTTTTCTTTGCCCTAATTTTTTCTCTTTCCCTGATCTATGTTTTATCTGTATTTTAAAACCAGAGAGAAGCATTTAAACCTAAACTAATTTTACATCTGTACATATTACATAATGCATATTGATATCTAAGGTAAATAGCTGCACAATGGCTTGGCATAGAATTAATAACTGGGGGTCTGAGTATTTTGTTACTGAGTTACTGAGACTGGGTAGAACAATTTAAGTTTAGGGTATAGTACATTGGGTGGGTTTTCCTAAATTTATAAGAGGGGTGAGTGAAATTTATCACTCTAACCATGATTTGAACTTTGTTGAATCAGTTGTTAATAATATGCTGAAGGCTATGACATATAAGGATGTGAATGACTATACCTTTCTTGGCAAACATACTGGCAAGAATTTCCACTGCTGCTTTGTCTGGACAAATGATCTAAGAAGCACTGATGTCAAGCTGATACTGATGCTCCCATTCAGTGGACTGAAAGATTCAAGTAACTGCTCTATTGAAGGCAATGTGGGGTCGGCCTACAGCAAGTTGCATATTGTGGCTGGCAGAAGTTTCATGTTGGACTGGTGATGAAGATTACTAAAACCGAACAATTCATCTTTAAAAATGAAACCCTTGAGCCTGGAGATAAGCAAATCCTGGACTTGTGTGGATTGGAGCTCCTAGACTAGAG
>BLSH010296286.1:43358-54651 GCA_018402905.1 Glandirana rugosa
GGACGTAGGGGCGCCACGGGACCCGAGTCAAAGTGAGGTCTGGAGAGGTCCCTAAGGAAGAGAGGAGGACCCTATCCTTTTCTCCTAGGAACCTGGTTTCCCACGACCAGGGTTCCTTCCATTTCCTCAGCGAAGTCACCACAGAGTTGGGCCTGTCCAATTCAGCCCCGAAAGACACCTTGGTCGAGGTCGGTCATTCCCAGTGCTGGCTACGTTCACGGACCCCAACCCCCCGGGTAGATCTCCTTAAAGCACGGGTCCCACGAACCTTGCAGGAGGAGAGAAGGAATCCCTGGAGAGGTCTGGAGTGAAACTGAGCCCAGGGCACCGCGGGGATGCAGGAGGTCATCAGTCCTAGTACCCTCATAATGAACCTGTGAGACAACTCTCTGGGTTCTAGAAGAGACTCTACTGCCCCTACCAAGGTCTCCACCTTCGCTTGGGGCAAAATGAGCTTTTGTGCCACAGAGTCTATCAGGAACCCCAGATACATCTTGGTTTGGGAGGGAACCAATGAGGACTTCTCCAGACTGATCAGCCATCCCAGGGACTCTAGTGTGGTTACGACCCTGTCCAGATCCACCATCAACTGTACCTGTGACTGGTTGTAGACCAACAGGTCATCCAGGTACGGGATCAGCGCAATTCCCTCTAGATGGAGGAAAGATACCACTTCCGCCAGAACCTTGGTAAAGATTCTCGGGCTGGATGCCAAACCGAAGGGCAAGGCGCTGAACTGCCAGTGCTGGACACCCTCTTTGGTGCAAACTGCAAACCGCAGCAGACTCTGGTGTTCCGTACAAATGGAGACATAAAGGTACGCGTCCTTCAGGTCTATTGTGACCATGAAGACATCCTTTAACAGATGCTTCTTGACGCTGTAAATATTCTCCATACGGAACTTCTTGTACCGTATGAACTTGTTCAGCCTTCTCAGGTTTATAAGGCGAAACTTCCCCGAAGGCTTGGGGGCTACAAAAATGTGAGAGTAGAACTCTTTCCCGAGTTCTACTGTTGGCACCGGAACAATGACTCTCTGCTTGGCTAACTGATTGATATTTTCAAGGAGGTCCACTGCCTTCTGTCTGTCCCTGGGCAGATGGGTAAGGAGAAAACTGTGAGGGGGTAAGGAAGTCGGCTCTAACCTGTACCCCTCTCTTATTACCTATAAGATGTAGGGGCTCTGTGTAATCTTCTCTCACTGGGTGGAGAATTGGGAGAGCCTCCCCCCTACACTGGCCCTGGCGTCACTTGGAGTCCTTCTTGGCCAACTTTTGGCCAGAAAAAAGGAGACTCCCTTTTGGTTTTCCTTTGCCAAACCCCCATCTTTTATTTTCTTTTTTTTCCTTAAACTGATTGGACTCTTGGGGACCTCAAAAAAATGTTCCCTTAGTCTTCTTAGGCTTCACCAGGAATTTTTTCCCCTTTTCTGTAGATCTGGCAAGGGCCTGATCTAAACCTGCTCCAAATAGTAATGACCCTTCAAACGGGAGACCAATCGTGACTTTGATGTATGGTCCCCATCCCAGGTCTTCACCCATAAGGCTCTTCTAGCCGAATTTAGAAGGGCTGCAGATTTTGCTGTTGTACACACAGTTTCAACAGCAGCGTCTGCTAGATAGGCTACCGCTTTAACAATCAATTCCAGGGAGTCTAACACCTGTTTTCACTTGGATGTACGCGAAACGTGGTCCAGGAGCTTGCTCGCCCATATGTCCGTGTTTCTAGCCACGCAAGCTGAGGCCAGGGCTGGACTCATAGCCGCCGCATTGGCCTCCCAGGGTCTGCACAGTAGAGTTTCAGACCTCCTATCCATTTGGTCTAACCTAGGAGTCTTAAAGAATTTCTCCTCTTCCTCATTTGCATTTCCAGGTTTTCAATTTTAAGAGTTTCCTCTCTGGCTCCTTCCACTCCCTCAGGATAATGTCTTTTAGAGCCTGATGTATTGGAAGAACCTTAGCCTGTGGGCTGATTAAACCTCTGTACATTTTATCCTGAGCTGACATTTGTGCAGCAGGCTCCTGAATCTCCTCAGAGGTATAAATAGCCTTGAGGAGACCCTCCACCTCATCAGCCGAAAAAATGTGTCTGCCTGGTCTGGATTCTTCCTCCTCCTGGCTATCCTCATCCAGACAACTCTGCTCAGACCCTTCTGCTTCCTCCTCCTATGAGTCCTGCATGGCAGGAACCCTGACCATGGCCCGCTTCACCAGTTCCACACCGCCCACCGTCTATTTACGGCGGCAGTGTGGACGCTGAGCGCGAATCGCCGTAGAAAAGCGGCGATCTGCAAGTGACCACTAGGGGGCGCGCGCGCACCGCACTCCTGAGGAGTATGCCCGCGGCTCGGGTGGACCCGATGTCCGCCGGCGAGCCACGATGAGCGGCCACAGGCAAAAAACGGGCAACTGCCGATGTAAACACGGCGGTTCCCCACTCTTTTAGTGGGGGCATGGGAGATCTACTGATCCCTGTCACTGGGATCAGTTAGATCTCTCATGCCCATGGTAGCCCAACCCCCCACAGTTAGAACACACCCAGGGAACATAGTTAACCCCTAGATCTCCCCCTGCAGGTTAACCCCTTCACTGCCAATGACATTTATACAGTAATCAGTGAACATTTAAATTTCTGATCGCTGTATAAATGTCATTGGTCCCAAAAAAGTGTTAAAAATGTCCGACGCACTATCGCAGTACCACTAAAAATCTCAGATCGCCGCCATTACTAGCAAAAAAATAAATAAATAAATAAAAACCCCAGAAATTAATTCTCACCATCCGGCCACTTTTGCGCAAACCAATCAATAAACGCCGACTGCGGTTTTTTATCACAAATATGAGGAAGAATATAATTCGGCCAAAGCCGATGAAAAAAAATGTTTATTTAATATTTTTTTTTTGGATTTGTATTTTAGCAAAAAGTAAGAAATTTGGGTTTTTTTTTGCAAAATGGTCGCTCTTCTTTTGTTTATAGCGGCGATCAGAAATGATGCAGAGGGGATCAAATACCACCAAAAGAAAGCTCTATTTGTGAAAAAAAAGGACGCAAATTTTGTTTGGGTACAACGTCGCACGACTGCGCAATTGTCAGTTAAAGCGACGCAGTGCCGAATCGCAAAAAGTGCTCTGGTCCTAACCTGGGAAATTCTTCCGGGGCTGAAGTGGTTAAGTGGCCTCTCAAGGCCTGACGGCCCTTCTTGTGAGGAAGAGCCTTCAATGCTAGACAGTGCCTCCACTTCCTGCCTTGGTTTAACGACTTCCATACAGGACACTTACACCCCCTTCCTTCCCAGACCAATTTTCAGCTTTCAGTGTTCTCACACTTTAAATGACAATTACTCAGTCATGCTACTCTGTACCCAAACAAAATTTTTATCATTTTTTTCTCACAAATAGAGCTTTATTTTGGTGTTATATAATCACTGCTGGGTTTTTATTTTTTTCAATATAATCGAAAAAGTAGCGAAAATTTTGAAAAAAAACCACTTTTTAGTTTGTTTTGAAAAAATTTGCAAAAAAGTCATTTTTCTTCATAAATTTGGGCCATAATTTCTACTGCTACATATCTTTGGTAAAAATAACCCAAATTAGTGTATATTATTTATTTTCTGTGAAAGTTATAGAGTCTACAAGCTATGGAGCAAATCATTGAAAATTGATCACACCTGATGTACTGACCACCTATCTCATTTCTTGAGACCCTAACAAGCCAGGAAAGTACAAATACCCCCCAAATTACCTCTTTTTGTAAAGTAGACATTCCAAGGTATTTGGTAAGAGGCATGGTGAGTTTTTTGAAGTTTTCATTTTTTTCCCAGAATTCTTTGCAAAGTGAAGAATTTTTTTTTTTTTTTTACACACATTTCTTATAACAAGTTATTTCTCACACATAGCATATGCATACTTGCAATGACACCCCAAAACACATTCTGCTACTCCTCCTGAGTATGGTGATACCCCATGTGTGAGACCTTTACAAAGCCTGGCCACATACAAAGGCCTAACATTGAAGTAGCACCTTTAGGCGTTCTATGAGCATAAATTACACATCTCATTTCTTAGCCACCTATTACAATTTTGAAGGCCCTGGAGCACCAGGACAATGGAATTGCCAGCAAAATGACCCCATTTTGGAAAGCTAACACCCCAACGAATAATCTAAGAGGCATAATGAGTCTTTTGAACAGTTCATTTTTTTCCAGAAGTTTTTGGAAAATGTGGAAAAAAAATGAAAAGGCATTTTTTTTTTTACACAAAGCTGTCCATTTATAAGATATTTCCAACGCATAGCATGTACATAGAAAAAAATGACACCCCAAAACACGTTCTGCTACTACTCCTGAGTATGGCGATACCACATGTGTGAGATTTTTACACAGACTAGCCACATACAAAGGCCCAACATCCAAGTAGCACCTCCAGGTGTTCTAGGGACATAAATTACACACACAAATTCCTGCCAACCTCTTACATTGTTGAAAGCCCTTTATATTTCTAACACATAGCATGTACTGTAATACCAATTACAAACCAAAATACATTCTGCTGAGCAAAGGGTAAAGAAAAGATTACCTGCGGTTTAGTAGTGCAGGGGCCCACAGAGGAGAGCATCGGTCCAGGCAGCAGGCAGGAACATGGACAGCGACAGCAAAACAGACAGCAGGCAGCAATACGGTCCATAGTTAGTACAGGTAGAGATATTAGCAGCACAGCCAAAGCATTGGTCCAGGTAGCAGGCAGGGATGTGGTCGGCAGCAGTGAAAGGATTGTCCATGCAGCAGGCAGGAATACTGTCCATAGTACAGGGAGCAGGCAGAGATATGGTCAGTACAGCCAAAGTATTGGTCCAGGCAGTAGGTACATGGTCCATAAAAAGTCCTGGGTCAGTGCAGGCAGAGATATTGTCAGTACAGCCAAAGTATTTGTCCAGGCAGCAGGCAGGACCATCAAGCTTAGGGCCTCAGGAAAGAATGGGGATAGGGGGACAGGGGTAGAGGCTTCTCCCACCCAACCGCTTTGAAGCCTCCGGACACCAGACCCTGTTCTGGAAATTACAAAACAAAGAAAAAACCAATAACTGGTTTTCTCAAATCAGAACATCATTCTGGAGCCCCTCACATATGTGAGACCCCTGTGTAGCAGGGTGAAAGATCAGTCCAAGGGGCAGGCAAAAACATGGTCAACATTCCCGAGGTCAGTGTAGGTAAAAGGCAAAAATAGATGGTAGGCAGAGGCATAGTCGATACAGTCCAGGGTCAGTTCACGTGAAAGGCAGAAACATGGCGGATAAACAATGCAGACGGCAGGCAGAGGCATAGTCGATAAACAGGCCAGGATCAGTTCACATGGAAGGCAGTGGCATGGTTGGTTGAGGCAACAGGGAACTAATCAGCACAGGAATTTGAAAATGGGGAAATGGCAGTCTACTTGAAATATGGGCTAATCATTTACAAGGGTATGATAGCGTTGGAAGCATTCTCTGTGGCAAAGGCCAGGTTGGGAGGGACATTGGGAACAATGGAAACTAGTGTCTCTCCTAACCCCTCTTTTGCTGCACACCCGACATTTTTTTTGTCGTCATCTTCCGTTTGCCGATGGTGGAATATGTTCAGAAAAATTACGCCCATGCAGTCTGCTGACACAATCGGAGCGAAGGCTTTCTGGGGGGGATCCTTGTGGATATAGCAGGGCAGTGATGACATCTTCAATAAATTTTAGGAAGGTGTTGGATACTTGGTGTTGGGTCGATTATTGATAAGTGATAAAGGAGTTGTACATGAAACTGCCAAATGAAAGAGGTAAATAGCAACTTTTTTATACCAGAAGAGGGACTTTCTTGTGGATAGGTAGGGCTGCAACATCTGATCGTTTAAATCCACCCCCCATGAATTTATTGTATTCGTTGAAACAGCAAGGCTTTCAAACTGGTCCGCGTCTTCTGGGAACTTCCACCGAGGTGTCATCGTGGATGGTTGACATGACGTATACGTCCTTCTTATTCCTCCACTTCACGGCCAACACTTCCTCGTTCCTCAGGCTTTCTGATTTCCCCCTTTGTGGCCTTGTGGTGAGAAGACGCTGTGGGAAGCCCTTCCTATTTTTCCATGCTGTACCACAGGCCAAAGTTTTATTTAGGTAAAGTGGTGCAAAAGGGGCCAAAAGTGTAGTAGTTGTCCATATAAATGTGATACACCTTTTGGAAGAGTGGGAATGCCAACTGCCAGACAATTTTCCCGCTTGTTTCCATGTATGGTGGACACTCAGGGGGCTGGAGCTGGGAATCTTTGCCTTTGTACACACGAAAGGCATACACATAACCAGTGGAGCTTTCACAAAGCTTGTTGAGCTTCAAACCGTATCTGGCCCTCTTCCTTGGGATATACTGTTTGATTCCCAGCCAGCCTGTGAAATGGACCAGGGATTCGTCCACAGATATGTTTTTGTCAGGGATGTAAAGCTCGGAAACCTCTTGGAGAAATAATCAATAAGGGGGCAAATTTTAAATAACTTGTCAAAGTCTGGATGATTTCGGGGGGCACTGCATGTTGTCACTAAAATGCAGGAAGCACATTATAATTTCATAGCGGGACCTGGTAATGACACTTGAAAAAACTGGCATGTGGTGGATAGGGTGGGTAGACCAATACGTGTGCAATTTGTTCTTTTTCTAAGCTCAATGTTGAGTGTCAGGCCTAAAAATACTTTAAACTCCTCCACGGTTACGGGTCTCCATTTGAAGGGGCGGGCATAACTTGAGTTGGGGTGGTTTGCTATAAATTAACGAGCAAAAAGATTGGTTTGGTCCACGATGTTTTGGACCAACTCGTCAGAGAAAAATAAATTTAAAAAATCTATTTCGGAGAAGCCATCTGTTTTGACTTGAACACCTGGCTGTCCTGTGAAAGGGGGGATTGTGGCTGACCCTGTGGTAGAAGGCAACCACAATGGGTTTGCCAAGGCCTGGGTTTGGGTCCTAATTATTTGGCGCGAAATGCCAGCGCCTTGTACTGGGCATTTCCTCCTGGGATCTGGCGCCGTTGGCATTTGCCGATTGGCCATTGGGGTGTCTGGCGCTGCTGGTTGCTGCCTGGTCTTCAATCCATCTTCTTTTAGGGCAGACTGCTTCCTCCTCAAATTCGGGTGAAGATGTACTGTCTTCAGTGGGCACGTATTCGGAACCAGAGCCGGAATCAGAACTGTGACTGGGCGGTGAGAGCTCCCCACTGCTCTCATCAGTCAGGCTCAGCATCTGATATGCCTCTTCTGTAGTGTATAATCTCTTTCTGGACATGATGACAGGTACTCTGATTGGTGACAGGTACTTGGACTGGTGACTACTCTGATTGGTGACAGGAACTCTGGTGACAGGTACTGATTGGTGACAGGTACTCAGGTACTCTGGTTGGTGACAGGTACTCTGGTTGGTGACAGGCACTCTGGTGACAGGCACTCTGGTGAAAGGTACTCTGGTTACAGGTACTCTTGATTGGTGAAATGTACTCTGGTTGGCGACAGGTACTCTGGTGACAGGTACTTTGGTGATAGGTACTCTGATTGGTGACAGGTACTCTGGTTGGCGACAGGTACTCTGGTTGGCGACAGGTACTCTGGTTGGTGACAGGTACTCTGGTTGGTGACAGGTACTTTGGTGACAGGTACTCTGATTGGTGACAGGTACTGTGATTGGTGACAGGTATTTTGGCGACAGGTACTCTGATTGGTGACAGGTACTTCAGATGGGGTGACGGTTACTCTGATTGGTGACAGGTACCCCAGATGGGGTGACGGGTACTCCAGATGGGCTGACGGGTACTCTGATTGGTGTCAGGTACTCCGGATGGGGTGACAGGTACTCCAGATGGGGCGACGGGTACTCTAATTGGTGACGGGTACTTTGGTGACAGGTACTCTTGATTGATGACAGGTACTCTGGTGAGAGGTACCCCAGATGTGGTAACAGATACTCCAGATGAGCTCAGACAGGTACTCTGATGGGCTGGCGATGACAGGTCCTCTTTTATTCAGGGGGCAAGCAGGGGGCAATCTGGCACAGTAATCCCACAGTAGGTTTGTGACTCACAGTTTTGATGCTCTTCAAGCACTAGAACGGTGTGTGAGGAGAAGTGCCTGGTAACAGCAATTTACCAGCGCTTTGTTGACATTTGCGACCGGCTGTGATTAGACACAGCTGGTCACATGGTAAAGAGCCAATTTTATTGGCTCTTTACCCTGATTGGGGGTTGGGCTTTGTCTGAGGGACAACCCGCAACCCTGATCGCCGTGCTGCGCACCCCCGGGGCGCGCACGAGTGGCGTGCATGGGGGAATGCAGCTGAATAGGAAATGACCGGCTGTGATAGGACATAGCCGGTCATGTGGTAAAGTGCCAAATTTATTGGCTTTTTACCCTGATTGGGGATGGGCTGAGTCCCGAGGGACATGCCCGATCCCCGATCGCCGCGATGCGGGCCCCTGGGGGCCAGCAGAGCGGCGAAAATGGGAGGATGTCATATGACGTCCACCCAGGATGGGGAGTGCACCTTGCCGGCGTATTATTACTATACTTACTTAAGGGTTGCTTGAAAAGACCTGAGAGTAGTCAACATCTCTGACTGTACAGCAAGAAAATCCTTCATAACCTGATACATTTATTTCCCTGACAGCTTATGAATACATTTAAAGCAGAAGGGCTTTGTGTGCTCCTGCGGCAGTTTATCATTGCAGTAACCACATCTTTTATAGCGGGAAGAGGTCTTAGACTTAGTCCTACTGGCGCCTCCCTGGGCCACAGATTTCATGTCTGCAAGATAAATGCACCTGCATTAACCTCTACCGCTCCCTGCAGGGGTAAGGTTCAGGGTCCCACCCCACCAGTACCCCTGCCAGCCGGCCGACTCACCCACTGTGGTCTCCTCTGTGGCTGTGACCATTGCCGGTCCCTCCTCTCTGTCCATCTTTGTAGAAGCCAGAGCTCTCTGGCTGACCGCTGCTGTGGCTCTACTGAAAAAGCAGGATTGTGGACGCCCACTCCGCTGGATGCTGGTCATTCCCCTTCTGTGAAAAACACCGCTGCCGCCATTTTAGTGAAGCCCTGAGGACCGGAAACACCCTCTAGCGGCTATGACGTCACTTCAAGTCACGGGGGGGGGGGAGCAGGAAATCTGGCTCCAAGCCGCTTCCTCCTCCTCCTCCTCCCCCCCGGCGTCTCCATGCGGCTCCAACGCCGCGGATTACACAGGAGCCGGGCTACTCCTGCAATGGAGGCCCGTGGGAAGAAAAAACACAGCACAACCTCCTCAATCCCTGACAACCCAGCCAGGTAAGAAGAGGGAGGGGGAAAATGGTCCCTGCAGTTTCTGGCCACCCCACTGTGCCCAGGGTCCTTCAGTTCTCAGGGGGGCTCTTCCAGTCCTGCTGCCCCCCCTGAGAAGACCGTTACCGGTCTGGAGAATAGCCCCCTTGGCAGGAGTAACTGAGACCCCACCTGACACTCCAGCCCCGCAAGCCTGCGGTCTGGTTCCCAGGGGTAGACCCTCAACTCACAGCCTTGGATCTTAGCAAAAAAACAAACAGTTTCGCTGTGGGGAAGCACAATCAAAAAACTGAGGAGCATGGGAGGGGCAGGGGCTTTTGAACTCTTTCTTGATTATGTTTTTTGTCAGGTGGGACCAGTCATCTCTCAGGTGTGCCATCCTGGAAGACGACTTGAGAAAACAATGTTCCAGAAACGCTCAAATCTGACCAATTCAAGCTAAAAAAAAGCTCCAGAACTTTTTTTAGCTTCAAGCTTTTGGCTTCAGATGACTGAGTGTAGATGTGAACCATCTCCATAGAGAATAATTGATTTTTTTCTCTTCCAGCATTTTGGAGCTTCAAGCGATAAAATGCTGAGGTGTGAAAGGAATGTAAATTACCTTTGGCAAAAGATCACAGTCAGAAAAGGGTAAAATCCGTGGGGCACTGGACTAAAAGACACTCGAAATGAATAAAGCCGTATTAACCCCTTGCTGACAAGCCACCATTGTTTGATGGCGGCAGGTCGGCTCTCCTGTGCAAATCACCATCATATGACAGCGGGTGTGGTAGCGTGTATTGTGGGCTCGTGCGCGCCGCCGAAGGCACGCTCATTGGCTAGCAGGCGTGGCAATCAGTGGGTGGAGCGGACTCCCCCAGTCATCCCAGCCCGCACACAGTTAGAACACACTGACCCTTTGATCACCCCCTAGTGTTAACTCCTTCCCTGCCAGTGACATTTATACAGTAATCAGTGGCTATTTATAGCTCTGATTGCTGTATATATGTCCATGGTCCCAAAAAAAGTGTCAAAAGTGTCCGATCTTTTTTTTAATTTTTTTTTTGGGCATATTTGGATATTAAGCAAAAAGTAAAAAAAAAAACTTTTTTTTTTTTCCTTCAAAATTGTCACTTTTTTTGTTTATAGCACACAAAATAAAAACCACAGAGGTGATCAAATACCACCAAAAGAAAGCTCTATTTGTGGGGAAAAAGGACGTCAATTTTGTTTGGGTACATCATCGCACAACCATGCAATTGTCAGTTAAGGTTACGCAGTACCGTATTGCAAAAAGTGCTCTGGTCAGGACGGGGGTAAATTCTTCCGGGGCTGAAGTGGTTAAATTGAACTACAAAAATATATTATAATGCAGTTTACCAATTCTTTTTTCTTTTAATTTCACCTAGTGATCCAGGCAGTAGTTCTGCGATTTTTCAACAGTTAGTGGACAGTGTTGCCAACCGTCCGTAGTTTTACGGACTGTCCGTAAAAACGGGTCTATTTTTTTGCCGTCCGCAAAGTTAAATGTGTGCCAGTAAAAATATACTCTCCGGCTGTTGCAGTTTCGGCTCTGAACTGCGCATGTGCAGTTCCGGATCCAGCCGAGAGTCTGCGATCATGTAATAATCCTTCAGACTCTGCTGCTACTTGTCCCCCTCACAGGAAATGCTGGGAGGGGGGAGGAGTGGAGACAGCCTGCAGAGTGGATAGTCGAGCTCAACGGACTTCAGCACAGCTGCCCAGGCAAGGTAAATTAGCAGACTGTCTAACTTGCCGACCTCTGAACAGTAAAATAATGTTGTCAGCTTCTGTCCTCACATCTTCTAAATTCTGCTTTTCAGTTCCCTGCAGTCCCAAGAAAAGGCACACAACAATCTCCATTAATAATGCAGCAGGCAAACAAGGAGATTTATTCCACTACACAGAGACATGCTGAATGGCTGTGATTAGCATGTCTCTACAGTGCAACAGAGCAATTGATGGGGCTGGGATGGGGA
>BLSH010296286.1:54661-65487 GCA_018402905.1 Glandirana rugosa
TTTTTTGCCGTCCGCAAAGTTAAATGTGTGCCAGTAAAAATATACTCTCCGGCTGTTGCAGTTTCGGCTCTGAACTGCGCATGTGCAGTTCCGGATCCAGCCGAGAGTCTGCGATCATGTAATAATCCTTCAGACTCTGCTGCTACTTGTCCCCCTCACAGGAAATGCTGGGAGGGGGGAGGAGTGGAGACAGCCTGCAGAGTGGATAGTCGAGCTCAACGGACTTCAGCACAGCTGCCCAGGCAAGGTAAATTAGCAGACTGTCTAACTTGCCGACCTCTGAACAGTAAAATAATGTTGTCAGCTTCTGTCCTCACATCTTCTAAATTCTGCTTTTCAGTTCCCTGCAGTCCCAAGAAAAGGCACACAACAATCTCCATTAATAATGCAGCAGGCAAACAAGGACATTTATTCCACTACACAGAGACATGCTGAATGGCTGTGATTAGCATGTCTCTACAGTGCAACAGAGCAATTGATGGGGCTGGGATGGGGAATTTACCTGATCAGTAGTGTCTGTGCTCGAGATCACAATTGGAGCACCTCTGTCATAAATCCTGACTAGGAAACAGAGCAGCCAAAATACAGCTATGGTATTGAAGAACACAGAATCTATAATGGCCAATTCATGCCAGGCTGGGAATGTTTACCTGCATAGCCAATGCTATATAGTCTGCTCCTTTTGTGCACACAGAGGGCTGTGTGTGCAATGTATACCATTGGACTGAAAACATTGTACCTTTTATACATACAGTGCATATAAAAACTAATTAGGCAGAAAGCAAATTACAGAAAGCAATAACAACCAATTAGAGTTCCCTTTTTTGCACTAAAACTAAGGGTCTAATAATTTGTCATACTGTGCTGACTTTTTAAGTGTAAATCAGGCAAATTACTTGATATGGGTATTGTCAGTGTTTCCATGTTGTGTTTAAATATCAATTGTCTTCGTTTTTAATAGGAGTTCTATTATTTTTCAAGTTGCCAGTAAAAAATGTGCTCCGCCAGTAAATTTTCTATCTTTTGCCAGTAAAAAACGCTGCTGGAGGTTGGCAACACTGTTAGAGGATTTAGAATGGGGGCCAGCAAACAGTCGATCCTAGGCAGGTGACAGGTAGATTGCATCCACGTCTTGCCAACCCTCTGTCTGAATGCATTATTAAACCCAAAAGCAAACATTATATTGCAGCTTACCAATTCTCAGATGTGATGGCTGTATTAGTTCCCTTGTTAGGCTTTCTTTTTTTTATTTTCATCTGGTAATTCAGCCAGTTAATCTGTTTTTCAGTGGGGGCAAGGCCGGATGGTGAGCTGAGCAGACATGCTTGAGAGGAGCTCCTGACATCCTGACTCTAATCCTGTGCAGAGCAGACGAATCCGGCTTTCCCGCACTACCATCGGGGTGTTGTAAGCCCCCAGCCGGCAGCCTGAACCTGCAGGAACGTTTATTTGGGAGCTGGAGCCGCCGCCAGGACATACCGCAGCTTGGGCCTAGTCCCGGGTAGCGGTGGTCATCTTGCTACACCCGCGCGGCGCCCACACCGAGTCTCCTATCCGCCCGGGCCTTAGGTGAGTGAAGCATCGCTACTAAGGGACAGGGACTATAGACTCCGGTCATGCCCTCTGTGAACCCGATGGCCACAAAAAAAGGGCAGCAGGAGCCGTGCCAGACCCGCTCGGTTCAGGGCCTGGGCCAAGGCCCCGCCTCCCCCATCTTGCCAGCAGAGAGAAAGGGGAAGCGTGTCACAGACACGCTGGCGGTGAACCAGTCGATGGAGACTGCTGCGGAGGGGGTGCTACATAGTCCGGGTGCCTCCACTGCCCTAGACAAATCTGTACCTGGATCCCCGGAGCTGGAATCCCACAAGAATCCATCACCAGGCTGATCCTGGAGGCCATTAATGCCAGCAGTGCCACAGTCATGGTCCGCATAGACCACCTAGCTACAGAATGTAACCTCATCTGCATGACATGGATAAGATCAGGGGCAGGCTCTCCGCGGCAGAGGAGCGTATCTCGGATGTGGAAGACTCCTCTCATTCATATGGAGCGCAGCTTGCTGAGCTACAAGGCCTGGTTAAATCGCTGCAAAGGAGAGCTGAGGACGCAGAGGACAGACAAAGGAGGAACATTGTAAGAGTTGTGGGCTTGCCTGAGGGGTCTGAGGGGGATAATCCTGCTCTATTTGCTGAACGCTTTTTCCAACAGCTGCTGACATTGGGTGATTTACCCCCCACTTATGTGGTTGAAAGGGCTCATCGGGTACCCACAGGCCCCCACCCTCCAGGCGCCTATCCTAGGCCTTTCCTAGTGCGATTCCTGAATTACAGGGATAGGGATCGCATCCTAGCATAATCCAGAAAGCAACAGCTTCTTAAATATGATAATGCCCAAGTCATGCTGTTTCCAGACTTCTCGGCTGAGACCCAACGCAGACGTCGGTCCTTCAATGATGTCAGAAAGCGCCTGAGAGACAAGGCTATTCAATACAGCATGCTATACCCAAGCAAGCTCCGTGTACAATATAAAGGCTCTGTCAAATTCTTTGAAACCCCTTAGACAAATTAAAATACTATCTGTATGGAGCTCAGTTTGTTGTCAAAACTGACAACAATTAACTTACTTGCTGACAATTGCGAAGCTGGATGCCACGGGGCATAGATGGTTGGCTGCTCTGGCTGGGTTCCAATTTAGCCTCAAGTATCATCCTGGTGCTGGAAACAGAGATGATGGTGCCTTGTCCCATCAACTTTTATTGACCGAATCGAGAAATTCAGTGGGCCTTTGTGCCAGCAGATGAAGTACAGGTGTTAGGAAAATGGACTTCCTGGCCGTTTTGGGCTTCCCGTGCGCGTTCAAGCACTAATGGTGCCAATAGTGGCCATTTAAGCAGGACAGGAAGCAGGTGCTGTCCATTCTACAGCGTTTGAGTGTTCCTGAAGCAACCTGCGATCCTGATTGTTTGTTTGTTTCTGTGACCCGGCTTGTCTTGACCCTGCTATTGATCTCTGCCTGCACCGACCCCAGCTTCCACGACCACTGTTCTGCCTGCTCCCTTGTACTTCGCTGCCCGCCTGTTAACGAACTCTGCTTGTCCCCGACTACTCTTCAGCCTGACCCATCTGTACTGTTCCGCCAGCCCGTTACAGACCCGGCCTGCATCACTACGCTTCAGCTTGCACGAGCACCACACGCACCAGCACACCACCACCTGTGACCCAGTCCAACCCTCGTGCCTCCCTGCACTCCCGAGCTCCCTGTCTACACTACCAGGGGTTCAGGAATCAGGGTCGTAAGAGAGGGTGCCCACTGCATAAGTCAGACTCCACAACCAGGTACGTGACAACAGGCCTTGTGCAAAGGATTGGTTCATCACTTGAGAGGAGGGACTGCTGTTGAATCTATAGGGGTATCAACAGCAGGAATGCCATTCTCTTATTGGGGAGTGACACAGGTGAAAAGTGAAGGGTTTCCTAGGCTGACAAAGAAAGAGATCAAGACTGATCAGGAACAAGATCCTCTTGGACAAGTGACTTTGCAGGCTATGGCCCAACAAAACCCTCAATTGCTTTTGAAGAGTATTCCTAATCAGGCCAGAGTGTTACATTGTGAATGGAACTGATTACAGCTAAAAGACGGAGTACTTTATAGGCGAGGTCTTAGTGAAGGGACAGAGGAAACCGGGTAGTTGTATCTATCTGAGAAACATCGCAGTTCAGTTTTAGTGTCATTACATGATGAACATGGACATCTGGGTATAGAAAGAACCTTTCAATTAATTAAAACCAGATTATTTTGGCCCAATATGAGAAGGGAAGTAGAAGACTACTGCAGATCCTGTATGTCTTTTATCCAGAGAAAAACTCTTCCAACCCGTGCTGCTACTATGAAGCACTTGCATAGTCAGGGCCCATTAGACCTAGTATCTATTGACTTCTTGTGCCTGGAACCAGATACAGGTGGAAGAAGTAGTATTGGTAGTAACTGACCATTTCACCAGATATGCACAAGCTTGCCCCACCAAGGATCAGCAAGCCACTACTGTAGCCAAGGTATTAGTGCAGAAACTCTTTGTTCACTATGGACTGCCTGTTCAAATCCATTCAGATCAAGGAAGAGACTTTCAAAGTAAACTCATCCACCAATTGTTCAAGTTATTGGGCATTAAGAAATCCCGCACTACACCTTATCATCCTCAAGGAAATCCTCAGCCTGAATGATTCAATAGAACCTTATTGAATATGGTAGGTACACTGCCATTTGACAAGAAACTGAACTGGGAAATCATCTGGCCACTCTAGTGCATGCATACAACAGCACTGTGAGTGATGTCACGGGATATTCATCGTCTCATGTTTGGGCGGGAGGCCAGGTTACCAATTGACTTGGTCTTTGGAACATCTACTGATGACACTTCTTTGACATCCCATAGAGGTTATGTAGATCGACTTAGGAAGAATCTGAAGCAGGCTTATGAGTGTGTCCGACAACACGCCACTACCAGAATAAACCCAGAATAAGAAGAATTTTGATCTTCAGGTGAGAGTTCAGGAGCTTCAGCCAGGGGATAGGGTGTTGTTGAAGAACTTAGGAGTGCCTGGAAAACATAAAATAGCTGATCGGTGGAGGCCTAACCCCTATGTTGTCCTCCTAAGTCCAGATCTCAGAGAAAACCATCTGCAAAGATTATTATTACCCAGTTCCTGAGGAAAGTGAGGATGAGGTCTGGATACCATTTTGGCAGTGGGATCCTGTCAACATTCCAGATAAAGGAGTTCAGTCAGGCTGTCTTCCATCCAAATCATGTATTGAGGTTAATAGACCTACTCATTCTTTCAAGCCACAACAAAAAGCTCCTTTGTTGCCCATAGGGAAGAAAAATTCTTCAGGTCACAAGTAAAATCAATGGATAAACATGTATTCAAACTATGCCAAGGGGGTCTCTGTATTGGTGGCTAAATTCCTTTCATGTACCCCTAAAACCATTGTCACGGACCCGTTTGGTAGGTTTGTGGTGGTGGTTTTATTGATAGACAATCTACCTCTTACCTTCATAGCAGTGTATATTCCACCCCCTTTCATGATAGCAATATGGGAAGCGGT
This sequence comes from Glandirana rugosa, assembly GCA_018402905.1. NCBI lineage: Eukaryota > Metazoa > Chordata > Amphibia > Anura > Ranidae > Glandirana > Glandirana rugosa. Next base: position 59,765 of record BLSH010296286.1, read on the forward strand.
GTTGGCAAAGGTACTCACAGTTGCGGAAGGCCCAATTATACTAGCAGGGGATTTGAATATTGTAATGTCTGCAGATATGGACAGGTTTCAGGCCACCTCTAAATGTAATACCCCGTTGGTTGCATTTTTAGCGCAGCACAATTTAGTAGAGGCATGGAGGTGAAAACATCCAGACACCAAAGAATACTCATGCTTTTCTCCCACATATAATACATTGTCTTGTTTGTATTTGTGCTGTGTATCTGGGGAGGTTTTGCCCAGGGTGGTTGCAATTCAGTATCTTCCAAGGGCAGTCTCGGATCCCTCCCCCCTGATGTTGACACTGTCCATGGGACAATCCTGTGGATATACACTATGGAGATTAAGCCCGTTGTGGCTAAAGGAGGATTGTTTCGAGAATATAGTGGCCACTTCCATTAAAAATTTCTGGTTAGAAAATAAAGGGGAGGTCCCCTTGCATGTCACTTTGGATGCCTTTAAAGCTACTCTAAGGGGATTTATCTCAGAGTTTATTTAACAATTGAGGTCCGACAGGGAATGTAGAGTGTGGGAATCTGAACAGGCAGCTACTGTGGCCGAAGTAGAATATATTAAAAACCCTTCCTCCTCTAACTTTAAGATTTGGAGAGACTTGGCACAACAGCTGGATTTGGTCTTGATAGAAAAAAAAAAACTTTTATACCAGTCTCAGAAAATCTTTGAGTTTGGGGATAAAAACAGCAGACTATTAGCATAAAATCTACTTAAATATCACCGCGCTGTAATAAACCACCTCTATAGTGAATGAAATAAAATATCGTCTCAATAATGCTGCTGCTTTAAAATAAAATATACCAAAAATAAAAATTATTAATTTTCAGCAGCACAAACAAATTATCATAATAAAGTGCATACATATCTCATAATTAGTGCATAATAATTTTCGCATAATACAATCTCATCAAAAATGATTGCATCAAAAAAATATATATATAAAGTCCACTACCAAATGAATAAAGTGCTTAGTGCTCAAACATAGTCCCGTATGTGAATCCTTAATCATGAAGATATTGTCGATGGATATCAATAGCAGCCACAATACTTCCTCCACCAATGTCACCACGTGATGGACATGTACACACACTGAGGCTACCAAACGGATGTTCAATACACTTCCACAATCCTGTGAGAGCCACTGCCACTTCTATGTCCCCCTCAGGACCAGTCAATCAAACTCATTCTGGAGGCTCGGGAATAGACGATTCTTCAATAGTGATGACAGCGCTGTCCCCATCCGGAATGTCTACAGTTCCCGGTTTTCTCGCTTCCAGAGTCCTCATTATGAGACATAGATTCCATTTGTGGTCTTTTCCTTAGTACTTCTATTACACGCCTTAGATGTATTCGCACATCAAATTGGAATATGTGGGCGGTAGTACATGGTACCTTCCAGCAGGGAACCCCATAGGTGTTGGTGGAGACTACAAGGAGACATCTCTTAAAGATAGAGGCATTCCAATTTGATGCACGGATACATCTAAGGCGTGTAATAGTTGTACTAAGAAAAAGCAAAGAGGAAAATACCACAAATGGAATCTATGTCTCATAGTGAGGACTCCGGAAGCGAGAAAACCGGGAACTGTAGACATTCCGGATGGGGACAGCGCTGTCATCACTATTGAAGAATCGTCTATTCCCGGGCCTCCAGAATGAGTTTGAGTGACTGGTCCTGAGGGGGACATAGAAGTGGCAGTGGATCTCACAGGATTGTGGAAGTGTATTGAACATCTGTTTGGTGAGCCTCAGCGTGTGTACATGTCCATCACGTGGTGACATTGGTGGAGGAAGTATTGTGGCTGCTATTGATATCCATCGACAATATCTTCATGATTAAAGTGGTAGTAAACCCTCCTATCATTTTCAGCCAAGGAAGCTGCCATTTTGACCTCTGTTTAATCTACAACTGCCATGATGCTGCACATGTGATCGGCTATGATACATTGGATAATTGGATGGCTTGACAGTTTGGTTTAGAGCACAACCAATGGGAGTGTTACATTTCCGGCATGTGCCGGAAATGTAACTGGTTTTTAAACTGTTAAATGGATGGGTTTACTACCGCTTTAAGGATTCACATATGGGACTATGTTTGAGCACTAAGCACTTTATTAATTTAGTAGTGGACTTTATATATATATTTTATTTGATGCAATCATTTTTGATGAGATTGTATTATGCAAAAATGATTATGCACTAATTATGAGATATTTATGCACTTTATTATGATAATTTGTTTGTGCTGCTGAAAATTAATAATTTTTAGTTTTCATTTTTAGACTATTAGCATACATGGCCTAATCTCAGCACCCCCTGCATCTATCCCCTGTATGTTTGATAAAAATGGAGTTCTGTGTGAAACCCCGGCTGATATAGCAGGGGCATTTATGCAATTCCACTTGGATCTCTATACTTCTCGGGTGAAATATGCTGAGGAGGAGGTTCTGGCATAGCTAGAGCACATTCCTCTGTCTGTATTGTCCCAAGTGGAAGCTGGAGAGTTAGATCTTCCCATTACGGTACAGGAAATAGAGGCAGCAATGCATTCTCTTAACCCCAACAAAACACCAGGCCTCGATGGGTACCCAGTGGAATGATACTCTACATATAAAGAATTTTTTGCACGAAGGTTGTTGGAAGTTTACCAAGAGGCCTTTGATAGAGGAAGGCTTCCTGAAACTCTTAGAGAAGCATTGATTGTATTGATCCCTAAGCCACACAAGGACCGCCAGTTATGTGAATCCTATCAACTAATTTCTTTAATTAATGTGGATGGGAAAATTTGGGCTAAACTATTGGCTAGACGTCTGAACAAAGTAATGGCCACTATTGTTAAACCTGACCAGACTGGCTTCATACCAATGAGGTCTACAGCCATACATCTCAGACGTTTGTTTACGATCCAACAGTCCGAGGGCTTGGACCTGGACACTATAATCGTTGTGTCTATGGATGCACATAAGGCCTTCGATTTCATCGAATGGCGGTATCTAGTGGCGGTCCTTGTGAGGATGGGCTTCAGCCCCAGGTTTATCTCATGGGTTAAAATATTTTCAAACCGGTAGTCCGTATAAAAGTTAACAATATTATCACAGAGACCTTTAAGATAGGGTTGGGTAAGCGGCAGGGGTGCCCAGTGTCCCCCCTGCTGTTTGCCCTTGCCATAGAGCCATTGGCGGTGGTCCTGAGGGCGGATGACGGGGTTGAAGGATGCAGCATAAATACATTAGAGGAGAAGATGTTGCTATACGCCGATGATCTTCTCCTATATTTGGCGGATGCAGACAAGTCCCTAGTTAAAGCAATGGACCTTATCTCTGAGTTTGGGACATATTCTGGGTTCAAGGTTAACTGGAACAAATCTACTGTGTTCCCCTTTGATCCCAAGTTTGCCCCAAGATATCCCATTGCAAGTATTTTCGAATTTCAGATATTAGGGAATTGACGTTCAGCTACCGCTTACTACTTACATACCAAATAACATTTCCCCTTTGATAACACGTATGAAGCAAAACCTACAGACTTGGTCTAAACTGCCTCTTAATCTCATAGGCCGTATCAATATATTTAAAATGGTATATCTTCCCAGATACCTGTACATATTCTGGAATACCCTTATTTATATTCCTTAAAAACTATTCAACAAAATAAACTTAATAATCTTATCCTACCTATGGGGCAACAAACTGCTTAGGATCTCCTTAGAGACACTGCAATTACCCATTCAGGCGGGAGGTCTGGCCTTCCCGAATCTTCAATGTTACTACTTCGCCTTCCAACTAACCCATATCCACTGGTGGTTTTTCCCCTAATAGATTGCCTCTGTCGCTACTCAAGCGGCAATGGTACAATCTTATGAAGCCTTGATTAATGTCCTATATAGGAACGGTCCATATCCAGCGGCCGGGGCAGAACTGATTAAACTCTCTTACAGGATCTTTCACATTTGTTAAAATAGAATAGGAGGATCCTCATTAAGCACATCTCCCAATGCTCCCCTCTGGTGTAACCCCCAACTCTCTGAATTAAATAAGATCCCGGATGGTCAACGATGGGCAGACTATGAGACATGAGGTCTAAAGCATAATGTAGCCCTTTACCGATTTTAGGACAAGTTCGTTATGGAAATTGTTTAGCGATGGATACCTTAATATAATGTACACTTTTTCATAATTATGATCAGAATAGTGGTGGTCATGTTAGTAATGTAAGTTTTTCTGACACTTTATTTCTTTATGGTTACACTTGTGCTCTCAATTGTGTCGCAGAAACAAAGAAATACACAAGACTCCGGTTTATACAAGTGAATTTTACCCAAGGTTATGAACGAACAATACTGTAACTGATATATTGATCAGTAAGGATGTATCTATATACATGCATACACTGTGGTTGCTGATGTCCATGACCCAAGCTATGTGATGTACTCTTGATGCTTTGTTATGTCTGTAAAACTCAATAAAAATTTACCTTTTAAAAAAAAAAATCCATGGATAAAGCTCTGCATTCAGTTGTGAAACCTAAAGTTCCATTACCTGAAAGAAGACAAGCAGTCCGGTTGCCTAGTCGAGAAATTAAAGTTGAATCTCCATTAGAAGACTTACATTCTCGTACTTCAGGACAAGAAAAAAGAGGGAACACCCAATCTGGTATAGAAAAGGGAACCACCTACCACATCCCAGTTGACAAGAAACCACAGCATTGAGCTCCAGACAGGACATTCATTTTAGATTCAAAACCAACAATGATGGCAAAGTGGTCAGCAGAATCATCACTAGGTTCAGTGACCAACACACTCAGTTCAAATTCATTGTAAAGAAATACTGTCATCTGCTGACTACTGACCCAATAGTCAGCCCATTTAATCCACCCAATCCCATGATTACATACCGAAGGGCCACCTCTGTTGGTGATAGACTAGTGCACAGTGAGCTTTCCACTGTGGTGGACGCTCCTACTGTTAATTAATTGATACTAGACATGAAATCACTCTAATCATCGGCACTTCACTCCCAAACATTATGTTAACTGCCAGACCATGGCAGTTATATACTTACTTTAATGCGACTGTGGCTGTTTTTATGTCGGCAAGACGATACAAAAGTTTTGCAGACGGATGTACAGACATATTGCAAGCATGAAGAAAAAATACCTCGAATTACCCCTTGGTCAGCATGTTAAACTAATACATCATGGGAAAAATCTAATTCTTGGCTCTAGACCGTATCCACCCCAGCCTGCGTGGCGGGGACCTTGACAAGATTTCAAATCTTAATGCTACCCAACCACCTGGCCTCAACGAGGCCCTAAATTTCAAACCATTGTGTCACGTACCTGGTGGCGGAGTCTGACTTATGCAGTGGGCAACCTCTCTTACGACCCTGATTCCTGAACCCCTGGTAGTGTGGACAGGGAGCTCGGGGAGTGCAGGGAGGCACGAGGGTCGGACTGGGTCACAGGTGGTGGTGTGCTGGTCCGTGAGGTGCTCGTGCAAGCTGAAGCGTGGTGGTGCAGGCCGGGTCGGTAACGGGTTGGCAGAGCAGTACAGATGGGTCAGGCTTAAGAGTAGTCGGGTGCAAGCAGTGTTCGTTAACTGGCGGGCAGCGAGGTACAAGGGAGCAGGCAGAAGAGTGGTCGTGGAAGCCGGGGTCGGTGCAGGCGGAGATCAATAGCAGAGTCAAGGCAAG
>BLSH010296286.1:69366-89732 GCA_018402905.1 Glandirana rugosa
GGAGGACCTTGACTTTCGAGGACTTTGTCACCTGAACGTGGAGAAGAAGGCCCGGTACCGTAGCGAGATACTCCTGGGGGTGAACCGGCGTTGGCGTGTCTGTCGAGAGGTGGGGGAGGTCGCCCAGCGCCGGAACTCGGCAGCGTAATCTTCTGCCGTGCGTTGGCCCTGCTGGAGGGGGTGGAGAGCTGTCTGTGCGGTTGCGGCCAAGTGGGGGTCCTCATAGAGCGATGCCATGGCCCGGAAGAAGAGGTGCAAGTCCACTGTTTCAGGAGCTTTCAGTTCCAGGAGGCGGTGGGCCCATGCTTGAGGTTCCTCTCGTAAGAGAGAGATAACCAGCCCCACTTTAGTGACTTCCGAGGAAAAGGTGCGGGGTTGCAGCGCGACATACAGTTCACAGGCGCTGCGAAAACCCTGAAATTTCCTGTGGTCCCCTGAGAATCGTTCAGGTAAAGGTACCTCTGGCTCAGTGGGCAGGGTGAAAATAAGCTGGTCGGAGCTTGATGCCGCCGACATGGAAAGTTCCTGGACTTGGCTTTCCATCCGGGTGTACCCATCTTGTAAGTCCTTTATGGCTCGGGTCAGCCCGGTCAGGTGTAGGCATAGCTCCTGCGTTGGAGAGGGCCCCTGCGCAGACTCAGACATGGCTGTCCGTTGCTGTCACGTACCTGGTGGTTGAGTCTGACTTATGCAGTGGGCAACCTCTCTTACGACCCTGATTCCTGAACCCCTGGTAGTGTGGACAGGGAGCTCGGGAGTGCAGGGAGGCACGAGGGTCGGACTGGGTCACAGGTGGTGGTGTGCTGGTCCGTGAGGTGCTTATGCAAGCTGAAGCGTGGTGGTGCAGGCCGGGTCGGTAACGGGCTGGCAGAGCAGTACAGATGGGTCAGGCTGAAGAGTAGTCGGGTGCAAGCAGAGTTCGTTAACTGGCGGGCAGCGAGGTACAAGGGAGCAGGCAGAAGAGTGGTCGTGGAAGCCGAGGTCAGTGTAGGCGAAGATCAATAGCAGAGTCAAGGCAAGCCGGGTCACAGGAACAAACAATCAGGATCACAGGTTGCTACAGGAACACACAAATGCTGTAGAACGGACAGCACTCTCCACAGGAAGCAGGAAGTTTAAATAGAGCTGCTCATCCAGGAATTAGAGGAATCCACAACCAAGTGCAATTAACCCTTAGCATAGTCTTTTTCTAACACATTGCTTCCAGGGTTCACATCCATTGACAGGGATCTTGTATAGCCGCCCCTATGGCACCCCCTGCTATAGGCATTCTCAATGTCAAGTTTGACCTCATGGCAATGACTTTGGTCAAAGCCATGAATTCTGGGAAAAACAAGTATGCTCATCTCAGTACCATACCCTATATGTTTTCCAGCTTTGCTGGGGTACTAACTATGATGCATTTGTCCTTTGCATGTCGGAATGTACATTTGACCTGACATGCAATTCTGGACCATGATGGGGTACTGGTGTCTTGATGGCATTATAGCGGCACCCTGCCGATATGCCCAATGCAATTTATTGATTTAAAAGAACGTACAAATCACTCACATTTGTTAAAATGATTCAGGCTCGTAATGGCCGTCTGCCTCAAATTCCTCTGTCTGTTATCAAAAGCCGGCTGGTAGGCGTAATCCTCGTGTGTGTGCGGTTCCGCCCTACCGGTTTCGTCACAGATGACGTCGTCAGGGGCAGTGATTTGTACGTTCTTTTAAATCATTAAATTGCATTGTCAGTTTTACACTTTATGAGCCTATATCTTTTTATGATTGGCGGACAATCTATCGCATGAATTGGAGTGACACCGCGCAGCTGACCGCATACATACAGCTAAAGAGGTTTATCCTAACTGACAGAGGAGGTGGCAGATGGCCAATATAGGAAACCCCACACTATATTGCATGTAAGTGCAACTCCATTAGGAAAGTAGGCAGCTATTACTGTGAGGAATTACACTATGAACAATTTTATATTTTTCCAGTGATGGATGAGAATTATCCCCAGGAAGGAAACAAGAGCACACAGGGATTTCGTTGATAGCAGCACACACCTAATTGCAGGACTAATGTGGGCAAAGTCCTTATGAAGATCGTTGCATGTAGCTGGTAAGGACAGAGTGCACACTGAGGTGATACTTTCTCTCCTAATCAACGCACGGACTGTCCTATTGGTGTATCGGGACTTTTTTCACTCTCCTCTCAGGGAGTCTACAACACATGCAAATATAAAGTTACTCTGCATTTCTGATAATTTTATATACAAGCGCTGCAATTTTATTATATCTGTGAATTTTATGGAGTGTATACATATATGCATAGCAGCTTGTAGTTCATTTCAATTGTAACATATGCGTTTTGAATTTTATTGAATTCATAGCTGTAGGAGCGTGGATACATAATTGAATGATTGGAATCTACTAATGAACCTGTTAGGAAAAGTGGCCGTTTCTGCTGCCTCTGCGCTTTCGTGCGCGCCCATGCACGCCAATGGCGCCAAACTGGTCTATTTAGCCAGACAGCACCCTGCAGCGGATGTTGTCCATTCTATAGTGTTTCCCAGTGTGATCCCATGGCTTGTTCCTAAAGACTTCCTGTATCTGTGACCCGGCTTGCCTGAGCCTGTTTGAACCCTGCCTGTACCGACCCTCAGCCTGCCTACACCGACGCTTCTGCCTGACCCTCTTGTACTTCAGCTGCCCGCCTGTTAACGACCCTGCCTGTACCCGACTACCCGCTCACCTGCTCCTTCTGTACCGAACTTGTCTGCTTGTTACCGACCCGGCCTGCATCACCAATCTTCTGTCTTGCACGGGCTCCTGGAGGATCCTCACAACATCATCTGCATCCCTACCAGCCCTCGTGCCCCCCTGTGCTCTGGAATCTCCTGTCTACTCTATCAGGGGTTCCTGAACCAGGGCCGTAAGAGAGGTTGCCCACTGCATAGTCAGACTCCACCACCAGGTACGTGACAGAAACGGACAGCCATGTCTGAGTTTGAGCAGGGGCCCTCTCCGCTACATGAACTCTGTCAGCATTTGGATGGTCTCTCTCGAGCCGTTCAACACCTGCAAGCAGGATACACCCAGCTGGAGGCCTGTGTCCTGGAGTCTGCTTCTCCTGCCCCATCGGGGGTCAGCCAGCTCACAATGGACTCTATGGTCTCTTTTACTCCGGAACCCACAGTGCCCATGCCAGAACGGTTCTCAGGGGATCATAGGAAATTCCGGGCGTTCCGCAGCGACTGCGAACTTCACTTCAGCTTGCACCTTCTCCCTGGAAACCACGAAGGTGGGGCTGGTGATCTCCCTTCTACAAGATGAGCCCCAGTCATGGGCCCACCGGCTCCCGGAACAAGGGGCTCCTGAAGTATCTGACCTTTCCCGGTTCTTCCAGGCAATGGCTCGGCTATATGAAGATCCGCAACAGGCGGCCACTGCCGAAGCAGCGCTCCACACCCTCCGACAAGGCCGCCGCCCAGCGGAGGATTATGCGTCAGAGTTCAGGCGTTGGAGCATCGACAAGGCCTGGAATGAGGCGGCTCTGCATCACCAGTTTCGGCTGGGCTTAGCCGACCCCCTGAAGGATGAGTTGGCCCGTATGGGGGTGCCGTCCATTCTGGAGAGGCTCATCGATCTGGCCATTCAGATTGATCGGCGCCTTAGGTAATGCAGAACGGAGAGTACCAAGGTGAAACTCTGGCCCTCCTGGATGCTACCTTCGGCCTCCGGAATTCCAAGTGACACTCTAGCTGGCTCCACCATAGCCACCTCTCCTCCTCCAAGGCAGTTGGAGCCCAAGCAGCGGGGTGTGGCGCATCCGGCACTGACCTCTGAAGAGAAACAGCGCCAAAGAAAAGCCTAGGCCACTTCGTGCGGACCTGCCCCTGGAGAAGTGCCTTGCTGTCTCTCCCCAACCAGTACCTGGCAACGTGGCTCACCTCACTCTCTCTCTACTTCTACGGTTCCCTGGTAGAGCCGTTACCGTCCATGCCATCATAGACTCTGGTGCTTGCAGCTGCTTCATGGACTTAACTTTTGCTGCACAACATGGGATCCCTCTGCGTCCCAAAACCCGCAGGATTGCGGTGCACCTGGCTGACGGTACAACCCTAGAGTCCGGTCTAGTCTCACAGGAGACTGATCCTGACCACCACGATGCTGGGAGGTCATCAAGAGCTCCTTACATTTGATGCTAATGCCTCCCCCATCTTCCCTGTCATCCTTGGACTACCTTGGCTCCAGGCCCATAACCCCACCATTGACTGGTCTACAGGGAACGTCCAGTTCCAATCCCAGTACTGCCACGAGCACTGTCTGCCCAGGACTCCAGGAATGTATTCTTCCCTACTATCTATGGACCTTGACCCGGAGCCTGATGTCTGCCAGGCCGTCCCCAGTGTCTACCATGCTTTCTTGGATGTTTTAAGCAAGAAGGGGGCTGAGGTCCTTCCTCCCCATAGACCATATGATTGCCCCATTGAGCTTCTTCCCGGTGCTAAAATCCCCTTCGGAAGGATTTACCCACTTACAGAATTGGAACTCAGCACCCTCAATTCATATATCGAGGAAAACCTCAGTAAGGGGTTCATCCATCCGTCCACTTCCCCAGCTAAGGCAGGTATCTTTTTCATGGAAAAGAGAGACCATTCCCTGCGCCCATGCATAGACTACCGGGAACTCAATAAAGTTACGGTGAAGAACCGTTATCCGCTTCCACTAGTGCCAGGAATTGTTCCAGTGTCTGGGGACTGCCACCAACTTTACCAAATTGGACCTCCGGGGAGCTTACAATCTGGTACGGATCAGAGAAGGCGATGAGTAGAAGACGGCCTTTCGTACCCGTTTCGGTCATTACCAGTACTTAGTAATGCCATTCGGTCTGTGTATAACGCTCCAGCCACATTCCAGCACTTTATAAATGATATCTTCAGGGACTTCCTCGACCTCTTTGTCATCGCTTATCCGGATGATATCCTGATCTTTTCACCTTCCCTGGAGCTTCATCGCTCTCATGTAAAACAGGTACTGGGTCGCCTCCGTCAATGTCATAGACCTAATCAGCGCATCCCTGCACACTCATGCCGTGACCAATGAGGCTCTTTGCTGGCCCATAAAAGGTCGGCCCCTTGACACACTAATTGCTGGATTGTCTTTCAGCTTCCTGTGTTCCTGAACCTTCCTGTTCTTGTTTGCTTCCTGTTGTGACCCGGCTTGGCTTCTGACCTGCTCTGATCTGATCTCCAGTGTTTGACCCCCTGCTTGCCTCACGGACTCCTCTTGCCTGATCTCCAGTGTTTGACCCCCTGCTTGTCTCACGGACTCCTCTTACCTGATCTCCAGTGTTTGACCCCCTGCTTGCCTCATGGTGCACTGCGTTCAGCCACAAGGGGAGCCTCTCTCGGCATATCAGCTTCGGATCAGGTACGTGACAGTCAACTTGGCCTTTATGCTAAACCTGAGAAGTGCGAGTTCGAGCAGCGAAGCATACAGTTCCTTGGACTTATTATCTCTGTTGGAGGCATCATGATGGACCCTCAAAAGGTCTCTGCCACCTTGGACTGGCCAGCTCCAGTCGATAAAAAAGGAATCCAGCACTTCGTGGGATTCGCAAACTTTTACAGGAAGTTTATCCGTGGGTTCTCCTGCATCATCTCACCCATCACGCACTTAACCAAACAGGGTATCCCGTTCTGCTGGACTCCTGAGTCACAAACAGCCTTTGAAAGGCTCAAGGAGCTATTCACGTCCGCACCTATCCTCAAGCATCCGGATCCTGCTCTCCCCTATGTTCTGGAAGTCAATGCATCTGAGGTGGCGGTCGGGGTGATTCTCTCTCAAAGACAAGGCACCAGAGCGATGCTACACCCGTTAGCGTTTTTCTCTCGCAAGCTATCATCTGCCGAGAGAAACTATGATGTGGGAGACCGTGAAATTCTGGCTATTAAATCGACACTAGAGGAATGGCGGTATCTCTTAGAAGGAGCAGCGTATCCAATTCTCATCTATAGTGATCACAGGAACCTTGAATACATGAGAATTGCTAAGAGACTGAAACCACGCCAAGCCAGGTGGGCGTTGTTCTTCGTCCGATTCAACTTTCACATCACTTACAGGCCCGGGTCGAAGAACACCAAGCCGGACTCCCTTTTGCGCATGTTCAATGCACCCGAAACCCGGTATCCCCCGATACCATACTACCTCCTGGAAGTTTCTTGTTGTTACAGGAAGATGTGCTGTCACGGATCCGACAAGCTTCCCTGGGATCGAACCCTCTTCCTGGAACCCCTCTGCAGCTCAAAGAGGGGTTGCTCTGGCACGGTCACAAGATCTTCGTGCCAGAGAGCCTACGAACCTCAGTCCTGGACCTCTGCCATGACCACCAGTTCGCTGGGCACTTCGGGGTACGCAAGACTTCTGAGTTATTACAGCGCACGTTCTGGTGGCCCTGAGATGGATAGGACCGTAAATGCTACGTAGAATCATGCACTACCTGCAGCCGGAGAGGCCTTGGAGCCACATATCCATGGACTTTATTGTGGAAATACTTCCTTCTGAAGGCCGCTCCACTATCTTCGTGGTAGTGGACAGGTTCTCCAAGATGGCCCACTTTCTGCCCATGAAGGGCACAACCTCTGCTGCAGAGACTGCCAAGATATTCATTAAGGAGATTGTCAGGCTCCATGGGATACCAGCAGATGTGGTATCCGACCGCGGAGTACAATTTATATCCAAGTTCTGGAGGTCCCTGTGCATGTCCTTGAAGATTGGACTGTCTCTGTCATCTGCCTATCACCCCCAGACGAACGGCCAGACGGAGCGTACCAACCAAATGCTGGAGCAGTACCTGTGTTGCTTTTCTTCCTTCTCCCAGGATGACTGGGCTAAGCTCCTACCGCTGGCTGAGTTCACCTATAATTACTCTGTCCACTCGGCCACTCTTCAATCACTGTTCTTCGCCAACTATGGCTTTCACCCTGCTTTCTTGTCCTACGCCTGCCCGGAGAGTTTGGTGCCAGCTGTGGCTGATCTATTGGACTTCTTCACCTCCAATAACAGACTCCTGCAGGAGACAATGGCTCGAACACAGGCTGCTAACAAGGAGACCTTTGACAAAAGAGACGTGGCAAATTAAACTTGGAACCGGGCAGTCAGGTATGGCTATCCACCATCAACTTAAGACTGGCATGCCCATCTAAGATGCTTGGTCCAAAATTCTTGGGACCCTTCCCTATCAAAAGGAAGATCAATGAGGTGGCATATGAGCTGGAGTTGCCTGAGTCATTTCGTATTCATCCTGAGGTGGAATCCATTCTGGACTGCTGAAGGAGAGGTGACGGCATCCAGTACCTGGTCAAATGCAGGGGCTATGGGCCCGAAGAGAGCTCTTGGGAGCCAGAAGAGAACTTACATGCGGAAACTTTAATCAGGGCCTTCTGGAGAAGACAACTGGCTAAGGGAGCACATTTGGGAGTGTGCGTGCTTGCGCCTGTGCACGCCAAAATGGTCTTGTCTTGTACTTCAGCTGCCCGCCTGTTAACAACCCTGCCTATACCCGACCACCCACTTGCCTGCTCCTTCTGTACCGCACTTGCCTGCTTGTTACTGACCCGGCCTGCATCACAAATCTCCTGTCTTGCACAGGCTCCTGGAGGATCCTCACAACATCATCTGCATCCTTACCAGCCCTCGTGCCCCCCTGTGCTCTAGAATCTCCTGTCTACTCTATCAGGGGTTCCTGAACCAGGGCCATAAGAGAGGTTGCCCACTGCATAGTCAGAGTCCACCACCAGGTACGTGACAGAACCATTGATGTCACTCTGGGACAATATTATCTGCAATGGGCAAATTATGATTGAGTATGCAGGTCATATATATTTTTTTGTCCTGGTGCCACTCTTTTTTCCTTTTTCTGTTTCTTCCCTTCCTCTGTCTCCCCCTAGGATAGGTGATGGCAATTATTTTCTTTCATTTCAATTTTGAATACATATTATTAGATATCTTTGTAAATGTTCATTATAAAAAGTCATATATATATATATATATATATATATACACAAAATATTTTTTATAGGCGGTCATCTGTGCCCCCCATTGGAGGTCTTGGCCTGCGGCACAGTGGGCCCTCCCGGACATCGGCCTAGGCTGAGTTGGGGGGTCCTGCACCCCCCTATCGAGGGATCCATTGCATGGGTTCTCTAGTCCCCACATATAACATCTAGTTGGACTTACGTCAAAGGAAGGGGGTTCCTACCCGTCCCCTACCTTTCTCCGCCCCCCTTTTTTTCCCTTCTCCCCCCCCTCCTTTTTCTTGTTTTGTGCCTCTCTGTTTGGTGCATGCGCCCATTCCTGCAATACTGGGTAAGTGGCCTCATTTGTGTCTTCCCTTTCTAATGTCAAGAACATTGTGAATAGTAGTCTGTAAATGCTTTATATGTATTTCTCCTTAGAAGAACTAACTTGGTCACTTGGATGTATAGGACTGCCCCTGAAGAAGGGTAATATGTCCCGAAACATGTAGGGCACATGTCCAAGAAGATACCGGCTTTAAGATTTTCGTATCTCGGTATTGCATCTTATGTACCTTGTTGCTTTTAAAGAACCAATGTATGTAACTGAGTAATCATACATTTTTATACGTTTGTATAAATAAATTCAACTTTTATATAACTTAGTTATTGTGTATGAAACTGCCGTAAAAAGTCCCAATAATGTACTGGGGGTGTACTTGTTACAAGACTCATATAGGGATGTCGGCAGAACTTTTGATGTGCGTGGTGGTTTAAATATAACACATAGCCAAGCATGGATGTCTAATATATATGAGTGCATTTATGGATAGATTTCCTTTACGCTATATACATATACATATCCTTTGTCTAGAGAAACAACCCGTAGCAAATTTCTGTCTTGGTCCTCGTGAATGGTGCTACTATACACCCTGCTCCCGAAATTGATGACTTTCTCACCCTAAATGGTGGACAGCAGATGCCGGGCTGTTGGGAGATACCAGTCAATCCCCATCCGGGCCTTGTACAAACACATTTGCATTATTTTCTTGGTAAGTAACTTAGGCTTACTGTGCATTGATGTGATAGGTGTGCACATATGGCGGAATATCCGTATGTTGTATACATGCATACTATTTATTGACACCACTAAATACTGTAACAATATTGTATACTATCATAATGTTTTGTGTTGTCTTCTTAGAACTTCTCATGTCAGAGCACGTACTATTCCCCTGAGGAAGAATTCTAAGAAATTTTCGAAACATGTTGGGACACAACTGATCTCCAGGCTGAGCCTCTCTCACTCACTGGCCATCTTGGTGGGCTGTATCTGTGCCTGTAACCAATGAGAAGTCTTTTTAATGTATACCAATAAATGTCTACTTTTTATATCTTACATTTTGTACTTCTGTCTACTTTGTGAGGAACTGCCACCCTAAAAATCCCCTTGGGGCTTATGTGCTGTTGTTTTTACTTCAGGACAAGGGGATCTCATCAATTTACAGGATGACTGTATACCTCAATTTGCAGGTACTGAAGAGCCGGGTGGGATTTTAGCTTCCAATGTGCTGAATGATCTTGAGGAGGATCTACACTTCAATGCTGTTTCCGTGGATGGTTCCCCTTTAAAAACTTAACTGGAGATAGAAAATACCCAGTCACTTGTTCCCTTGTGTGGATCAGAGAAAGACCGTATTCTTACTTCTGAGGCCGACATTGTTTCTAATCCTGAACCAGAAGTTGAAAGACCCCCTGCCCCTTTGGATAACATTACAGATGATGTTGCCTCTCCTTGGGACTCTAGTTCTCCTCCCCGTCTTCGAAAAAATATTCACCCACCTCGAAGATTGACTTATGACACCCTGGGAGAAAGTTCTGATAGGCTGATTCCTACCATTCAAAAAGCGGTTCTACCCCAGCCTTTGCCATGCCAAATCCAAGCTAAGGGCGCCCTCCATGTAACCCCTGACACTACTGGGTAGGACATGGCTATTGCCCTGGCCTGTCAGAAAACTGATTATGAACTCACTGAGAATGTAAATAAATGGTTTCAGCAGAACCCAGACGTTTGTCAGTACTTGTTGAATTTTGCTGAGAGTTAGGATACACTAACCCCTATGCTTGGTTTTAGGTTAAGCCCTGAGTATTTGGGAACCAAATGTTTAAGTGGGGGGAGAGTGTAACCAGGAGTTCAGAAATATTCATCTGGCATACAGACAATTGTGTTCATTGCTTAACATGGGGAACTCCCTCTAGTGTTCATTTGTGGAATAAGACTGTAATTACAATGAGGATGAAGCATTGTGGGAATTGTAGTGTGGCAAGGAGAAACGGTCAGCAGACTCTGGTATGAAGGACTCCATTTTCAATTGCGCTGTGCTGCGCTGGAGACTTCTGGGAGGTGCAAAGCATTGTGGGAGAAACGTATTTAAGTGGGAGGAGGAGCTGATAGCGGCCTCAAGGAACAGGGTGATAGATGAGCAAGGAACCCTGTGTGCTGCTACAACCACAGCGTTCCAGCCGACTTAATTCTCTGCAGGTGACCCAGCTAGTAGCCGCACTCCAGCAACACAGTGAGTGACCAGCGGAGCCTTCCGATTCTCATCTCTGTCTGGATTGAAGCAGCAGCAGCTACCGCAGGGCCAATCCTGGGCGGGTGCCCGGGGTGCACTGCACCCAGGCGCCGCGGGTTGGGGGCGCCAAACTGTAAGAGTTCTCCCTTCTCTCCACTTTCGCAGTGCTGATCCCTGCCGAGCAGCTTCCCGGAGGGCGGTGGCCGTGAGATGAGAAGAGCCCGCTCTGTCCTGTGAATGATACTCAGAGGAGGAGCGGTGATGCTACAAGCAGCACACAGGCTGAAGCCGCTCCTCTTCTGAGTTTCATTCACTGGATAGACCAGGCTCTTCTCATCTCACGGCCGCCACCCTCCGGGAAGCTGCACGCCCCTTGCCTCTGTCATAAAGACTCTTGTATGCTCTGCTCTTTCTCAGCGTCCCGCCCCTCTCCTCCTATGTCTTCTCCCTCCTCCCTTCAATCTCCTAGCAGTACAGAGGTTAGGGGAGGGAAACAGAGCACAGTGTTCCTCCCTCCCCTTCCCTCCTCTACTGTAAAGAATTATGGGAGATGTAGTCCACAGGAGGGGTGGGATTGCCTTAAAAATGAATGGACAAAGTGTAATGGCCACAATGAGGAGGTGAGTTTCTGATCTCACATTTTTCACACATGGGTACTCATTAGGTGGAACTAATAGACTGCACTGATGTGCTGGCACTGATGAGGTAGCACTGATGTGCTGGCACTGATAGGCTGCACTGATGTGCTGGCACTGATGAGGTGGCACTGATGAGGTGGCACTGATGTACTGGCACTGATGAGATGGCACTGATAGACTGCAATGATGTGCTGGCACTGATGAGATGGCACTGGTATGCACTGATGAGGTGGCACTGGTATGCACTGATGAGGTGGCACTGGTAGACACTGATGTGCTGGGACTGAAGAGGTGACACTAGTATGCACTGATGAGGTGGCACTGGTAGACACTGATGTGCTGGTACTGAAGAGGTGACACTGGTATGCACTGATGAGGTGGCACTGATGGACACTAACGAGGTGGCACTGATCAGTCTCTGACCATCAGCGGTATCATTTCTGCAGTATCTGACATCTGCTTTATCATGTTTGCAGTCTCTGACCATCAGCGGTATCATTTCTGCAGTCTCTGCCTATCTCTTGTATCATGTTTGCAGTCTCTGACCATCTCCTGTATCATTTCTGCAGTCTCTGACCATCAGCTGTATCATTGCTGCAGTCTCTGCCTATTTCTTGTATCATGTCTGCAGTCTCTGACCATCTCTTGTATCATGTCTGCAGTCTCTGACCATTTTTTGTATCGTGTCTGCAGTCTCTGACCATCTCTTGTATCATGTCTGCAGTCTCTGACCATCTCCTGTATCATGTCTGCAGTCTCTGACCATCTCCTGTATCATGTCTGCAGTCTCTGACCATCTCCTGTATCATGTCTGCAGCCTCTGACCATCTCCTGCAGTCTCTGACCATCTCCTGTATCATTTCTGCAGTCTCTGACCATCTCCTGTATGTCCGCAGTCTCTGACCATTGTTTATTGTTAAGAGATTGTGGAAGGATATTGGGGTAACAGACTCCTTAGGGCAGCATCTCTGTGTTTAGGTCGCTGCCATGGAAACATTTGTAAATGGGAGGAGTTAGCAAGATAACCACGCCCATGTGGGGGCGCCAGAAATATTTCTGAACCCAGGTGTCTGTGACCCTAGGATCAGCCCTGACCGCAGCAGTTGTACCTGTCGATCCAGGAGAGCTGCAAGGAGTGCAGCGGATGCTATCTACCTCCAAGGAGCAAGCAGTCAGTGTGAATGAACGGTCCCAGCATTACCATCATCTTCATCTGAGTGCCGGATCATTTGTCTACATACAGTCCTTAGGATTTGGTGAGCGGCCTCAGGCCCACACATAAGAGTACTTATACTGTCTATGTAGCATCTCTTTATTACCTTTTGGATTACCGTTTATATACACTGGATTGCCATTCGTGGCCAGTTTATTCAAGAAGTCAGTGATCACTACAAGGCTATTTAGTGCAGTGGAATTTAACCTTTTTTGAGCCTCATCTCAATGATTAGAAGGACACATTGGTCTTAGGTACCTAACCCTTATAGCCGGCAGAATATTGCTTGTACTCTGCTAGACAGGAATGTTACAACTACATCTACTCATCCTCTCCCCGGTAGTATACTCAGGGCTATTTACCTGTAACTACTATATCTCCTAAGAACTCTCTAAGCTAGAACAGGAGGATTTAAATAGAAATTCATAGTTATCTGGTGTATTCATATAACACAAATTTAACTGCTAAGTGGATATATTTTATTTGTGTATTATAGAACCTTGTTATCGGAATTATAATCCATTGAGTGGTACCAATTTACCCTTCGGGTCATCTATTTGATATAGGATCTTACTGTATTTCAGTTGCAGTAGATATTACCAAATCACCTATTTTCCCAGTGAACCCTTGGGTATTGTTTAAACTCAATTGGAGGAATTGTATTATTTTCAACTGTTGTTGTTTTTGGAGAATACAGGGAGTGACGGAAGTTAACAAATTATCTACTCCCTTTGTTCACCAGAACAATACATTTAACTTGTTGATGTTAAGGATTGTGATATTTCTTTTGCTTCAAGATTGTTATTCCTTGCAGAAATAAGAGTTAAGTAAACAATTCTAACGCTATCTGTGTTGTGGTCTCCATTACTGAAACAGAGTGATTGTCAATGGACCCAAGGGGGAATTGATTCTTTAAGCATCCCTCAAGAGGGCAGCGCTACACTAGTGTAATCGGTGTAAAAGATTAAATAATAAAATGTACCTCTGCTTTGAAGTTCAGTATGTTACAGCACATTTCCAAAAGGAAAGTAATTAGAAAATGAAACATGTAATACTATAAAATATTCGTCTTCATATTAAGTCCTAATGACTAATAAAACTTGCATTTTTAAGTGCTCTCCCTGTTTTTTGCTACTTCAGTAAGGAGTTTACCAAATCCATATCATTCTAGAAGGCAAAAACCAAAGCTCAACACAAACATGAGACTTGTTGGTCCTCTTTCCCCTACCTATATGGCAGAGGAGAAGACAGGGGCCTTGCAACAGCAATAAGAGGCATTAGAGGGGCACAACAGGACATATATTGACAGGCGCCTTTGACAGACAGAGCCCCTTGATGCAACTGTGCCACAATAAGCGAGGGTCAGAAGCTCATGGCTTGGATGGAAGGTAAAGTAAAATAAACATGGCATCATGTAATAAAAAGTTACATATTTAGTGTGTAAGACTGAAAAAAACACACAAGTCCATCCAGTTCAACCTATGAATCTTTTCCACCACTGACTTTCCATCGCCCTTCTAATGTGTAATTTGGATGTGTATTTTTGACACCCAAGGGCATAACTTCTTAATACTAAGCCTAGTCTGCCATGTAGCTGCCAAACCCCCTATTTTGTCAAAGTCTTCTTGTAATGATGCTATATCTGATTCTGAAGTTATTTCCCTGCATCATTTGGTATCATCAGCAAACACTGAAACTGAGCTTTTCATTTCAGTCTCTAAAAAACTAATTGAACAGCATTGGCCCTAAGGTAAAACCCTTTGGCACACAACACTCAAGTTTAGATCATTCAGAGAATGAGTCATTTATCAATACTCTCTGGACCTGCTCAAGTGATCAGTGTACTGTTGCTGTGTGGACAAACATAGAGCACAATGCTGAAGTCAGGTGCTAGTACTTCATACTATCAGGCATGTATCCATCTGCACAGTAGTACTAAGCATTGCAGCCTGTAACAGGAACACAGACCTTATACTGGGGCGAAGGTTCATCTTCCAACACGATAATGACCTTAAGCACACAGCCAAGATAACAAAGGAGTGGCTACGAGACAACTCTGTGAATGTCCTTGAGTGGCCCAGCCAGAGCCTAGACTTGAACTCGATTGAACATCTCTGGAGAGATCTGATAATGGCTGTGTACCAACCTCCCCATCTAACCTGATAGAGCTTGAGAGGTCCTGCAAAGAAGAATGGGAGAAACTGCCCAAAAATAAGTGTGCCAAGCTTGTAGCAGCATACTCAAAAAGACTTGAGGCTGTAATTGGCGCCAAAGGTGCTTCAACAAAGTATTGAGCAATGGTTGTGAATACTTACAGTATGTACATGTGAATTTTAATAAATTTGCAAAGATTCCAAACAAACTTCTTTCATGTTGTCATTATGGGGTATTTTGGTAGAATTTTGAGGAAAATAATTTAATCCATTTTGGAATAAGGTTGTAGCATAACAAAATGTGGAAAAAGTGAAGCGATATGAATACTTTCCGGATGCACTGTATGCCTGTAAGAAATAAAGCACGTGGTGTCGGTGAGATGAAGTTTCATAATAAAAAGGATGCTAGGAAAGTATTTTCCAAAGGTGACAGAGCTGATAGACATTAAAATCTGTCAAACCAAGTAAAAAAAAGTATGAGTTGAGGAATCAATAATTTTTGACCCATACAGAGCAGAATGCATTACAAAGAAATGAGGATTGGAAATACTCTTATGCAGTGGTGGCTTTTGAAATTTCGGGATGGGGGGGGAGCCAGACCCCATCCTTCCTTTCTAACCCCTCCCACTTCTCATAAGCCCCACCCCTTATAGATTCAACCCATTGTTTCAGGAGTATACAGCCCAGCATCACCAGATAAGGTATACAGCATCACCAGATAGGGTATACGGCATCACAGAGAGGGTATACACAGAACCAGGTAGGGTATATAGCATCACAGATAGTGTATACACAGCACCAGATAGGGTATACAGCATCACAGATAGGGTATACAGAGCATCACAGAGAGGATATACACATCACCAGATAGGGTATACACAGCAGCAGATAGGGTATACACAGCAGCAGATAGGGTATACCTGCTTGTAGACTGTGACTCTGCATGGCAAGGTCTCTAATAAAGGGAAACAGCTCTTCGATTTTTGTAGCATCCACAGGTAGGGGGCAGGGGGTGGTGATGGCCCTGCGGAGCGCACCTGGCAGGTGACACTAATAAATGTCCCCCCTGCCCCCTCATCAGCCATTCTCCAGTATGAAAATTGCACTACTTCAACAGGGCAAAGGGCACCTTCATCCCAAATATTAAATACAAAGGGAATAGGAAAAGGGAGGGATTTTTATGGTGTCGAATACAAATTATAAACAAGATGCATAAAAAATATAGAAATTATAGAAAATCTAGTAAAAAAATGTATAATATAAATTTTCTATGGTTTTTATGGATCTTGTTTATAATTTTTTTTTTTGGCACCATAAAAATCCTTCCCTTTTCCTATTTCATTTGTATTAGCCATTCTTCAGTATTTATGCTTGTATTAGCCATTCTCCAGTATGGCTAGTACATCAACACAAGCAGCTGACAGAAGATTAGGGACATCTATCAGGGAAAGGGAGGCTTCTGCATAGTCAGATTGCACTTGAACTTGTAGATGGACAAGGGGTCAGTGCCACCTTTCAGATGCCAAGCTAATATTTGCCAAAGGCAACATACCAAGGGATGATGCCAACTGAGACTGAGATGTTTCAATATCAATGGCACCGCTCGGGCTATGCGGTCCAGCCTCGGCGTCACTTCCGTTTTCTTACTGGAAACCAGAAGTGGCGCTGCGGCACCAAGTGAAACCACCGCCCATGTTACAGCGGTGCCAATGAAAACTTTGTGGCACTTTGCATTGCGCCACAAAGTAGTCAATAAACCTGCCAATAAAGCGTCTCATCTGCAATCATGTGACTGCATAGCCGTCACACTTCCCATAGTGCACTGTGTCCGACGCCCGGCCCGAACACAGTGCACTTAAAGGACCTTTTTTTTTTTAAAGGGTCTTTTTTTTTTTTGTGGCTAGCACTGGCGGGGATAGCGCCTGTGTGCCCCCTATGAACGAGCCGCCGCTGCCCTTATGAGTATTAGACATAAAAATTGTGAAAGGGAACCAGAAGATGAATCATTTTCCAAAAAAGCAAGTCCCCCAAAAGCCTATAAATTTACTGTGTCCCACTAAGGGGAAGAGTACTGGCAGAAAGAGAGACTTTAGTCTACTGACCATCCAGTGAGGTACAGGAGAGGTGGGTATGGATGTTTTCTTCCAAGGAGAAGTTAAAAGCCCTCAAGTGAATGACTCTCAGTGTTCAGTTAAGGGAAAACTCAGATAGTTATATAATGTAATACAGTATTGGGATTCTGCAACTGACAATTGTAACAAATAGAGGGGACTATGGTAGAGGATTTCCCTTAATATTCTAGAGATCTTTGACGAAGAAAAATGGGAACAATCTGATAAACCTGAGGAAGGAACCCTTTTTGCAAAAAAACTGTGAGAATGCGGGACACTGACTCTGGTCATTGAAATATTTTAAGGTATTCCACAAAAGGGAGCAAAGAATAGGAGGATCTACAGAGGACACAAGGGTCTGAGCCATGGGAGTAAAGACATGAATACACTGAAGATTCTGGTAAGGGAGTAAAGGAAAGTGTTTCCTACCGATGAAGGAAGGCACACAATTTCAATAGAGATAGACAGGGCTTAAAGTGGTTGTAAAGGCTCAAGGCTTTTTACTTTCCTGCATTCAATGCATGCACTGCGTGAAAGGACACACGGAGCAGCGGCTTGAGAGTGAGCCTGCTTGAGTGCCCCCATAGCAAGCTGCTTGCTATGGGGCACTGAGCAGAAGGGAGGGGCCAGGGGCATCGGCGGGGGGGGCCCGAGAAGAGGAGAATGGGGTCTGCCCTGTGCAAAACCCCTGCCCAGAGCAGGTAATATCACCTTAAGGAGGGTCAGGCATGCTAAGAATTACAATCCAAATAATGGAAATGAATTCCATAGCAGAGAGGAGTGTGGGAGAAGGTGTGATAATATACTGAAGGAAAACCGAAGAAAACTGAAGGAAAACAGAACCAGGAGGTGCAAGAATCTCAGAAGAAGAAGTTGAAGAAAAATGCCTGATTTAAATGTTAGAATGGAGCTACAGGGAAAAAAGTAAGCATTAAAAACGGCTAAGCTAAGACACAAACAGCTGATCCAGCAGAACAACAGACAGCCTCCAACATGGAAAAGAGGGAGGCATACTGTACACAGACGACTGCAAAGATCAGATTGAGTGTTTATGATCTTGAGATTTGCCGTCTGAATGGGTCAGGGACTTTAAATGCCTACAAGGTACCATACAAACAACTGGGCCAAACACCTATGATGTCCTTTAGATCTGACCTGATTTATTAAACAGATAGCACACACTGCCCACTTCCACTTAGGGTCGATCTAGGATTAAGGAGCAGCTTGACTGCAGTAATGTGGGCAGTGATGGTCTACAAGGTCCTGCTGTAGAAGCAGAGGAAGAGTGTTGTACCACTTCACCTACAGAGTGTGCTTAAAAATGTGTACCCTCTGACCATCGGAGGTATCTGGAATGACTTTGTGAAGCACAAAACTGAAAAGATGTCTACCCTTGGGTTAAAAAAAAGGTGAGTTACAAAAGGTGAGCTAATTAAATGCTCCCTAAGGGTATTCTCGGTGTTGCAGACATGAAGCCAAATATGAACAGACATTAAGCCCATGCAAAGAACAATCTTGCTTGCTTGTGTGGCACTACCCCTAAAGGGTCACTAGATTTTTGAGTACCCCTTCACCTGCATAGCCAGGAAACATGCATTTTAAGCAAGCACTTCACA
Source organism: Glandirana rugosa (assembly GCA_018402905.1). Taxonomy (NCBI): domain Eukaryota; kingdom Metazoa; phylum Chordata; class Amphibia; order Anura; family Ranidae; genus Glandirana; species Glandirana rugosa. The sequence goes on from BLSH010296286.1 coordinate 87,678, forward strand.
GTCAATAAGCTTGATTTTGATCATTTATTTAGGGGCTATAACTTGGTTGGTGATGGGAAGCTATGGGATGCCCAGAACTTGATCACTGAAGAAAATCTAAGGACAACTACAATACTCAGAAATGTTAGCAAAGGTCTCAGACTGTACTCCCTCCAGAATATTGACACACTCTAGCTGAACAAAACCGTTTCAAAACCACATGCAGGTACTGCAGCCTTCCCTGACAACAAAATTCCAGCACACCCGTTGGTGCAGAATCCCCAAGCAAGGGATAAGGTTATATACAATAAGAACACTTCTTAAATAACTAATAGTTCTCAGGAGCCCATCAATAATGAATGAAATAACTGTGCAAGTGCATATAAAAATGCATATAAAAGTGCATAACGTGCATAAAAGTCCAATTTAATAATTGCAGTTTCCCAGTCTCAAGGTGCAGTGAAATAGCTATATAGATAAACTGATCACCAATTCATCCTCTTTCACCGGTGCAAAACATGCAGGCAACCACACACACCGTGGCTCACCAGAAGTATGTTAAAAGCCAGCCCATCAAATGAATATCACCATAGAGGTAAACCTCTCAGCTCCGGTTTCAGGATACAATCACCCATGCTCATAGAAGGGAAAGAAAGGAACAATCTCTGAAAGTGAATCTCTTAAAACTCACCAATTTATTCCAAAATCATATGCGCTTACATATATGTCAGTACATACAGAACTGACGACTCATATTTAAGCAGCAGCTCCCCATAGCAACCAGATGGCGTTAATCTTTATCTATTCATACTTACTCTCACACTGACACCGCGTCACGTCCGGCGTCCATTCAGCCTGGCCCAGAGTCGTCGTATGGCGCGCCCTTGATTTGTTTCGTCACTTCCAACTTGGTCATAAGGGGTGGTCGTATGACATGAGGACTCATCATTAAGTAGCAGCTCCCCATAGCCACCAGATGGTGCTATTATCTATGCATACTTAGTACAAGACACCGGCCAAGTGGGACGAGAACCCCACTCAGCTCCGTCTATCCGTATGTGCAATTAACCTGTCATGTGCTGGCCACCATATCAAGAATTACACTTCATCCAAGGTTCTATGATCACCAAAGGATAACCAGTGGTAAATTGTATAGGATCCCAAATTAAGCATAGAGAACTCAAAGTGCCGCATACCCATTAAAAGGATCTACGGGAGCCTTACCTAAGATTTACAAATGATGACAAAAATAATACATTCATAATAAAAACATTTGCATCAAACAATGTAATATTCATTTAGTGATATACCTAATCCAATACAAACTATTCATGAAAATTATTAAAATTATATAGTACTTCTATATAAAATAAATATGTAAACCTGAAACAAGCAATCGTTACACAATGTGCCCCAGTACACGTCCGCAAATACCCCAAAAAATCATTGGAAATGATAAATGTTAACAAATCATTATTATTATTAAAAGTAAAAAATGAAAAATATCAAAAGTGAAATAAAATAAATAAAATGAAAATGAAAAAAATGAATGAAATAAAATCCCTCTTATATCCATTTAATATAATTCTAGGAATCACTAGCAAAAATCAAATATTAGCAGTATGGGTCTCTCTCCAATACTTCCCTGGTTCTCTGAACCCAGATATCCCTAGGTGCTAACTATAAATCATCAGCAACCATGCAGCACTTTGGGTTCTTTATGCTTAATTTGGGATCCTATACAATTTACCACTGGTTATCCTTTGTTCCAAGATACTAGTGGTTTCCTATTGGTCACCATTTAACATATCCTAGGGTTTAATTCGTATTTCTTGGGTTTCACGACGTACCAACGACTACTAAATATCAATCGTGGATCCCTATAGACCCAAGTCTCTTGGTCCCTTCATAACCTCTCTCTGGGTATGACGATTATAAACTAAAAACGATCACTAAGGATCTTAATATAATTTACCTATATTCTCCCTAAAATAAAGTAAGTAAAAAAAGTAAAAGTAAAATAAATAAAATAAAGTGAAAACTATAAAAAGTAAAAAATGAAAATTATTATTATTA
>BLSH010296286.1:142303-155128 GCA_018402905.1 Glandirana rugosa
TGTAAACCTCACCTAATTTTTCTCCAAGAAGCCCACCTGGTGGGTTCTAAAATGTTGGTCCTTAACGGGTGTTCATAGGTCATGCCTTCCACTCCCTATACTCTAATTACACTAGGGGAGTGTCTATACTGGTATCGAAATCCTTATCATGTACCCCAAAAACTATTGTTACAGACCTGTTTGGGAGGTATGTGGTGGTGGTGCTCCTTATTAATAATCTCCCACACACCTTTGTGGCAGTTTAGTGCTTCAAGTGGCACAGGGACCTATTATTCTAGCAGGAGATATGAATACTGTGCTTTCACCAGACCTGGATAGAATGCATACCAGGACCAGCTGCAGTTCTCCACTGGCAGCCTGCATGTTACAGTATGGCATGGTGGAGACCTGGAGATGGAAAAATACAGAGGTCCGAGCCTATTCGTGCTATTCATCCACCTATAATACTCTTTCCAGATTAGACATGTGTTTTACAATTAAGGTTATCTTACCTAGGGTGGTTACAGTGCAGTACCTTCCGAGGGCAATATCAGATCACTCCCCATTGATGTTGACTTTGGCTGTAGGTCGGTTGAGTGGATACAATCTAGGGAGGTTAAGTCCCTTGTGGCTGAAGGAGGAATGCATTAAACGCTCAGCTGCCACAGCCACTGGTAACTTTTTGGAGAGAATGGAGAGGAGATGCCAATAGGCATCACATGGAACGCATTTAAGGCTAACCTTAGGGGGGGTACTTCGGAAATTATCAAACAACTCAGAACTGACAGGGAGTGGAGGCTTAGGGAATGAGAGCAGGCAGCTACCGATCCTGAGGTGGAATATATTAGAAATCCATCATCCTCCAATTATAGAGTATGTAGGGATTCGGCCAGACAGTTGGACCTTGTGCTGGTTGAAAAAAAATCAGAATTGACAAATTTTTGAATATGGAAATAAAAATAGTAAACTTTTAGCCTATCTGGCTCACTCTCAGCATGCCCCAGTCTCCATTCCCCGTATGTATGATGAACATCAGGTTTTGTGTGCCTCACCGGATGACATAGCAGGGGCATTCCTCCAATTTTATTGTACCTTCCCCCATGAGCTACGGACCAGAAGAGGTGCAGGGGTTTTTAGATCAGATCCAGCTTACCACTTTATCCCAAGAGGCAGCTGCAGAATTGGACCAAACTATATTGGTGTCAGAAATAGAAAGGGCAATGAGATCCCTTAGCCCCAATAAAACTCCAGGATTAGATGGCTACCCCATAGAATGGTACTGAACATATAAGGAATTCTTTGCACAACGAGTCTTGGGGGTGTATGAGGAAGCCTTTGACAGGGCAGTGCTTCCAGATTCTTTTAGAGAAGCATTGATAGTGTTGATCCCCAAACCGCACAAGGACCATGATTTCTGTGAGTCATATCGCCCCATACCATTAATCAACGTAGATGCTAAAATCCTAGCCAAACTTCTAGCTAAATGACTAAATAGGGTGATAACCTCCATCATCAATTCAGATCAGACTGGTTTCATACCGATGCGATCCACGGCTATTAATTTGCAGATTGTTCACGATTTTATAGTCAGAGGGACCTGAGCCTGACACTCATATTGTGGTCTCATTGGACACACACAAGGCCTTTGATTCCATAGAATGACCCTATTTGATGGCAGTCCTTTTGCCGGTGGGCTTTGGCCTTAATTTTGTATTGTGTGTGAAACTCCTTTATGCTAATCCCCTGGCCTGTTTGAGGGTAAATAACATCATAACGGACGCCTTTGAGATAGGCTGGGGAACACGGCAGGGGTGCCCACTCTCGCCCCTGCTGTTTGCCATAGCAATAGAGCCTTTGGCAGCTATGATTAGAACTGAACAGCAGGTAAAGGGCTGTCAGCTGAATGCCCTGGAGGAAAAAACCTCCCTGTATGCAGATGACATGTTGTTATATCTGGCAGATGGAGGTGATTCGCTAAATAAGGCACTGGATATTATATCTAAATTTGGAACATACTCGGGCTTTAAGGTCAACTGGGGTAAATCCGTTGTATTCCCTATAAACCCCTTATTTCCTCCTAGTATACCGCCGGATATTCCTCTACAGGTGGTGGATAAATTTCGATATCTGGGAGTGGAAGTCCAGCAGCCGTTGAGCTCATATATTGTTAATAACCTTGCCACTCTAATGGCCCACCTAAAACGTAGTTTCCAGTCCTGGTCCAGGTTACTCCTCAACCTATTGGGTCGTATTAATGTATTTAAAATGATCTATCTGCCCAGGTTCATCTATATATTGTGGCATGCCCAATCTTTATACCCAAAATACTTTTTAAGGAAATAAATGGGATGATTATATCCTTTCTTTGGGGCCCCAAGCCATCTAGGATCTCTCTGGACACGCTGCACCTGCCTATCAAAGATGGAGGCATAGCTTTTACCTAATCTTCCTTGTTACTACCTAGCAGCCCAGCTAACACATACCATTAGTGGTTCTTCCCCAACCTAGATATTGCTTTGGTGGCTGCCCAGGCTGCCTTGGTACATTTCCTTGAGGTGTTGATTAATGTGCTTTATAGAAATGGCCCGTACCCTGAAAGTGGAGCAGACATACTCAAGCTCACATATAACATTTTCCATATCTGTAACAAAAAAACAGGGGGTTCTTCTCTAAATAACTCATCCAATGCTCATCTTTGACTTAACCCTCAGCCGGCGGAAATATACAAGATACCTGGGGGTACCCAATGGGCTAGTTATGGGGTTAAATACGCTCACAAAGTTTTCTGAGGGGTCTTTAAAACGTTTCGGGACCTCCAGCTGGAATACAAAATTCCTAGTAAGCTATTTTATAGTTACTTACAACTAAGGCATGCAGTAGCGGCTCAGTATGGGCGACAAATGTATCACTCTCCCCTTCTAAATTGGAGAAATTGCTATTTGAAGATGACCATACCAAACTCATTTCTAGATACTACTCTATTCTTTTATCCTCTTCTTCGCAGAGAATGGAGAGAGTAGCTGGACAATGGACTTCTGATATTCCGACTATAACAGATGAAACATGGTCCAAGGTGGTGGAGGCCTGCCCTCAGTTATATCTGCTAGGGACAAAAGTATACACAATTCATCTTTTTACATAGAATTTACTATACTCCCGCTCGTCTGCACAGAATAGGTAGAGCAGACTCCCCGGCCTGCCAACGATGTCGGAGGGAGGAGGGGAACTTCTTTCACATGATATTGCAGTACACATACCTGTATGTAGCACAATTATGGAGGGCAGTTTTGAAGTTCTTGGAGGAAAGGCTGGCTATCCCTAATATCTATTCCCCAGCTAGGTGTCTCTTAGGAGACTTTGGTGAGGAGGAGATGTCCAGTAGCATAAAAAATCTACTAAATATAGTGTTTTTCTATGCTAAAAAAGCCATAGCACTTAAATGGAAAAATCACACTCGGCCAACCGTTCAATTCTGGGCAGACCTTATTAATCAAGCTTTGCCGCTGTTTAAACTGACATATGCCTCTAGAGGATGCCCTAAAAAATATGACACAATGTAAAAGGCTGCAAACAACCATAATGTATGGAGTGTAGTGATGAAACCCTGCATAATCAATAGAGATTATGAAATATGGAAAGAAATGTATTAAACCGCACTCCCACAAATTAATTAAATATTGCAAATAAACAAGATAGTTAACAAGTGCACATCCTGCAAGTGCAGTGCTTATAAAGTGACCGTGCATCATAAAAGACATATAATAACAAATATGGCACACTTTGGTTTAAAAGTCATAGAAAGTCCATAAACGCAGATCCATATGTAAAGGAACAACAGATATTTTATGGGGACACCGACATGTGTATAGGGACAGGGGTATCAGTGGTGCTTGGTGTACTATGTGTGGGGCAATCTGTAACAGCTCTCTGTATAAAATCATCTTCATACAGAAAGCTGTCACATAGCTGCAGATTCCCCCTCTGTTTACATTGTGACGGCTGTGATTGGACACAGCCGTTATGTGATCGGGGGGGGGGGGGCCTATCACAGCGCCCATATCCCGATCTCTGCTTGGCCGGGTCCTGTGATATCCTGGAAATGATCACAGGATCGAGCCGCAGCGCGCCTCATGGCCGCGCTGCAAGTGCTTGTTCTGAGGGACGTTCCTGAACGGTGAGGCGCCCACCTGGCCGTATTTATATACAGTGGTCGGGTGGGAGGTAGTTAACCACTTGCCGACTGTGTCATGTTGAAACACAGCCGCAAGGTGGATCAATTGTTCTGGGAGGGTGTACTATAACATCCTCCCAGAATCGTGCTCCCGCACGCCCCCTGGGGCGCGCACCAGGGAGTATTCATGACCGCCGGGTCCATGAAACCCGGGGCATCATGGATCGTGGTAAATGGCCGCTCGCAGTGGACATTTACCACGTGATCACTCCGTCAAATGACGGAAAGATCAGATGTAAATAAGCCGGCGGATATCCGGCTTGTCTCTCCACACAGATTGGTGCTGTGTGAGAGGAGAGGGGGAGAGAAGAGATGCAGCAGTGCTGTGGGCAGGATCTGTAGTGCCCACAGCACTGCTATGTGCCAGTCTGCACTCACCCATCCATCCAGCCTCATTCATGCTCACCCATCCAGTCTCATCCGTCACCCATGCATCCATGCTCACCCATCCAGCCTCATCAATGCTCACCCATGCATCTGTGCTCACCCATCCAGCCTCATCCGTGCTCACCCATGCATCCGTGTTCACCCATGCATCCGTGCTCACCCATCCAGCCATGATCACCCATCCAGCCTCATCAATGCTCACCCATGCATCTGTGCTCACCCATCCAGCCTCATCCGTGCTCACCCATGCATCCGTGTTCACCCATGCATCTGTGCTCACCCATGCATCCGTGCTCACTCATGTATCCTTGCTCACCCATACATCCGTGCTCACCCATCCATGCATGCTCACCCATGCATCCATGCTCAGCCATGCATCCGTGCTCAGCCATGCATCCATGCTCTGCTATCCATCTGTGCTCAACCATGCATGCATGCTCACCCATGCATCCGTGCTCACCCATGCATCTGTGCTCAGACATGCATCCCTGCTCACCCATCCATGCATGCTCACCCATGCATCCGTGCTCACCCATCCATGCATGCTCACCCATGCATCTATGTTCAGCCATCCCCATCCATGGTTCATCCACCCCCATCTGTGCTCATTTATGCCTCATTCATGCTCATCCATACCACATCAGTTCTCATCTGTGACACATCCATGCCACTACAGTGCCCATCTATGCCACTACAGTGCCCATCCGTGCCACTGACGCCCATCAGTGCCACTTCAGTGCCTCACAAAAGTGTAATAGGTAGTCAAATTAGATGTAAAATGTATGCCCCTAGAACATCTGTTGGCGCTCCCTGCATATTGGGCCTCTGTATATGGCCAGGCTGTGTAAACGTGTCACACATGTGGTATCGCCATACTTCGGATCAGTAGCAGAATATATTTTGGGGTGTAATTTTTGCTATGTACATGTGCTGTGTATTAGAAATATTGTATGAATGGACAACTTTGTGTAAAAAAAAATGCATTTTCATTTTCTTTCCACATTTTCCAAAAACTTGTGGAAAAAATGACAAACTCATTATGACTCATAGAATATACGTTGGGGTGTTTGCTTTCCAAAATGGGATCATTTGGGCGTTTCCATTGTCCTACTGCTCCAGGGCCTTCAAAAGTGCAGTCAATAAATTAGATGTGTAAATTATGCTCCTAGAACGCCTGACGGTAATCCCTGCATGTTGGGCATCTGTATGTGGCCAGGCTGTGGAAATGTCCCACACATGTGGTATTGCCAATACTCAGGAGTAGTAGAATGTGTTTTGGGGTGTAATTTGTGGTATGCATATGCTGGGTGTGAGAAATAACCTGTTAATATGACAATTTTGTGAAAAAAATCTTAATTCTGCAAAGAATTGTGGGGAAAAAGTACAACTTCAAAAAACTCACAATGCCTCTTACTAAATACTTTGGACTGTCTACTTTCCAAAAGGGATCATTTGGGGGGTATTTGTACTTTCCAGGCTTGTTAGGGTCTCAAGAAATGAGATAGGCTGTCAGTATATCAGGTGTGATCAATTTTCAGTGATTGGCACAATAGATTGTAGACTCTATAACTTTCACAAAGACCAAATAATATATACTTATTTGGGTTATTTTTTACCAAAGATATGTAGCAGTATAAATGTTGCCAAAATCTATGAAGAAAAATTACTAATTTGCTAAATTTTATAACAGAGACAAAGAAAATGCATTTTAAAAAAAACATTTTTGGTCTTTTTCCATTTTTAGCGCAAAAAATAAAAACCCCAATGGTGATTAAATACCACCAAAAGAAACCTCTATTTGTGTGAAAAAAGGACACAAATTTCATATGGGTACAGTGTAGTATGACTGAGTAACTGTCATTCAAAATGTGAGAGCACTGAAAGCTGAAAATTGGTCTGCTTACGAAGGGGGTGCCCGGTGGTCAAGTGGTTAAAAATTTTCACAAACTTTTTTTTTTCATTGATACATGTCCCCGAGGGCAGGACCCTGGACCTTATAACCACTGTATGCACAATTACTTGCATATAAGCCTTCAAAATGGCCAATTTTGATTTTTTTAAGTTCAGGTCCCATTGACTTTAATGGGGTTCGTTATTCGGGTCTGTACTTTCGCGGTGTTCGAAAGTTCTGGTGCGAACCAAACAGGGGTCCATTCGGCCCATCCCTAGTGACAACAACCTCAACCTTCACCAACTTCACACCCTACTTACCAGAAGAAGTTGAAAGCTGTCCCCCAATTCAGATCTCCAACATTTAATTTGTATATATTATTTTATATTTTTGATATGCTTATCGTGCCAGTTGAGCCAGGGATACCAATGATTTTTGGATGTTTCTGGGTTACCAGCCGAGGAGGCATGCATAATTTCATATGTCCCGTGTAGATGAATTGTATGAACGACCTCTGAGATACTAGGTATTTTGATTTGCTTCCAATATCTAAGGATAGCCAGTCTAGTTGCTAGTAGTATATGAGAGATTGTATTCCTAATAGAGGGGTTTAGGTCTGGTAGCTCTAGAGATAATATTGCCATTGCTGAGGTTAATTCTTTATTGGAACCTGTAATATCCTTAATAATTTTACCTATTTGCGCCCATAGCGGGAGTACTTTTGGGCAAGACCATAGCACATGTATTAATGTGCCTGATTTACCACATCCCCTCCAGCACAGTGCCATGCAATTCGGGGAGATTTTTGCTAGTCTGTGTAGTGTCAAGTACCATCGCCATAGGATTTTCTGGTATAGTTCCCATAAATTGACACATTTAGTGGAGGCATAGGTTATACTTAGGGGTTTTTTTCCACTGCTCTATAGTATATTCCTTCTCTATCTCCTGTTCCCAGGCTAGCATCGAGGAGGATTTATGGCATGCGTCTTTTTCCTGAAGGGACAAGTATATAGACGAGATTTCCTTTCTGGAGTTGAAAGGCTGTTTGAAGTGGATAGCAAGTTTCCTAGGTAGATGGGACTGTATGTGTAAGTTGGAGTGGATTAGATGGGCCATCTGGACATATCTAAACTGCTCGGTGGATGGGAGTTGGAATTCCTGTTTTAACTTCCTGAATGATTTAAGCGTGTCTTTAGTAGGTGGGTGAGAGCTGTTAAAGGGAGTTGTAGGGCTATCAGTTCGCTACTCCAATTCTGATAATTCTGAAGATGAATCCATGCCCTAAGGGTTGCACGTATTGTAGTTGACATATTGATATCTATCCTATGGTTACTAGGTGCGGTAAGCATGAGACCGTACAGGTTGCCCTGTGTAAGTTGTGACTGTTCCAATTAAACCCACAAATTGGATAGATCCTGTCTTCCAATGCTTTGCCTGCGCTAGTATTGTAGCATAGTAATAGTCATGTAGGTGTACGTGGCCCACTCCTCCAGCCATTCTATGTTTGATTAGTTTTTGAAAGGCACAATGTGCCCTCCTCCCTTTTCAAAGGAAATTGTTGACTATTGTTTGGAGGTTGTGGAAGTATTGGTTGGTAAGGGGAACTGGTAGCGTCCTAAAGAAATAAAGCAGTTGGGGTAAGATTTGCATCTTAAAGGCCGCCAAGCGGCCAGACCAGGATAATTCAAATTTGCCTATGGAATCTTGTTTCGCTTTTAGAGAGAGCAGAAATGGGCTATAGTTTGCATTGAAGATGTCTTTTAGGTTGGGAGTTAAAGTTATCCCCAGGTATTTAACTCCTTTTTCCTCCCATTGATAGGGATATGATGCCTATATTCTACACCTAGTCTCGGCTGGTAACCCTAAGTTCAGTATAAACGATTTAGAATCATTCACTTTGTAATATGAAATATGATAAAATTCTTTTAGGACTTTACTCACCGAAGCCAGGGATGTCTCCGCTTCTGATAAAATTAATATAATTTTATCAGCAAACAAGCTGATGACATGGGATTTTCCGTTTACCCGTAGGCCTGATAGTTGGGGGTGTGATCTGATATAAGTGGCTAAGGGTTCCATAAGGAGATTAAAAATCAATGGAGATAGTGGGCATCCCTGTTGCGTCCCATTGGTTATGTTAAAAGGGGTCGAAAGGCACCTGCCACATAAACTTGAGCAGCCAGGTTGGAGTAGAGTGCCATGATAGCTGAGTATATAGGGCCCTCAAACCCAAATTTCCTAAGGACCCGGGCCAAGAACCCCCAATGGATCCTGTCAAACGCCTTCTCTGCATCCAACGTGAGGAGCAGAGAAGGTGTTTTTGTCCTGTTAGCAATATGAATGATATTCAACATGCGTCTCGTAGCATCAGCTGTCTGTCGCCCTTTTGTGAAGCCTGATTGGTCCATGTGGACTAAGGATGGGAGAATATTGATTAATCTTGTGGCCAATATTTTTGCATATATCTTTAGGTCATTATTTAATAATGAAATTGGACGAAAATTTTGTGGAGTTGATGGTTCCTTCCCCGGTTTCGGGAGAGCCACTATCATTGCTTTTAACATTTCTGGAGGAAAAGAGGAAGAGGCAGACGCAGAGTTGTAGACTTGGATTATGTAAGTAAGTAAGAATATGCTGAAAGGTTTTATAATATTCTCCTGTAAACCCATCTGGGCCTGGGGATTTATTGTTCGGCAGGGATTGTATGATTTGTATGGTTTCCTGAACTGTAATTTGGGCATTTAAACTAATGAGGTGGTCCGCGGATAATTTAGGGAGGTGGATTTTTTGTAGAAACGCGTCTATAATGGGCGGGGTTGGCTGTGGTGTCTCAGGGTCATTTTTAAGGTTATACAAGGAGCCATAGTAGTCACTAAAAGCGTCCGCTATGACTTGTGGAAAGTAATGTTTAACCTTCGTTGTTGGATGGTTCATATAAGGGATGTGGGTTTTGTGCCTGTGGCCCTTAAGACGGGCAGCCAGCAGTTTCCCGGCTTTATTACCTTGTGTGTAGTAGGTCATTTTAAGTCGCCTATGGACTTTTTTGAAGTTTCCTATAAGAAGTGCTCTTAGCTCATTTCGGGCTGCCAATACTTGTTCAGTCAATTTTAGGGAGGGGGAGTGCTTATTTTCTGCTTCTAAAGTGTCAGGCTGTCTACCTCCTATTGCCTCTTCCTCTTATTCCTCGCGCCTTGTTGTATAAGGAGACCCCTGATCACCGCTTTATGAGCGGTCCACAAAACATTTGGGTCTTCTACAGAAGATTGGTTTTGGTCAAAGTATTGTTGGATCGCTTGCTCGATTCTCTCTTTTATCGCTCTGTCCTGGAAGAGCCTTGGGTTGGCTCTCCAAATAACAGCGGTCCTGGACCTTGAATCATCATCGATAGACAACAGTAATGAGGCATGGTCAGAGCAGGTTATCTTATTTATTCTAGAAGACCTGGTCTGTAAGAGCTACCATCTGTCCACCAAGAATAAATCAATCCGACTATATGACCTATGCACGTTTTAAAAAAAAGGAATAGTCTCTCTCGGAGGCGTTGCAACACCTCCAAGAATCATAAAGGTCATGTCTTGAGTATCGGTTTAATCGATTGTAAGGGTCGCCTAGACTTAGAAGTGGAGTCAAGCTGCGGGTTAGGAGTGAGGTTGAAATCCCCACATAGTATGAGCTTGCCTTTACACAGTATCCCTATTTTCTTCATGACTTTGTGAAGAAAGTCAATTTGATTTGCGTTAGGTGCGTAGATGTTTGCGATTGTGTATGTTGATTTATTGATAGTGCATGTATGGATTAGGAATCTTCCCTGCGGGTCCTCCGCTGATGCAAGTAGGTTGAAATCAATTGAGTCTCTTACTGCGATTAATGCACCTCTTTTCTTTGCTTCTGCGTTGGCTGTAAAAATGAGTGGAAACTTGGGGTGGGTGCACTTAGGAGGTGTGTTTTTTGCAAAATGGGTCTCCTGGACACACACTATATCCAAGTTGGTCTGGAGAGCCTCTGTCCATAGGGATCTACGTTTGGCGGGGTGGTTAAGCCCTTTGGCTTTAATGGTAAGGAGGTTTATAGGCATTGCTACGTAATTAGATCATTGTGTGAGAAGCCATCAGGCTTTTTACTTACATGGTAGTGAACTTGGGAGACCAGTGAAATCGAATGGCCCATTGGCTCATGTGGAGTTAGTTCACATCTTCAATATCTCCCTCTCTTCTGGAATCTTCCCCAATGCTCTAAAACATGCATTGGTCACCCCCATACTTAAAAAGCCAAAGTTGGACCCTACCAATCTTAACAATCTACGCCCTATCTCCTTGCTCCCTTTTTCCTCTAAACTCCTTGAACGCCTTGTCTACAACCAACTGAGCGAACACCTCATAAAGAATAACCATCTTGATCCCCTTGACTCTGGTTTTCGCCCTCAACACACCACAGAAACTGCTCTTCTAAAACTCACAAATGACCTACTAACCGCAAAAACCAATGGACATTATTCTGTACTACTTCTGGACCTTTCGGCTGCCTTTGATACAGTTGACCACCCCCTCCTCCTCAAAAAACTTTACTCCCTCGGTCTCCGTGTCTGTGCTCTTCGGTGGCTCTCATCCTACCTATCCCAACGCACCTTCAGTGTCACTTACAATGCTACTTCCTCCTCTCCACTGCCCTTCTCTGTCGGGGTCCCCCAAGGTTCTGTTCTTCGACCTCACTTATTTTCAATCTACACCGCTTCCCTGGGTCCCACGGGTTTCAATATCATTTCTATGCTGACGACGCTCAAATCTACCTCTCCACCCCTCAACTCACTCCATCAGTCTCCTCACGCATCACTTGCTTACTAACAGACATATCTGTCTGGATGTCAGACCACTTCCTCAAACCCAGCTTGTCCAAAAACCTCATAATATTTTCTCCCCCTTGTACCTCTTCTAAACGCATCGCCGTTGCTGTGGTTACCCCGCCTGCAGGAACTGGGAACTGGTAGGATTGAATCGCTGTCGGATCGCTGTCTCCAGAGAAGGCTTCCCCGGGACCCACCGAAGGACCCTCCTCCCTCAGCACAGCTGTATCCGCACACTCCACCACCCCAGCCCAGCAGGACTTCCGCAAAGAAGCCAGCAGTGGCTTACACTGCAATGCGCAGCACTCCACTAGCTCTGTGAGTAGTAACTTGTTATTTAATAAATCCTGTTTTTATACTGTCACTCTTAGAGGCGCATTTGTTTTCTTGTATCCACTCATCCCCGCATGTCAGGGTGCTAGGTGTTATCCTGGACTTTAAACTCTCCTTTTGGTTCCACATCCAATCACTTTCCAAAGCTTGCCGCATCAACCTCCGTAACATCCCTAAACTCCGTCTTTTCCTAACCACAAAGTTCCTGATTCACTCCCTGGTTATCTCTCGTCTTGACTACTGCAACTCTCTCCACATTGGCTTACCTTTAATCAGACTATCCCCCTTCAGTCTATCATGAATGCCACTGCCAGACTCATCCATTTTACAAACCGCTCAGCACCTGCTACCCCTCTCTGTCAATCCCTCCACTGGCTGCCACTTGCCCAACAAATTAAATTCAAAATACTAACAATAAGTTACAAAGCCATCCACAACTCTGCCCCCAGCTACATCACTAACCTAGTCTCAAAATACCAACCTAATCATCCTCTTCGTTCCTCCCAAGACCTCCTGCTCTCTAGTTCCCTCATCACCTCCTCCCATATTCGCCTCCAGGTCTTCTCCCGAGTCTCTCCCATCCTCTGGAATTCCTTACCCCAATCTGTCAGACTGTCTCCAAATCTATCCACTTGTAGGCAATCGCTGAAAATATGTGGTGTATACTAGCTCATTATGCCTTTGCCGTGCAGGTTATTGGGGTTTTTTTTGTCCCTTTAGTAGACAACCGCTTTGAAGAGGAGTTTATGAAACAACCATAGTGAGGCGTATCCTGTCCTCGGTCGTGATTTCTCTCCGAAACCGAATACGTCTAGAACGTAGGATGATGTTGAGGTTGTTCATCAGGGAGACGTAACGTGACCTTACCGCGGGGGAAGAGGTGGCGAGGAGAGGACTGGTTGTCTTCAGAGTTTTGATGAAAAAGGTGGTCTGACATTGGATGGTCTCTGTCCTTTCCACAAAGTATTTGAGGAGAAGTTTCGCCAACAGATGATTTCCCTGTTTTTTTTGGGGTTATTGGACGTGCCGTTTCCGTATTACTCGATCATATGTGGTGTATAAAAGTCGCTAACGGATGTTCACCTATCTAAACCTCTGTCAGACTGTCTAACCCCATTCCTTAAGGTCTCCTACCCTCTCTGAGCCCTCTTCTGGACCTCCGCT
>BLSH010296286.1:185517-200246 GCA_018402905.1 Glandirana rugosa
TAATGTAGTAGGGGAGGGGGAGAGGAGGATGGATGGGGGAGGGAGACGGGAGATTGGGAAGAGGGGGGGGGAGAGGAGGGGGGAGAAGAGAAAGGGAGGGGTGATAGAAATAATGGGGGGAGGGGGTGGGATAGGAGGGTTAGAGGGCAGAGGGAGGGGGTAGGTAGGAGGAGAGGGGGAGGGGATGATGTAATTGGGATATGTGAGCAGTTTTGTACCACTGTAGGGTTGCAGATATATATCAGGGTGTTCCGAGCTCCTCCTCCTGCCACCCAGACACATTTGAGCTCACCTACACTGCAAGTGGGATTGGTATACATGTTCTCACCTCCAGTCTCACATTAAGTACTCCATTTCCATAGACATGCTGGAGAGTGGAGACTGTAGTCCTACAGACTCCCCTCTACAATGGGGCACACACAGCACTCTACTCACCGTGCGGTGCATGTTCTTCTTCCAGGGCTCCCGAGTCCCGCTACACCCGCCCACAGGTCGGTACTCTGTATCAGCACTTCATATGATGTGTCGGGCAGAGATCAGATGTCTCCGCCTGACAGGAGACTTTGACAGAAGCTGCGGCGGGGCACAATTGCAGGGAGTCGGGACCATGCCCTGTATCTGTGACTCTCCAGCAGCTGAAAGCCAGCGGGGAAGTGTTAGGGCATGGTTACTGGAATTGTTCCCCGCTGCAATGATCCCCCTCACTGTTCAGGTCAGACAGTGCTGTCGATGTACTGACTCCCGCGGCTGGTTTGTGCATCGGACCCAGGGACAGCACGGGTATACCGGCTGCCCACGCTACGCCAGTGCTTCCTTCCTCCTGTAGGCAAATTAGGCGATCGCGAGGCCCCTGTGAGTGCGAGGCCTTAGGCGACCGCCTAATTTGCCTAATTAAAGAGCCGCCTCTGCAAACTGGCCACCCCTGTCCAAGACGATAACCTTGGGTAGCCCATGTAAGTGAAAGATCTCCTGAGCAAAAATGGATGCCACTTCTTTGGATGTAGGCAACTTCTTAAGTGGAATACAATGCAACATTTTTGAAAAACCGGTCAACCACCATAGGGATAACTGTGTTGCCCTGGGAGTTGGGTTATCTCCACAATAAAATCCATAGACAGGTGTGTCCAAGGCCTCTATCCATTGTGTATGGGTTGTAGAAGGCCCACTGGAAGATGTCGTGGTGTCTTATTCTGAGAACACACGGAACAAACAGCTACGAAGGCGGCTACATCAGTGTAGAGACTAGGCCACCAGAATTGTTGGGAAATAGCCCAAATGAGTTGATTCTTCCCTGGGTGGCCAGCAGCCTTGGGAGAATGATAACTCTGGAGCACAGCAGTGCAGAGACTCTCAAGAAAAAAAACAGTGGTCATAAGGTTTCTCAGGAGGAGAATGGATCTTAGCGGCAAGGATTCTGTCACCCAAAGGTGAAGTGAGACTGGTATGAACCGTAGCCAGAATACGATCAGGAGGTATCACAGGAACAGACTCCATCTTGGAAGAGGAGTGAAAACGGTTGCGACAATGCATCAGCCCTTACATTCGTAAAACCAGTTAAGAATGAGACTATGCAATTGAAGCTTGACAAGAACAGAGCTCATCGCGCCCTTCTGGGGGAGAGGCGTTTAGCCTCAGACAAGAAAGTGAAATTCTTATGGTCAGTCAAAATGAGAACCGGCACAGTGGTACCCTCGAGAAGATGCCTCCATTCTTTAAGGGCTAAAATGATCGCCAACAACTTTCTCTCCCCAGTCTCGTATTTGCATTCCACAGGGGACAACTTCTTGGAAAAGTAGCTACAGGGATGCATAGTGCTCTCGGAGGTGGGGCGTTGAGACAGAAGGGTACCAACTCCAGTCTCGGATGCATCAACCTCAAGGATGAAGGGTAATGTGGGATAAGGATGTGCCAACACAGCAGCTGAAACAAAGGCAGACTTGAAAGACTCAAAAGCTTTAATGGACTCCGGAGACCAATTCTGTGGGTTACCGTTCTTTCTGGTCATATGAGTGAGGGGTTTTACCAGAGACGAGAAGTTACGAATAAACTTCCGATAATAATTAGCAAAGCCAAGAAAACTTTGTAGTGCATGAAAACCCACGGGTCGGGGCCACTGTAGAACTGCCCATAGTTTCTCTGTGCCATCAAAAAAACAGCTGTGGAAATGACCTAAATTTAACCTTTTCACGATGAAACTCGCACTTCTCCAAATTTACAATACAGGTTATCTCTCAGCCTGTGAAGCACACGGCAAACATCTGTGTGGTGGCTCTCTAGGGACTTGGAATATGTGAGCATATCGTTGAGATAAACCACTTTACATTGCTGCAAAAAATCTTGAAGGACATCGTTGATGAATTCCTGAAAAACTGCCGAAGCATTACAAAGACCAAATGGCATTATGAGGTATTCATAATGGCCTGTCTTGGTATTAAACACAATTTTCCATTCATCACCCCTCCTTGATCCTCACAAAATTGTATGCCCCTCTCAAATCAATATTTGTGAAAACCATTGCTCCCTTGAGGCGGTCAAATAACTCCATAATCAATGGAATTGGATAAGCATTCTGAATCGTGAAGCGATTGGGACCCCTATAATTGATACATGGTCTCAGTTCGCCACACTTAATTTTCACAAAGAAGAAGCCAGCACCAGCAGGAGACTAGGGTTTGTGGATGAACCCTGAAGAAAGTGCGCTGGCAACATACTCCTCCATTGCTTTATCCTCCGAGACAGACAAAGGGTAAACCCGGCCATGAGGTGGTATGGCACCAGGTTGAAGGACAATTGCGCAATCATATGACCGGTGTGGAGGCCAACTACCAGCTTGACCTTTGTCAAAGACATCACTAAATTCGCAGTACTCCTCTTGCAAGTAGGAGAGTGAAGCCGTGCACATGAACTTTCTGGCCACTTTCTGAAAACATGTTTTACTGCATTGTGGCAACCAGGATGGCAACCTCAGCACGAAGCCAATCAAAAGAAGGGTTGTGCCTCTGTAACCAAGGATAACCAATAGCCACCAGGAAATGACTTGGATTTGGCTTATCTCATGGTGAAGAGCTCCTACAGCCATGGTCAACGGAGCCGTCTCATGAGTCACATGGGCAGGCTGTAGAGGTCTCCCAGCAATAGCAATGGCAAGTGGAGTGGCACGAAGCTGCAGCAGAATTGAGTGCTTAGACACAAAGGCACCATCTATGAACAGGGCTACAGCCCCAGAGTCGATTAGAGCCTGTATCTCGATGGACAACTCAGACCAAGAAAGGGTAACCAGAAACCAGAGGCTTATCCTTCCGGTCTGTCCCCTACAGGACCTCAGGTGCAAACAGCCCCCCCCTGACGGGTAGGACAAGACTTCAAAGAGTGACCTGCCTTGCCACAATTAAAGCACAATCTCTCCCTCCTCCTATAGGCTTTCTCCTCCACAGAGAGATGTGTGAAGCCCAACTGCATGGGTTCTAATTCACTGGCAGGCTCGGTACCAGCAGGTATTGGAGGTGAGGGAAGCACGGGTAGGACTACAAAGCTCGGAGCCAAACGTACAAGAGGCTTCCGCAAGCGCTCCTTAAAGGAAGGTCTCTCTCGGAGCCTGGAGTCAATGAGAATGGCAAACGTAATCAACTTCTCCAGCTCAGTAGGTACAGTATCTCACAAAAATGAGTACACCCCTCACATTTTTGTAAATATTTCATTATATTTTTTCATGTGACAACACTGAAGAAATGACACTTTGCTACAATTATTATTATTATTATTATACAGGATTTATATAGCGCCAACAGTTTGTGCAGTGCTTTACAATAAAGGGACACCGTAAAATTACAATACAGTTCAATACAGAAGGAATAGGAGGGCCCTGCTCAAGGAGCTTACAATCTAAAGGGAGGGGGAGGTGGTACAAAAGGTAATGGCTGCAGGGGATGATCTGATAGAGGTGACTCAAGCACCGTTCTTAGGTGGAGGTGGGGTAGACTTCCCTGAATAAGTGAGTTTTCAAGGATCACTAAAAAGGCGGACAGGGTGGGGGCTGCCCGGACATTCTGGGGCAGGGACTTCCAGAGGATGGGAGAGGCAATGTAAAGTAGTGAGCGTACAGCTTGTATAACAGTGTAAATTTGCTGTCCCCTCAAAATAACTCAACACGCAGCCATTAATGTCTAAACAGCTGGCAACAAAAGTGAGTGCACCCCTAAGTGAAAATGTCTTAATTGGGCCCAAAGTGTCAATATTTTGTGTGGCCACCATTATTTTCCAGCACTGCCTTAACACTCTTGGGCATAGAGTTCACCAGAGCTTCACAGGCTGCCACTGGAGTCCTCTTCCACTCCTCCATTACAATATCACAGAGTTGGTGGAAGTTAGAGATCTTGCGCTCCTCCACCTTCCATTTGAGGATGGCCAGTCCATCACCTTTACCCTCAGCTTCTTTAGTAAGGCAGTGGTTGTCTTGGAGGTGTGTTTGAGGTCATTATGTTGGAATACTACCCTGCGGCCCAGTCTCCGAAGGGAAGGGATCATGCTCTGCTTCAGTATGTCACAGTACATGTTGGCATTCATGGTTCCCTTAATGAACTGTAGCTCCCCAGTATTGTCAGCACTCATGCAGCCCCAGACCATGACACTCCCACCACCATGCTTGACTGTAGGCAAGACACACTTGTCTTTGCACTCCTCACCTGGTTACTGCCACGCTTGACACTATCTGAACCAAATAAGTTTATCTTGGGCTCATCAGAGCACAGGACATGGTTTCAGTAATCCATGTCCTTAGTCTGCTTGTCTTCAGCAAACTGTTTGCGGGCTTTCTTGTGCATCATCTTTAGAAGAGTTTTTCTTCTGGGAGGACGGCCATGCAGACCAAATTGATGCAGTGTGTGGTGTATGGTCTGAGCACTGACAGGCTGACCCCCCACCCTTTCAACCTCTGCAGCAATGCTGGCAGCACTCATACGTCTATTTCCTAAAGACAACCTCTGGAAATGACGCTGAGCATGTGCACTCAACTTCTTTGGTTGACCATGACGAGGCCTGTTCTGAGTGGAACATGACCTGTTAAACTGCTGTATGGTCTTGGCCACCTTGCTGCAGCAGTTTCAGGGTCATGGCAATCTTCTTATAGCCTAGGCCATCTTTATGTAGAGCAACAATTCTTTTTTTCAGATCCTCGGAGAGTTCTTTGCTATGAGGTGCCATGTTGAACTACACCTGCTCCCCACTCACACCTGAGACCTTGTAACACTAATGAGTCACATGCCACCGGGGAGGGAACATGGCTAATCGGGCCCATTTTGGACATTTTCACAGAGGTGTACTCACTTTTGTTGCCAGCGGTTTAGACATTAATGGCTGTGTGTTGAGCCCTCTCGAATTAAATGTCTGTGTTTGTACTGGTTCTTGACAAATTGTGCTTAACTGGCCTGTGGTTTTTGATCATTTTTGACGGTACTGACCCATGTGTGTGTGGGGGGGGGGGCTTTTTGGATGGCCATGGGGGATAACATGTTGAATTCTATGAAATTCAATACATTTGTTCTGTTCAACATGTAGATTCACTTTCTTATATGTTGTATTATTAATGATGCAATATGGTTTTCTGTCGCTAGGTGTCGACTGCCCCTGGGGTGATCCTATCCTATTGCCTGAACCTATTCCCGCTGACCTATGCTGTGCTTTGGCGCGCCAGGCCGGATATGGGAAATGCATCCCTTCTCCAACATGGCTGCCGTTCCATCTTCCAGACCCAGTCATGTGTCTGATCATGGGGCATGACTCTCCGGTGGGTGTGCGGCTCTCTGGGGAAAGGGGGAGGACTTTGTCCATCTCCCCGCGAGGTGCCTTTGGACTCGTGTCCATTGACGCGTCAGCCTGATACAGGCATTGCGCATGCGCGACCGCACCACAGTGCCGGGCTCTGTGACGTTTTGTCGCGCTACCAGGGGGATAAATGGAGGTACACACTCACTAGTTAGCTGCTGCAGCCGCTGGAAGCATTAATGGGAACAGACTATGGTAAGCTTTGACCGCTAACACTTGGACAAATAATATTCCTCTGGGACATGCACTGACTCCCTCTTCTTTGGCATATATTAGGCTTTGGATGGAATCTATTTTGGACTCTTCCTTGATACTATACCTACCACTTATCAGTAAACGAGCGATTATCTCCATCAGGGATAATCTTTGAAATTAGGAGGTGAGTGCAACTATGTGTAACGATGCAAATATACCATATAGCCTTGAAGTACGCAGTGTTATCCACGAATGGATCGCTACTAAGCTTTATATATGATCTCTAGGTCCGGTACCTTCTCCTTGCCATTGATTATCTGAGCATACTATATAGCGGCCTGTGTAAATAACCATTTTGATCAGGTAATAAATGTCATGGAATAATTTCCATGACCTCAATAAAGGATCCTGTAGAAATGCCATGTAGCAATAATAGTGTATATACCATTGGGGGCACCTCCTCTAATAACCATGTTTCTAAATAAATACTTTGCTATACGAATACCTTAGACGAGGTTATCGTTAATTATAATGGAAACAGTATAACCTAATACTATCTTCCACCATATATAGGGCCCTTTGGTTTGGGCGCTTTGACGTCTCCACATCCACCGGGGGAGGCTAGGGGTCCCCCATCTATGAACACAGTGATATATGGTAAGGGGACCCCTGGGGCAGCCCCCCCTGGTGACAGTTACATTTACTTTATATCTACAGGCTGTATTGCTATATAATTTACTGTTTAGTAAACAATTCTATCATGAGTGTCTAATTATATGATTTGTGTCATCACTATTACAGTATTCGTGCAGATTTTAAATGTACAGAATTTGTGCACCCTCCTGTAAAAGACTCCTGAGGAAGCGGTGACGTCCCACCAAACCCAAGAAACATGTTGAGTCTGAAGGAGTCTGTATAAGTATCATTGAACTATGTATATATGTCACTGTGTAATGTTGTCAAAGAGAAATCTTTTTTAATGTACATCACTGGGCGTACAGTTGTATCCAACTTTCCTTTTAAGGATTACAAATAAAGATGTATATTTTTATAAAGCTCTACTGTTTATGATTTCATAGGGTACCATGAAAGTCCTATAATCTGCCTCATAGAGAGGTGAGCTTCAGCCACTCTTCCCCTTTCCACTTCATATTAGTAATTGCGGACGAAGGTACTAGTTATATATATTGATTATCTTAGGCACTTAATATACTTTGTAGAACCACCTTTTGCTGCAATTACAGCTGCAAGTCTTTTTGGGGATGTCTCTACCAGTTTTGCACATCTAGAGAGTGACTTTTTTGCCCATTCTTCTTTGCAAAAGAACTCAAGCTCTGTCAGATTGGATGGAGAGCGTCTGAACAGCAATTTTTAAGTCTTGCCACAGATTCTCAATTGGATTTAGGTCTGGACTTTGACTGGGCCATTCTAACACATGAATATGCTTTGATCTAAATCAGTCTATTGTAGATCTGGCTGTATGTTTAGGGTTGTTGTCCTGATGGAAGGTGAACCTCTACACCAGTCTCAAGTCTTTTGCAGACTCTAACAGGTTTTCTTCTAAGATTGCCCTGTATTTGGCTCCATCCATTTTCCAATCAAGTCTGACCAGCTTCCCTGTTCCTACTGAAGAAAACCATCCCCACAACATGATGCTGCCACCACCAAGTTTCACGGTGGAGGTGATGTGTTCAGGGTGATGTGCAGTGTTAGTTTTCGGCTACACATAGCGTTTTGCTTTTAGGCCAAAAAGTTAAATTTTGGCCTCATCTGACCAGAGCACCTTCTTCCACATGTTTTCTGTGTCCCCCACATGGCTTCTCGCAAACTGCAAAGGGGAATTCTTATGGATTTCTTTCAACAATGGCTTTCTTCTTGCCACTCTTCCATAAAGGTCATATTTGTGGAGTGCATGACTAATAGTTGTCCTGTGGACAAATACTCCCATCTGAGCTGTGGATCTCTGCAGCTCCTCCAGAGTTACCATGGGCCTCTTGGCTGCTTCTCTGATTAATGCTCCCCTTGCCTGGCCTGTCAGTTTAGGTGGGTCTTGGTAGGTTTGCAGTTGTGCCATACTCTTTCCATTTTCGGATAATGGATTGAACAGTGCTCCAAGAGATGTTCAAAGCGTGGGATTTTTTTTATAACCTAACCTTGCTTTAAACTTCTCCACAACTTTATCCCTGACCTGTCTGGTGTATTCCTTGGCCTTCACGATGCTGTTTGTTCACTAAGGTACTCTAAAAAACCTCTGAGAGCTTCACAGAAAAGCTGTATTTATACTGATAATAAATTACACACAGGTGGACCCTATTTACTAATTAGGTGACAAAGGCAATTGGTTCCACTAGATTTTAGTTAAGGGTATCAGAGTAAAGGGGGCTGAATACAAATGCACGCAATACTTTTCACATATTTGTAAAAAAATTTTGAAAACCATTTATCATTTTTCTTCCACTTCACAATTATGTGCCACTTTGTGTTGGTCTATCACATAAAATTCCAATAAAATACATTTACGTTTTTGGTTGTAACATGACAAAATGTGGAAAATTTCAAGGGATATGAATACTCTTTCAAGGCACTGTAACTGTTTGATGCACCCACTGCATCACAAACCGAAGAAAAATAGATTTTATTAAGAACTTACCGTAAAATCCTTTTCTCTGAGTTCACTGACAGACGCAGCCCTTCATTGACAACTGGGAGTTTATGCACATCCTACTAGGAGTAGACTAGGCAAATAGAAAAAAAGCAAGCTGACCCCTCCCAGGGGGCCGTCCTCACTCCAGCATATAACCCCCCAGCTCTGCATAGCATATCAGTTCGTAACAAGCCGTACAAACGCAACACAGAGGGGTGGGTGCTGCGTCTGTCAGTGAACTCAGAGAAAAGGATTTTACATTAAAGTTCTTAATAAAATCCTATTTTCTCCTACGTTCATTGACAGGCGCAGCCCTTCATTGACAAGTGGGGATGTCCCAAAGCAGTGTCATTCAAGAGGGGTGGGTAAACAATAACAACTGTACCCAACAGAATCCTCTCAGGAGGCGCCAGCTGCGCTTACACCGCCGCCTGTAAAACTTTACAGCCAAAAGCAGCATCCGCAGATGCTGACACATCAACTTTGTAAAACTTAGCAAAAGTGTGCACCGAGGCCCAAGTAGCCGCCTTGCACACCTGGGACACCGAAACCTGGTGTCTGAAAGCCCAGGAAGTACTAACTGCCCTGGTGGAATGAGCCATGACCGGAAAAGGGGGGACTTTGCCCCAAACAGTATACGCATGGGTCATGGTCTGCCTGATCCAACGGGAAACAGTAGCCGTCGAGGCCGCCAACCCTTTGCGCGGGCCTTCTGTCAGCACAAAACGCATCAGACTTCCGAAAAGAAGCTGTAGCCGCCAATAGACCTGCAAAGCCCTCACGATATCCAGAGAATGCAACTCTAGCGGATGTAATGGCCACCAAGAAAGCCACAATTGCGACAGCAATTGTAAGGGAATATCCCTGATTTTCTCATATGGCGGTTTCTGCAGTACAGAAAGTACCAAATTCAAATCCCAAGGCGCCAAAGGCAACCGTACCTGAGGGACCACATGGTGTACCCCCTGTACAAATGTACGTATCAGCGAATGTGACGCCAAAGGACGTTGAAAGAGAATTGCAAGAGCCAAAATCTGACCCTTGAGAGTACTCAATGCCAATTTGTTATCCAGGCCCTGCTGCAAAAAAGCCAGCACCCGGGACACAACGTAAGAGCGGGGATTCCAACCCCCCGCCTCACACCAGGCAATATAGGCCTTCCAGGTGCGATGATATATCTTGCATGAAGTACACTTGCGCGCCTTAAGCATGGTAGGGATCACAGAGTCAGAGACGCCCCTATCCCTCAACACCTGAGACTCAATAGCCAAGCCGTCAAAGCCAGCGAGGGTAAAGCAGGGTGCCGGATGGGTCCCTGTGACAGCAGATCTTCGCGTAGCGGAAGACACTAGGGAACATCTGTCACCATCCGCACCACGTCGGTGTACCAAGGGCGCCGAGGCCAATCCGGAGCTACCAGGATTGTCGGAATCCCCTCCGATTCCACCCTGCGCAGTAGCCGCGGTAGAAGCTTGATGGGAGGGAAGGCGTACAGGAGCCCATACCGACCCCAAGGCGATACCAACGTGTCCGTGGCAGCCGCCAACGGGTCCCTTGTTCTGCACATGAAGGTCTGCACCTTGTGATGGAGAACCTGGACGTCATGAGATCCATCGTCTGGCGTGCCCCACTTGTGGCAAATCTGGTGGAACACCTCTGGATGTAGGGACGATTCCCCCTGATCCAGCGTCTGGCGACTGAGAAAGTCTGCCTGCAATTTTCTACGTCCGGAATGTAAATGGCGGAGATCGCCGGCATGTGAAGTTCTGCCCATCTCAGAATGAGAACCGCTTCCGCAGCCACTGCCGAGCTCCTACTGAACCCGAACCGGGAGGCCGTGCAGCCTTACCGTCCAGTGGGAGAGGCAGAGCCTGATCGCCCTCAACTCCAGTACATTTATCGGAAGGCGGGATTCCTGCGCCGACCAATGGCCCTGAGCAGACAGCTGCCCCAGGACCCCCCCAGCCCGATAGGCTGGTGTCCGTCGTGACTATCGACCAATTCAGGGGGAGAAACAACTTTCCTAACGTTAGAGCTGGGGCCCGAAGCCACCAAGTCAATGATCCACTGGTCTGATGATCCAATCTGAACAGCTGGTCCAGGGACAGCGGAGACTTGTCCCACCGTGACAGAATCGCTCGCTGTAGGAGCCGAGTGTGAATCTGGGCGTAGGGTATCGCCTCGAAGGCTGAGACCATGAGCCCCAACAACCACATACAGAACCTTAAGGAGGACCACTGGCGTGACAGCAGGGTTCGCACCGCTGCTTGCAGTGTTAGTAACTTGGCTGGAGGTAAGAACACCTTCGCCTGCTCCGTGTTCAGAATCAGACCCAGATATTCCAGTCGACAGGACGGGGTCAACGTCGACTTCTGCAGGTTGATCAGCCAGCCGACGTCTTTCAACGAGGCCATGGTGATAGCCACATTCGCCTCCAGGGCCGCAGCAGACTCCACTCACAGGAGTAAATCTGCGAGGTATGCTACCACCGCAATGCCTCTCTGCCTCAATAGCGCCAGCACCGGAGCCACCAGCTTGGTGAATACCCGAGGAGCTGAGGCCAGACCGAAGAGAAGTGCCACAAATTGGTAATGTAGATGCCCCACCGCAAAGCGCAGAAAGCGCTGGTGCCAGGGACAAATGGGAACATGGAGATATGCGTCCCTGATATCCAGAGACGCTATGAAGTCCCCTTGGTGCAGGGCGGCCATGACCGAACGGACAGATTCCATCCTCAATTTTTGCGCCCTCACAAAGTGGTTTAGCGCTTTTAGGTCCAGAACTGGCCTGACCCCACCCTTTTTGGGCACCACAAATAGGTTTGAATAGAAGCCGCGGAACCTTTCCAGCGGAGATACCGGCACAATCACCCCTTGTTCGGAGAGCGCCTGAACAGCCCCTAGGAGAGCCTCTCGACCCCCCTGCGGGAGTCTTAAGTTCGATGGGAAGAACCTGTCTGGGGGTAGAGTGCTGAACTCTATCCTGTATCCTGATGGCACCACTTCCTGCACCCACCGGTCGGAAATGTGGGCAGTCCACGTGTCTGCGAACCCCAGAAGCCGTCCCCCCACCCGAGACTCGGGTGGGGGCAACCCATCATGCGGAGGAAGACTTTTCCTCCGTCTTTTCGTATTTACGCTGCCAGAGCCGTTTACTGGACCCCGAGGCAGACTTGCCGGGCCTTGACCTCTTGCCCGCTGGCCCAAAGAAGCAGGACCCTGCTTACGGCAGAATTCCCGCCGTCTGGGCTCCGGAAGAAAAGTACTCTTCCCCCCGGTGAAATCCCTAATGATTTCATCCAATTGTGCCCCAAAGAGCTGACCACCCTGAAAGGGAAGGTCCGTGAGGCCCTTTTTAGACGCGTGGTCCCCCGACCAACAGCGTAACCACAGCACCCGTCTGATAATGACTGCAAAACAGACATCTTAGACAGCATGGGAAGCAGGTCCAAAGCTGCGCCACACAGGTACCGAAGACCCTGTATCAGATGATCCATCCGCTGTGAAGTCTCAGGTGAGCACCCGCAGCTCAACTCATTGTGCAACTCAGTCGCACACTCGGTAAGGGATCGCGCCACCATGGCTGACGCCGGAGCTGGTCTCATGGCCGACCCCGCCACCAAGAACAGTGCCTTGGATACAGCCTCCGTCCGCCTATCGGCTGGATCCTTAAAAGAGGGAGACCCCTCCAATGGGATGGTCGTTGCCTTATTCAGGCGAGCCACTGGAGGGTCCACTGCGGGGAAAGCCCACTTCTTCCCAAAGCTATCCTCAAAGGGATAGCGCACAGCGAAACGTTTGGGCAATGAAAAGGAATTCTGCGGACGCTGCCATTCCTTATAGACCAGCTGGTCAAAGAATTGATCATAGGGATATGCCCTAGGGGACCGAGGTGGCTTAAAAGACCCACAAACGTAGGCAGTCTCCTGCGACTCCCCGGCTTGGTCCAGTCGCAAGGACGCATGGATATTGGTGATCAGGGAGGCCACCAGCGCCCTCTTGCGCGCTACCGAGGCCCCCTGGTCTTCCTCACCATCCGAGGGCTCCAGTTCACCATCTGAGAGCTCCACGGGGTCCCCGTGACCACTGAGGCCCCTTCCGGTTCAGAATCCTACCCTGAGGAAGGAGGGGGGGACGCTCTTTAGGCACCTCCTTAGCACGGCACGGCACCTCCCGGGGAAAAAATTCCCCCAATATGGACCTTAACTGATCCAGGGGAACCATAGGGCCCAGCGCAAGTTACGCTTCCACAAAGTCTTCCTGGGAAGAACCTGCAGGTTCAGCCGCCATTGTCACCAGAACACTGCTAGGCCAAATAGGCCCCAACACCCCCACAATGCAGCCCCACCACTGCCCCACAGAGCAACCGGGAGATACCCAGGAGGACTGCACCCACCGCTGCCAACACCCCAGGGAGAGCCCAGCTATATTTGCTGTGAGTAATTGCCCTTCACGCGCTGAGTCCCAGTAGGAGTGCTTGACCGCCTTGTCAGGAGCCTTCGCCGCCCTGTGCCTTCCACGCTGTCCCAGAGGAAAAGAGGGAGAAACGGCACCAGCCGCACGTTTTCATCCACAGGCACATCAAACATGGCCGCCGAGCGGTCACAAGAGGCCAAAGCCTGTCACACAGGCCGCAAATATGGCAAAATGGCCGCCGGTCCACCACTAGAGGCCAAAATAGCCCACAAAATGGCCGCAGCTACGGCAAAATGGCGACGGATCGCCACATGGCGGTTCTAGCGCGGGGTGCGGTGTAGGAGGGGGCAAAACAGACCAAAACAAACTAGTCTGCCAAACACCCAGCCCCCCCTCCGCACCCCTGGGGGGTGGAGAGAGGGGGGTCACTCACCAACCCGACGGCCGTGGCGGGTAGCCACCTGGTATCAGACCTTCCTCCCATCTGACGGGGAGGGATGCTGCAGGCCAAGCACCCCTGGACGCGAGCACAGCCCGGTCACTGGACGCAAGTGGGGGTCACCCACTAGTCTCCCGCACGGAACAGGTACGATGCGGCGGACCCTGCCAAGGCTAAGGGTAGCTCGTATCGGTCGGCCGTGCTGGGGAAATTTCAGGATTTGAGATATCCTCTATGCCCCAGCCGGCTACTTGATAGCAGTCTTCATCAGATAGCTTGAAAAGCCAAAAGAAGAAAAAATTCTGGGGAACCGTAGGTCCCAGCAGGAAACCAGGTCTAACTCCTTGCACTAGGCATAATAAAACTGATATGCTATGCAGAGCTGGGGGGTTATAAGCTGGAGTGAGGACGGCCCCCTGGGAGGGGTCAGCTTGCTTTTTTTCTATTTGCCTGGTCTACTCCTAGTAGGATGTGCATAAACACCCACTTGTCAATGAAAGGCAGCGTCTGTCAGTGAACGTAGGAGAAATGCAGATTTTCCTACAGAGGCACCTTGGCATTTCTTTCCTACATAATTGAAGGAGCTTACTTCCTTATCTTGCCATATGCAGGTTACTGTGCATTCATTGATCAAGGCGGTGCGCATACTAGAATCTGGATTGACATGCCTAGCATTGTGCTGCTCCCACATACTCAAAAATTCTCTGGAAAAAGAAGCATCTGCAGAAAGCCCTTTCTCATTATGGATCGGGCAAATTGGCTCATATATAATTACTGGCCAGATTTAGAGAGGATATTTCCCACTCCCACTCTTGATCACTTTGAAGCCCTGTATTTTATATACATGCAAATATTAACAAAAAATGGTCTGTCCCCAAGGTGGACCCGGCCATTATTGCACTAAATTTTGACACTAACATCTCTATTGAGGGTGACCCTCCATTAAAGACTCAGTGGACAGGCACTTGGAGACTCTTCAAAAAACCTCCTTTGTGCTAGCTGACCAGCTTAATAGCTGGTCACTGCCAACATAGACTACCCAAACTATGGCTAACTGGGCCAGATAAATTCAGGATGAATTTTTTCCCTGAGATCAACAACCCAAATGTTTACTCAAAGTTGCGTGCAACTGTTATCAATTATTAAGGAAAAATATTGCGCTAACCTAAAAAATGTTAAATATAAAAAGGAAAACTAAAGCAGCTGACACAACAAA
>BLSH010296286.1:222075-244498 GCA_018402905.1 Glandirana rugosa
CCCCAATAGGAGTCCCCGCACACACACACAGTTAGAAAGAACTCCCTAGGACCACATTTAACCCTTTGATCGCCCCTGAGGATAACCCCTTCCCCACCAGTGTCATTAGTACAATGATAGTGCATTTTTTAGAACTGACCACTGTATTAGTGTCACTGGTCCCCAAAAAGTGTCACTAAAGCCTCATACACACATGCAGATTGCTAGACAATTGAATGTGCAACTTTTGTCCAAATTGGCTGTTGGCAGTTTTGTCTAGTGTACTGATGGTAGTCAAGTCGAACGTAGTGAGGTGTTACGAGCGCTTAACGAGGAAGTTCAGGTGAATGTGAATTATGAACACAGGTTTACACGACCGAACACTTCCTGGATTCTAAGCATGCGTGCTTGCACTTTCAACTTTTTGTGGGGCCAACTTCTGTACACACGAGCCAACAATTGGCCAACGCCTTGTTGGCCAACAAACATTTTCTAGTCTTGTCAGCCAACAGTTGGAAATTGGCTGTTGGATCATGCGTACTAACAGTCAGATTATCGGACAACAGGCTGTTGGACAAACGTTGTTGGCCAATTATTGTACCGTGTGTATGGGCCTTTCGTGTCATATTTGTCGGCTGCAATGTCGCAGTCCCGCTAAAAATCGCTGACTGCTGCCATCAATAGTAAAAAAAATTAAAATTCCATAACTATATCCCATGGTTTGTAGACGCTATAACATTTGTGCAAACCAATCAATATACGCTTATTGGGATTTTGTTTACCAAAATATGTAGCAGGATACATATTGGCCTAAAATGATGAAGACATTTGATTTTTAACATTTTTTGTTTTATTGGGCGTGTTTTATAGCAGAATGTAAAAAAAAATTGTTTTTTTCTCAAAATTGTCTTTTTGTTTATAAAAATAATAAAAACTGAAGAGGTGAACAAATGTCACCAAAAGAAAGCTCTATTTGTGGGAAAAAATGTTTTATTTGAGCACAGTGTTGCACGACTGCGCAATTGTCAGCTAAAGTAACACAATGCCGTATCGCAAAAAATGGCCAGATTATGAAGGGGGGTAAACCTTCCTGAGCTGAAGTGATTAAAAATAACAAACATATTATACTTACCTGCTCTGTGAAATGGTTTTGCGCAGAGCAGCCTGGATTCTCCTCTTCTTGGGTCCCACATTGGCACTCCTGGCCCCATGCTCCTGTCGAGTGCCTCCACAGCAAGCAGCTTGCTGTTCTCTCTCCTGATTGGCTAACTAACTTTGATTGACAGCAGCGGGAGCCAATGGTTCCGCTGCTGTGTCTAAGCCAATCAGGAGGGAGAGTCTCGGACAGCTGAGGCACTTGTGCACATCGCTGAATTTAGATGGGGCTCAAGTAAGTATTGGGGGGGCTGATGCACACAGGTTTTTATCTTAATGCATAGAATGCATTAAGATAAAAAAAACCTTCTGCCTTTACAAACACTTTAACACCATAAAATGCAAAGCTTGTTCTGTGTTCAGTAAGTAGAAGTACAGCCACTTGACACAGGATTAGGAAGCAAGTGAAGTTAACTGAAGTAGCCATTCCTACTTCAGCAATTTCCAGCTTCCATGGGGATTGACTAGGTATGGTTTATACATAGTGTGGGGGGTTAGCTCAATGGTGATCACCTTCCCTGGAAAAAGGCAGTCCAAACAGCAGTTTTCCTTAAAATCTGTCTTGTAGCCAGTTTTATTTAAAAGGTTGCATGTAGAAAAAAAAATAAACAAAACAGATAATAAATCCTCGCCATCCAGGCACTAACTAAACATTTCAGTTTTCCTAACTGAGTGGTGTAGGGCTTCTCCCAGACACCCACAAAGTGCAAACTGTATGTCTCAGTACATAGGCAAACTTCCATACGTCAGCTCTCTGACTGATGGCTCCTGAGTCCCGGGCCAGAGCAAAACTTTGTCAGGAAACAACCATTGCCTCTGGAATTCGGTTCTGGAAACCTGTGTGCGGGAGCATGTAGCCTATGCGAGTGCATCGCCATTGGCGCCAAACGGCCCATTTAAGCAGACAGCACCCTGCAACCAGTGCTGTCCATTCTACAGCATATCCCATATTCCCAGCGATCTGAATCTGTAGCCCTGCTTTGCCTGGACTCTGATCTGGATCCTGAGACCCGCCAGGCTGTTCCACCTGCATACCATGCCTTTTTGGATGTCTTTAGTAAGAGGGGCACAGACAAGTTACCACCTCACAGGTCTTATGATTGTCCTATCAAGCTCCTTCCCCGGGCGGTAGTCCCCTTTTGGATGTATTTTTCCTCTCACGAGCTCGAACTGGTGGCCCTCAAGGCCTATCTAGAAGATAACTTAAAAAAGGGTTCATCCGCCCGTCCCCATCCCCAGCAGGGCCAGGGATATTCTTTGTGGAAAAAAAGGACCACACCCTGCGACCCTGCATCGATTATAGGGAACTCAATAAGATCACAGTAAAGAACCGCTACCCTCTACCTCTGGTACCGATGAGTGGAAAACCGTTTTCCGTACTAGTTTTGGGCACTATGAGTACTTAGTCGGGCTATGCAATGCTCCCGCAACGTTCCAACAATCTGGACGATCCCCGTCAACACGTAGCAAAGGTACTAAGTCGCCTCCGTCATCACGGGCTCTACGCCAAAGCAGAGAAGTGTGACTTTGAGCGCTCCAGCATCCCCTTCCTGGAATTAATCATATCAGTCACGGTGTTACCATGGACCCACAGAAAGTTGCTGCTATCCTGGAATGGCCTGTACCGGTGGATAAAAAGGGGGTCCAGCGTTTTATTGGATTCGCCAACTTTTACAGGAAATTTATAAGGGGGTTCTCAGGCATCATCTCACCGATTACCCAGTTTACCAAACAAAGCATTTGCTTCCAGTGGTCCAGCGCGGCACAGGCGGCTTTTGAGAAACTCAAGAAACTTTACCTCTGCACCTATTCTGAAATTCCCAGACACAAGGTTGCCATACGTCCTAGAAGTGGATGCTTCGGAAAATGCAGTAGCAGCGGTCCTATCACAGAGATGGGGTCCCAAGGTGCTGCTGCATCCCGTGGCATTCTTTTCTTGCAAATTATCGGCATCAGAGACACTAGAGGACTGGCGCTATCTGCTAGAAGGGGCTGCTCATCCCGTCCTCATTTACACCGACCAAAAAAATCTGGAGTACTTAAGAACAGCAAAGAGACTGAGACCAAGTCAAGCCCGGTGGGCACTCTTTTTCTCTAGATTCTCCTTTCATCTTGCATACAGGCCGGGTCGAAAAACACTAAACCGGATGCCCTGTCCCGGATGTTCTGTGATCCAGAGAGTGCCATTCCACCAGACCCCATCCTCCAGCCCAGTAACTTCCTACTCACCCAGGAAGACCTGTTGTCCCGGATCCAACGGTCCCTAGCTGGGACCACCAGTTCTCCCGATCACAGGCTAGTAATGAAAGATGGACTGTTGTGGTACAGCAACAAATTTTTGTACCTGAGGGCCTACGATTATCTGTTCTTCAGATCTGCCATGACCACAAACTGGCTGGGCATTTCGGCACATGAAAGACATCGGAGCTACTTCAGCAGTCTTTCAGGTGGATGGGGACTGCTAGAAATATGTCAACTCCTGCCCCACCTGTGCCAGAAACTAGAACAATAAAACAGGGGCCTGGGGGCTGTTAAACCCACTTCCAGTACCCAAGGAACCATGGGCAATGATTGCCATGGACTTTATTGTTGAACTGCCTCTGTCAGAAGACTACTCCACAATCTCTGTGGTGGTGGATAGACTAACAAAAATGGCCCATTTCCTTCCTATGAAGGGAACACCGGATGCACCCGAGACAGCAGAGGTTTTTGTCCGGGATATTGTCAGGCTCCACAAAGTTCCCATGAACATAGTATCGGACCGTGGAGTCCAATTTACCTCCAGATTTCGGCGATCCCGGGGTGCCTCCCTGGGCATTGAACTAGCTTTCTCCTCATTCTACCACCCACAGACCAATAGTCAAACTGAAAGGACCAACCAGACCTTAGAGCAGTATTTGCGCTGCTTCTCCTTCTCACAAAATGATTGGGTCTCTGTTACCGTTAGCCGAGTTTGCATATAACAACACGGTTTATTCCGCCACGGGGCAATCCCCATTCTTTGCGAACTACGGCTTCCATCCATCCTTTATTCCCACCGTAGTCCCTGAAAGCCCGGTGTCAGCTGTACAGAGTACAGTAAAATTCTTTGAGGACAACAGTAAACTGCTGCAAGAAACCGTGGCCAAGGCCCAGGAGTGTTACAAAGAGACTTTTGACAAAAAAAGGAGGGGGGAGCTGAACCTGGAGCCCGGTGAACGGGTTTGGTTGGCAACAACCAATCTGAAGATGGCCTGTAGGACTAAAAAGCTAGGACCTAAATTCATTGGACCTTTCCCAGTCAAGAGGATGATTAATTGAGTGGTCTATGAACTGGAGCTCCCCAACACCTTAAGAATCCATCCGGTCTTCCATGTGACTCTGTTAAAGCCTGTTGTCCTGGAACCCTTTACGGGACGGAGCGCCAATCCCCCGGAACCAGCATTAGTCAATGGAGAAGAAGAGTTTGAGGTGGAATCTGTCCTGGATTGCAGGAAGAAGGGTAATAGCATGCAGTACCTGATCAAATGGAGGGGCTACGGCCCAGAGGAGAATTCTTGGGAGCCTGAAAACAATGTTCACGCTGAAGAATGCCTTAAAACATTTTGGAGAAACAAACATGCTATGTTTGCCAGGTTGGGCATCCGGAGGCTGCCCCTTGGGGGGGGGGGGGTGGCAATGTCAGGAAATATACATTGCCCTGGAATTTGGGTCTGGAAGCCTGTGCGCGGGCGCACGTAGTGTGTGCGCGTGCGCCTGTGTGCGTGTATGCATGCGTATGTGCCGGCATTGGCGCCAAGCGGCCAATTTAAGCAGACAGCACCCTGTAACCAGTGCTGTCCGTTCTACAGCATATCCCGTGTTCCCAGCAATATGAATCTGTGTATTTCCTGTTCCTGTGACCCCGGCTTGATCTGACTACCCGTGCTTTCCACCTGTACCGACCTCAGCTTGTCCACGACCACTCTTCTGCCTGCTCCTTTCTGTACTTCACTGCCCGCCTGTTAACGAACCCTGCCTGTGCCGGACCATCCATCCGCCTGCTCCTCTTGCGATGCATTGCCAGACCGTTGCCGACCCTGCCTGTAAAGCTACTCTACCATCTCTGCACAAGCCCCGCGGAAGCCTACTCTGCTTGTACCTGCTACCAGCCTAGCCCTTGTGCCATCCCTCACTCCCGAGCCTCCTGTTCCCACCTTCAGAGGCTCCCGAATCGGGATAGTAAGAGAGGTTGCTCCCCCCACAAACCAGACTCCACCACCAGGATTGTGACACTTTCCTCTCTTCCTGGTTATTTAACCACTTGCTTACTGGGCACCCCCCTCCTGCCCAGACCAATTTGCAGCTTTCAGTGCTCTCACAGTTTGAATGACAATTACTCAGCCATGCAACACTGTACTCATATGATTTTTTTTGTCCTTTTTTTCATACAAATAGAGCTTTTTTCCTCGTTTTTGTTATACAATTTTGCAAATTTGTAATTTTTCTTCATAAATTTTGGCCACGATGTATACTGTTACATATCTTTGGTAAAAATAACCCAAATTAGTGGATATTATTTGGTCTGTATGAAAGTTATAGAGTCTACAAATCATTGAAAATTGATCACAACCGATGTACTAACTGCATTTCTTGAGACCCTAACAAGCCAGGAAAGTACAAATACCCCCCAAATTACCCCTTTTTGGAAAGTAGACATTCCAAGGTATTTAGTAAGAGGCATGGTGCGTTTTTTTGAACTTGTCATTTTTTCCCATAATTCTTTGCAAAATTAAGAATTTTTTTCCACAAAATTGTTATTGTAACGGGTTATTTCTCTCACATGGCATATGCATACCACAAATTACACCCCAAAACACATTCTACTACTCCTCCTGAGTATGGCAATACCACATGTGTGGGACATTTTCACACCCTGGCCACATAGAGAGGCCCAACATGCAGGGAGCACCATCAGCCGTTCTAGGAGCCTAAATTAAACATCTAACTTGTTGACTACCTATTACACTTTTGAAGGCCCTGGAGCACCAGGACAATGGAAATGCCCACAAAATGACCTCATTTTGGAAAGCTAACACCCCAACATATAATCTATGAGGCATAATGAGTCTTTTGAACGGTTCATTTTTTTCCAGAAGTTTTTGGAAATCTTGGAAAAAAATTAAAACTTTTTTTTTTTTTTTTTTTTTACACAAAGTTGTCCATTTATAAGATATTTCCAACACATAGCATGTACATAGCAAAAATGACACACCAAAATACATCCTGCTACTCCTCCTGAGTATGGCGATACCAAATGTGTGAGACTTTTACACAGCCTGGCCACATACAGAGGCCCAACATTGAAGTAGCATCTTCAGGCGTTTTAGAAGCATAAATTACACATCTCATTTCTCAACCACCTATTACATTTTTTGAAGGCCCTGGAGCACCAGGACAATGGAAATGCCCACAAAATGACCCCATTTTGGAAATCTAACACCCCAACGTATAATCTATGAGGCATAATGAGTCTTTTGAACATGTCATTTTTTTCCAGAAGTTTTTGGAAAACATGGAAAAAAATGAAAACATTCTGCTGAGCAAATGGTAAACAAAATATTACCTGTGGTTTTAGTAGCACGGTTGTCCACAGGAGGATAGCACTTCTCCAGGCAGCAGGCAGGGACTTGGTCAGCGACAGCGAACACAATTGTTCAGGCAACCAACAGCAAATGCAATTGAACAGGCAGGAATACTGTCCATGGTCAGTACAGGCGGCATGCAGGGATACTGTCCATATACAGTCCAAGGTCAGTGCAGACAGAGTTATTATCAACAGTGCCAAATTATTGGTCCTGGTAGTAGGCAGGAACATGGTCCATAGTACAAGTAGCAGGCAGAGGTGTGGTCAGTTCATGCGGCTTGCAGGAGCATGATTGCAGTAAGTCCTACAGGCAGCAGGCAGAAGTAGGGCCTCGGTCAGGACAGAATGGGGGCAGGTGTAGAGGCTTCTCCCACCCAAGTCTCTTTGAAGCCTTCGAGTATCCAGACCCTAATCTGGGAGAGAAAAAACAAAAACAATGCTTTCTTCTACCAGAAATATGTGAGACCCCTGTGTTGTGAAACCCACTACTCCAGTAGCAGGGTACAAGATCAGTCCAAGAGGCAGGCAAAAAACAAGGTCAAACAGTCCAGGGTGAGTTCTAGATCAGGCAGAGGTATATACAGAATCGGTAGGCAGAAGCATGGTTGAATAACAGTCCAGGGTCAGTTCCAGATCAGGCAGAGGTATTTACAGAAAAGGTAGGCAGAAGCGTGGAACTGAGGATTAATAATCACTAAAAATGTTTTAAAGTGTGATAGCGGCTGAAGCAGTCACCTATGCAGAGGCCTGGTTGGGAAGGGTACTGGGAGCAATAATAAGCGGGGTCTCTTCTGATTCCTCCACTGGTACACACCTTACATTTTTTCTGGCTCCTTTGGCCTCTTGGTCCGGGAGGGATTTTATCAATGAAATGGCATTCTGTGAGTCGACTGAGAGCATTGGATCGAATATTTTCTGGTGGGCCATTCGGGAATAGTAGGGCGGTCATAATTATCTTCTGGTAAGGAAGGGTTGAGGGCTTTCGGTGGACTTGCGGTAATATATATAGGAGTTATATATGGGCAATTGAAAAAAATAAATTGCTACTTTTTTGTACCAGTGATATGTCCGTCTTGTGGCAAGGTATTGTTCCAGCATTTGGTCGCTGTAGTCAACTCCCCCCATGAATAAATTGTACTCATGGACACATTGGCTTCTGGATTGGGCCATTCTCCTTCTGGGGATCTCCACAAAGGTATTATTGTGTACTGATGACAGTATGTAGACATCCCTTCTGTCCCTCCATTTCACTGCCAGAATTTCCTCATTTCGCAGGCTCACCATCTCCCCTCTTCTTAACTTCATATTGACGAGCCTTGAGGAAAACCCTTCCTGTTCTTTCTGACAGTGCCACATGCTGGCCTGTTCTTCAGGTGAAGGTTTCGGAACAGAGGCAGACTTGTGTAGAAGTTGTCTACATACAAGTGGTAGCCTTTCTCTAGAAGTGGGTAAATGAGGTCCCAAACAACTTTCCCGCTTGATCCTAAATAGTTGGGAGAATTAGGGGGATGCAGCTAGGAATCCTTCCCTTCGTACACAATGAAGGCATAAGTGTACCCCGTGGTTTGGTCACATAGTTTGTACACTTTTACCCCATAGTGGTTCCTCTTGCTTGGGATAACTTGCTTTATTCCCAGCCTGCTGCTAAATTTTACTAGTGACTCATCTATACAAATATGTTGGTCCGGGGTAAACACCTGGGGGAATTTCTCTGAAAAAGAATTAAGTAGTGGCTGAATTTTAAAAAGCTTTTCGTAATTGGGATAATTTCGGGGAGGGCACCGTGTGTAATCGTTGAAGTGCAGGAACCTCATTATCATCAGGTATCTTGTCCGGGACATTAGCGGGGAGGAGATTGGCATGTGGCCGATGGGGTGGGTTAACCAATAGAATCGTAATTCATTCTTTTTGTTGAGTCCCATACAAAATGTGAGGCCCAAAAAATTATTAAACTCCTCCACTGTAAGGTCTCTCCACTCAAAGGGGCTTGCGTAATATGATGTGGGATTGTTTGTAATAATTTATCGTGCATATAAGTTGCACTGGGCCACAATTGAGGCAAGCATGTCCTCTGTAAAAATGAATTTGAAAAAAATCCATTGGCGAAAAATTGTCCGTGTCCACCTGGAATCCTGGCTGGGCAGTGAAAGGGGGAATTCTAGCTTCTCCTGGATCAGAGGGAAGCCACAAGGGATTTTGAAGGGAATAGGGAAGTTCAGCATGGGTCCTTACCCTTTGGGGCTGAGGTACTGCGGTGCTGGTGGATGGCCGTGCGGTGCTGGTGGACGGCACTGCGGTGTTGGTGGATGCTACTGCCTCCTCACCAAAACGCCTTTGTCTAGCAGGCGGACCATCTTCCTCTGAGTCAGTCAGTGTTTCACTGCTGAGGACGGACTCGACATCAGACTCAGAATCTAAAGCGGAATCTGAAGTAGAGAGCTCCCTGTTGCGCTCGTCGGCCGCACTTAAAATTTGGTATGCCTCCTCGGTGGAAAAGAATCTTTTGGCCATATCTTTGTTGCTGGCGATGAGTCTGCACTGATGGAGCAGCACAGATGTGCACTGATGATGCAGCACAGATGGGCACTGATGAGGCAGCACAGATGTGCACTGATGAGGCGGCACAGGTGGGCACTGATGACTGGCACAGGTGGGCACTGATGACAGATGTGCACTGATTATGCAGCACAGATGGGCACTGATGACTGGCACAGATGGGCACTGATGAGGGGGCACAGATGGGCACTGAGGAGGCACAGATGGGCAGGATGTCTATTGACGGCCTCCCGGCAATGTAGATCCATGCTGTAGCCATCAATCGGCTATAGCGCGGATCTGAAGTGGTTAAACCACCTGATGGTAGACTCCAGTGGACCACAAAATCTGGTCCAGAACCAACCCTGCCAAGGTGGCTGGTAATAACCGGAACGGATTCCACCTTAGTCTACTCCAAATGAACGCAGGCGAGGCGACACACAGGGGTCATTTACTAAAACTGGAGAGTGCAAAATCTGGTGCAGCTGTGCACAGAAACCAGCACAGAAACCAGCTCCAGGTTTTATTGCCAAAACTTAATTGAACAAACTGAAGTTAGAAGCTGTGCTTTTTGGAAAAAAAAAAGAAGCTGTGCACCCGTTTTAGTAAATCTCCCCCATAGCGTCCATCGATCACCTCACCTCGCATAATGTCACACCTTCCCCCCCTCTGCTCAAGCCCCTGCAGCTGAGCAACTATCCCAACCAGACAATGGACCCGGGAAAAGGCATCTGCAATATTCTGGTGTTTCCCAGCTCTATGCTCCACTGTGAACTTAAATGCTTGCAGAGTGAGAAACCACCTTGTCACCCGACTGTTTTTCTCCTGGTTATCACACATCCACTTAAGAGGGGCATGGTCAGTGACCAATTTCCCCAATAGGTAATATTTCAGGGCATCCAAGGCTGATTTTATGGCTAAATATTCCTTCTCAACAATGGCATAGTTTTCTCATGGCTGAGTTTTCTGCTAAGATAGACCACTGGGTGCTCCTCTCTGTCTCTGACCTGGGACAGTACAGCACCCAGTCCCACATCAAAGGCATCCGTCTGTGCCACAAATTTCTTTGTGAAATCTGGAGTCACAAGGACTGGTTGTGCACAAAGGGCTTGCTTCAACATTTGAAATGCCTTCTCCTGCCTCCGGATTCCACTTGATCATGACGGACCCTCTACCCTTGTCAGATCTGTCAGTGGGGCGGCAATGGTGGCAAAATTGGGAATAAAGTACCTGTAGTATCCTGTGATCCCAAGAAATGTACAAACTTGCTTTTTAATTATAGGTTGGGGCCACTTTTGAATGGCCTCAATTTTATTGATCTGAGGTTTGATCAGCCCCGACCAATAATGCAGCCAAGGTATTTGGCCTCCTTCAAGCCTATGGCACACTTTCTGTGGTTGGCTGTGAGTCCTGCTTTCCTAAGAGAATCTACTGCTGCTTGTACCCGGGGCAATTAGGATTTCCAATCTGGGTTGTGGATGATTACATCGTCCAAATAGGCAGCTGCGTATTGGCAATGTGGTCTTAAGGACTTATCCATTATTCTCGGGAATGAGGCAGGAGTAACTTGCAAGCCAAAAGGCACCCGCTTATACTGGAAGGACCCCTAGGGGGTAGAAAATGCAGTTTTCTCTTTCCCGACGCCGTTAGGGGTACCTACCAATAACCTTTAGTCAAATCTAACATAGTTATGTACTGGGCACTATTCAATCTGTCAACAAGTTCGTCGACCCAAGGCATTGGGTACACATCGAATTTGGACACGCTGTTTAACTTTCTGAAATCATTACAAAACCTTATTGTTCCATCTGGTTTTGAGACCAATACTATGGGAAGGGCAAACCTTTTGTCTCAGTCCATAAGCAAACTTCCATACGTCGGCTCTCTCAGGCTGATGGCTTCTGAGTCTCAGGCCAGAGCAAAACTTTTATCTCTTCCTGGTTATTTAAACCACCTTGTCAGGACCTGTGTCACTGCTTGGCTCACCTGCAGATGGCACTGTTGCTTTCAGCACAAGAGGGTGTAGTTCTGGTAGCCACCAGCGGGTGTATCCCAGCAGATGGACTTACCAATTATCAGACTGCACCCAACATGATCTGCTGGGAGTATATAAGCCCACCATTCACTGAGGTTCAGGGCTTTAGTATTGTTTCTGCAAGCCATGTTCCTGCCTGAGCCTGTTCTGTCCTCTGTTCCTTGTTCCTGATCCTGACCCAGAGTCTTGTTCCCTGTGACCGGCTTCCTGCTGCTTGCTTTCTGTTCTTGTCCCCTGTCTCTGCCGGTATTCTTTTGTGTGTTACTTTATTTGTAAATAGTTAGTTAGGGCATTTACTGGGGTTTCTTGCTTCTTTTACATTCCACCTTGTTTATTGTCATTGGTGCTGGTATTGGATGCATGTGGTTTTCATTAAAAAACATATCTTTTTCACTTATCCATATGGTCGTAATTTCTTTAGGTACAGCCAATTGATCTGTTTACCCTTACTGGATGCTTCCATCCATGACATAATACTGAAGCCATACTATCAGATCAGCTGCATCTGGGAAATTAGGTTTTGGCATTTGGCAATTGTTGCAAGATGCAGACTGAGGAGGTCGTGTATTTTGCCCTTCTTATAGAAGACAGGGAATATTGTTGCCAAATCTTGAAAGAGCAGACTAGGGAAAAATTGCTGGAATATATCTGTCTGGCTCATTCTCTGGTGGA
Source organism: Glandirana rugosa (assembly GCA_018402905.1). Classification (NCBI taxonomy): domain Eukaryota; kingdom Metazoa; phylum Chordata; class Amphibia; order Anura; family Ranidae; genus Glandirana; species Glandirana rugosa. The sequence continues at coordinate 234,057 of BLSH010296286.1, forward strand.
TCAAGGCAGCTTTTTGTTTGAGGAAATTCAGCCCCTCATTCAGATCTGTACGGAGTTGGCGTTGTCTAGCACCCCTAGTGGTGGTGATGATTATAACCCTCCCTTTAATGTATTTCAGGTGGTGTCTCTTGTGTAGCTATTAGAGGATGACAAAACCTATTTTTTGGAACATTACTCCGTGTATTCACAAAAGGCTCTGTTAGATTGTATCAATGCAGTACGCTATTTAGTTAGAGAAGGAGATTGTAAATTGAAGTTTGTTCAGCCTTTTCTCCAAACTTGGTCGGATCTGTTCTCTTCAGTATCAGTTGACATGCATCCATCCACTAGCCACCAGTTTGTTCAGAGATCCCTCTCTCCATTGACCATAGCAACTCCCCAGAAAACTTCCTTTGTAACTACTCCTCCCTATCCATTTCCTCTCAGTACTGCTATCACTCCATCAACCACACCCACTACTTACAGCCCTGCAGCCACACACAGAATTGCAGTGGCTAAACCTAAAGAGGAATGGAAGTTTTTCCAAACTCGCACAATACTACCACTATCTAATCCTGTCCCCCCCCCCCCCCCGCCCCTGGCCAATCTGCTTCAGTCTGCTTCCACAACAACTGATCTGTTCCAGTCTGCCTCCACATCAGCCAATCTGCTCCAGTTTGCTTCCACACCAGCTGATTTGTTTCAGTCTGCCTCCACATTAGCCACTATAGTTCAACCCACCATGGTTCCAATTGCTCCAGCCAGGCCTGCTACCACACCTACCACCTTGGTTCAGCCCATGGAAATTGGACCTTCTGCTTCTGACAGGCCTGTCGCTATCCCACCTGAATGTACTGGTTCTCTGTCCACCACCCAGTTTGGCCCAATGGACTCTTTGCTGGCTAGTCAATTTGACCTCACTGATCCTGTTCCTGATGCCCTGCCTGGTGGTCCCATTCCTAATGACCTGCCTGGTGATTCCATTTCTGATACCTAGCCTACTGTTCCAGTACCCACTGCCCAGCCTGCTGTTCTGGTGCCACTGCCCAGCCTACTGTTCAAGTGTTCGCTGCCCAGCCTGCTGTTCCGGTGCCTGCTGCCATGCCTGCTGCCCAGCTTACTGTTCCAGTACCCGCTGCCCAGCCTGCTGTTCCGGTGCCACTGCCATGCCTCCTGATCCAGCCTACTGTTCCAGTACCCACTGCCCAGCCTGCTGTTCCGGTGCCCACTGCCGTGCCTACTGCCCAGCCTAATTTTCAAGTGTTTGCTGCCCAGCCTACTGTTTCAGTGCCCTCTGCCATGCCTGCTGCCCAGCTTACTGTTCCAGTACCCGCTGCCCAGCTTGTTGTTCCAGTGCCCATTGTCATGCTTGCTGCCCAGCCTACTGTTCAAGTGTTTGCTGCCCAGCCTACTGTTTCAGTGCCCGCTGCCATGCCTGCTGCCCAGCCTGCTGTTCCAGTGCCTGCTGCCCAGCCTACTGTTCCGGTGCCCGCTGGCAGGGGAGGGCTGGCAGCCTTAAGCCTTGGGGGCAAGTCCAGTCGAGTGGCCCATTGTACCCCCAAATCAGCTCACCATTCATGCCCACCTGGTTTTATAATGGATATTGATGTTATGAAGCAAGACAAATATGATACAGCATGACCCCAATCTTGGTAAAGAGCCAATGAGGGGGCTCTTTACTCATGTGGTCGGCTGTGTCCGATAACAGCTGATCACATGTAAATGCAGAAGTGCTGTTTATCAGCTCACCTCACACTGACAGAGGGTGAGGAGAGGAGAGCTGATCAGCGGCATCTCCTCGCAGGGGAGACTGAACAGATAATCAGGGCACTGATTACAGTGCAGCCCTAGCAGTGCCCAGCAAGTTACGCCAGTGTGTGCCCATCAGTGGCAACAACCAGTGCTGCCTTTTAGTGCCCATTAGTGTTGCCCATCATTACCACCCATCAGTACAGCCTATCATTGCCACCCATTAATGTCCAACAGTACCGCCCATACATGCCACCTATCAGTGCTGCCAGTGGCGTCTATCAGTGCCCATCACTGCCACCCATCATTACAGCCTATCATTGCCACCCATTAATGTCCAACAGTACCGCCCATACGTGCCACCTATCAGTGCTGCCAGTGCCACCTATCAGTGCCATCTATCAGTGCCCATCACTGTCACGTACCAGTGCCACCTATCAGTGCCACTCATCAGTGCCACCTACCAGTACCCATCAGTGTGGCATATTAGTGCCTCCTCATCAGTGCCCATCACTGAAGGAGAAAAAATATTTATTTACAAAAGAAAACCTTTTTTCAAAACTTTCAGTCTTTTTTCATTTTTTAGCAAAAAATAAAAAACCCAGCGGTGATTAAATACCACCAATAGAAATCTCTATCTGTCTCAAATGATAAAAATGTTGTTTGGGTACAGCGTCGCACAACTGCTCAATTGTCATTCAAGATGCAACCGCGTGGAAAGCTGTAATTGGTATGGGCAGGAAGGGGGTGAAAGTGTCCAGTATGGACGTGGTTAAATGATAAGTGTCCTGTCACACGCATGGACCGTTCAGGTCCGCCTGTCAGTTTTTCAGGTGGACCTGAACGGACACTCCATTCTCCTCTATGGAGCAAAGGATGTCAGCGATGACATTCCGCTGACGTCCGCTCTGCTCCGCTAAATACAGACGAATGGAAACCCTATTTTCCATCCTTCTGGCAGATTGGATGAAAACAGATAGATGGTCTGTTCTTATCCGATCCCCCATAGAGGAGAGCGGAGCTCTGACAGGTCTGTTTCTGCACAGAATGCAGAGACGGACCTGTCATCTGCCGGCTCAGCGGGGATCAACAGATGGATCCCCGCTGAGCAGCAGAGTCTGTCAAAACGTACTCGGCACGTGTGAAAGGACCCTGAGGCTGAGGGAGAGGAATTTGGGAGAGACAGAGAAGGAAGGAAGAGAGGGAGGAGGGGAGAGTCTGGTCACAGCTCACTCACTCACACAGTCCCAGCAGGAGGCTCACTGGCTCAGTCAGCATCTTCCTGTTTAGGATGTGGTGGCTGACTTAAGTTTCCCGCCTAAACATCCCCTTCACAGCACACGGGCTGCATCGAGTGTGGGCGGCCACAGGGAGAGAGGGGTGGGAGGAGGCAGAGCAGATCTCCCATTTGTGTAGAGGAGGGGGAGGGCTGTGCTCTGTAAGAACGGAACACACACACTCTTATTAGCCCTGTGACAGGTGCAGCTAACATCTCTGTCACAGGACACATCGCTGACTCGCAGCTGCAGCACGGATGGAGGAATCACCTCCGTCTTTCACTGCTCCTCTGCCCTTAATTCAGCCCTGTTAACAACCCGCTGGAGCCACCCAAGCAGTAGCCCTTGGCCAGCTCCGGAAACTGCATATGCGCGGTTCTGAGCTGGCAGCACAGCGGCCCTTTTACAAGGAATCAGAGTGGCCCGGGGGGTAATTGCCACTTTGCCCCCAGCCCAGCCCAGGCCACCCCTGCCCACTGCCATTCCTGCTGTTCTGTACCTGCTGCCATGCCTGCTGCCCAGCTTGCTGTTCTGGTGCCCGCTGGCGTGCCAGCTGTCCAGCCTACGGTTCCAGTATCCGCTGCCCAGCCTGCTGTTCTGGTGCCTGAGGCCCAGCCTGCTGTTCAGGTACCTGCTACCATGCCTGCTGCCCACCGCTGATGACTCGGTGCCCACTGCCCAGCCTGATTATCCAGTGCTCGCTGATGACCCAGTGCTGGCTGCCAAGCCTTATGATCCGGGGCCTGCTGACCTGGTGATGGATGACTAATGACCCGGTATCTGCTGATCTGTGCTTGATGACCCGATGCCCGCTGCCCAGCCTGATGACCCAGTGCCTGCTACCCAGCCTGATGACCCGGTGCCTGCTGATCCAGTGCCTGATGACCCGGTGCTCGCTGATCCAGTGCCTGATGACCCGGTGCCCACTAATCCAGTGCCTGATGACCCGGTACCCGCTAATCCAGTGCCTGAAGACCCGGTACCCGCTGATCCAGTGCCTGATGACCCAGTGCTCGCTGATCCAGTGCCTGATGTCCTGACGCCCGCTGATCCAGTGGTTGATGTCCTGGTGTCCACTGATCCAGTGCCTGATGACCCGGTGCCTGCTGATCCAGTGCCTGATGACCCAGTGCTTGATGACCCAATGCCCGCTGATCCAGTGCTTGATGACCTGGTACCCGCTGATCCAGTGCCTGATGACCTGGTACCCGCTGATTCAGAGCCTGATGATCCAGTACCTGATGACCATGTGCCGCTGATCCAGTACCTGATGACCCTGTGCCTGCTGATCCAGTGCATGTTGATGTTTTCCTACCTGTTGCCTTGCTTGCTGCTGTTTTACTGCCTGATGTCCAAATTGCCACTGATTCCACCTTAGTCCACTCCAAATGAACGCATGCGAGGCGACACATATCGTCCATTGATCACCTCGTCTCACATAACGTCACAATAGTTACATTGATCCAAGCTGGACCAATGTAACTCTGTAACATAAAGCCCAGTGTTTCTCAACTCCAGTCCTCAAGGCGCACCAACAGGTCATGTTTTTAGCATTCCATTATTTTGCACAGGTGATTTGATCCGTTTTACTGCCTTAGTAATTACCACAGTCATTTGATCTGAGGGTAAATCCTGAAAACATGACATGGGTGTGCCTTGAGGACTGGAGTTGAGAAACACCAATATAGCCATGCCAGGAATTATTCTTTAATACTTAAAAGAAGTCTTGGTTTTCAGCAAGACAATGGGGTTGATTTTCTAAATGCAAATAGGCTGTTCCCTTTGTAAGGTTATTTTCATTTTGCAAAAGAATTTACCCTTAGCTTAGTGAATGTTGTGAAAATTAACTTTACAAAAAACACCTAACCATATGAAAATAAAATAAAACAGTATTATCAGTTGAAGAAAGTTGCATGATGGAAGTCAGAAGAGCTTCACCTCATTCATTGGGAAAAATTCTATTTCAATAAATTAACCCTAATAACTCAAGCATAAAGCCAAAACTGCTCAAAAATGGCGTAAAAACGGCATTAGTCTTGAAATGGCCAAGTTTCACATCTCAATTCAATAGAGAAGTTGTGATTGAACTTAAAAAAACTGTTTACTCATAGTTCCCATGCAACCTAGCATAGCTATAACAGTTTCACAAAGCACAAGCATGAAAAATTGCAGATGTGCAAAGATGATAAAGAGTACAGACCTATTCATACTGACTCAAGGTTGTAATTGCTGCCAAAACTACATCTACAAAATACTAGAAGATGTATACTAATGTAGCGTCAATAACATAGGGCTGTTTTTTATATTTTTGGGATTAAACAGTATATTTCTACTGATCAGTCTAAAAAAATATTGTGATCAAGTATTCTGTGACAGTGAAAACAAAGTCACACTGCGTTGAAATCAAATTAAGTAATGTGAAGAACTCAACTCAACACCACTTATGTATTTATAAATGTTCAAATCCCCACTTAAAGAGGTTGTAAACCTCCATCTAACATTTGCACCTACAGGTAAGCCTATAATATGGCTTACCTATAGGTGCTGTAAATATCTTCTAAATGTGCGCTGTTTAGGAGATATATACTGTAGAATGTGCCGAAAATGTCATCGGCGCAAGCGCTCTGAAGGGGTGGCCATGGATGCCATTCCTTCCGAGCTCAGTGATGTCTCGTGGCTCCGGCCAGTCACACATCTGGAGTTTGTGGCCCCAGAAGGAAGACGGTCGAAGATGGATGTGGCCTGCAGCGGGACGGCTTCATTTGCAGGTAAGTGTCACATAATGTGCTAGTATGTGATGCACACTAGCATATTATGCTTTACTTTGCAGAGAAGAAAGGAAGGAAACTCAGGGTTTACTTCCTCTTTAAAGTGTTATTAATCCCACATCATTAAGAACTATCAATAAAGGCTGTATTGCATGCTGTTCATACTCACTCAGTCACTATGGGATTCATTTTATGTATTCTGCAAAAAAACTGGTTGATTTTGCTGTTCTCTATTTACCCCTTCTACCTATGTCCCCACTACAGCTGGGAATTTTGCAGGGCAGTGTTGGCAGCTAGTGCACATACTCAATCTTCAGTGTGTTTCTACGCTGAGCATTTCCTCTATGATCACATCTGAGCAGCCCATGTGAATACAGAGATACTCATGTGGGCGTATACACTCTGGTAAGTGACAGCTCACTCCCTCCATCCTTCTCCATGCCCAGGCGGGCTATGACATCATGATTGATGGACACTTTACCTCCCTCTTATTCTAGGACAAAGGCTGCATGTGGCAGAAATATCGCACAGGGTGTGACACAGCCTGTGACTGGCAGAAATCCACGCACACCACGCTATTGCAAAAAAATAAACATTTAATTCCAAATATATATTTGTATGACAATTTAAAACAGTTTATCAATATTATTTTTTTTTAATTTTGAGCCTGTGACCAGCATCAGAGGACTAGAAGCTCCTTCTGAAACACTTTCCCTACAGACAGTCTGGGAAAGATCTGGGTCATGTGACAGCTGTGTATCGATTAGGAAAAAAGGTACTTTGTTTTTTTTTTTAATTAAAATAATTACTGTGCCATCATTATACAGAAAGAGATTATTCAACCACTCGCCGACCACCCACCGCAGTTATACTGTGGCAAGGTGACTCCACTGCGCAAATCATCGTACCGGTACAGCACTCGCCCCCGCTGTGCCCGCGTCAATTAGATTAGTTACAGAACCGATGAGTCTATAGGTCCAGGCCAATGATTTCTGGCGAGTGACAGACTGTCCTATGCCTGCGTAATGTAAACACAGGCAGAGGAAGTGATGTCATCTCACCCCGTGGAGCCCTTTTCGGTTCCAGCGCGAGAGAAGACATCTACTGTGAGTACACCAACACTACACTGGCACCAGTACACCTAGGCACACTTTTAACCCTTTGATCACCCCCCCCCAGTTAACCCTTTCACTCCCTGTCACAGTGTCACCAAGTGTAGTTTTCAGATTTTTCACTGATCACTGTATTGGTGTCGCTTGTGACACTAAACAGCATTAGGGCAGTTAGTGGTAGGCCCAGGTAGGTTTAGGGTACCCCAAATTAATCTCCTAATAAAGGATTAACCCCTTGATCACCCCCAGTTAACCCTTTCACCCCCTGTCACCAGTGTCACTATTACAGTACAGATTTTTTTTCTGATCACCGTATTAGTGTCACGGGTGAGGCTAGTTAGCTAGTTAGACTCACCGTCAGTCTTTTATAGTGTCAGGGTACCTGCCATATATTACCTAATAAAGGTTTAACCCCCTGATCGCCCCCCAGTTAACTCTTTCACTCTCTGTCACAGTGTCACTAGTATAGTGTACAGATATACAGGGTGGGCCATTTATATGGATACACCTTAATAAAATGGGAATGGTTGGTGATATTAACTTCCTGTTTGTGGCACATTAGTATATGTGAGGGGGGAAACTTTTCAAGATGGGTGGTGACCATGGCGGCCATTTTGAAGTCGGCCATTTTGAATCCAACTTTTGTTTTTTCTACAGGAAGAGGGTCATGTGACACATCAAACTTATTGGGATTTTCACAAGAAAAACAATGGTATGCGTGGTTTTAACGTAACTTTATTCTTTCATGAGTTATTTACAAGTTTCTGACCACTTATAAAATGTGTTCAATGTGCTGCCCATTGTGTTGGATTGTCAATGCAACCCTCTTCTCCCACTCTTCACTCACTGATAGCAAAAACCGCAGGAGAAATGCTAGCACAGGCTTCCAGTATCCGTAACTTCAGGTGCTGCACATCTCGTATCTTGTGAATATCTCTTAAACCGTGCCTTATTATAAGCTTACCTGTAGGTAAAAAAAAAAATCACAATTAAAGAGGAAGTAAACCCTGATGGGTTTTACTTCCTCTTCATTACTTTTTGTTACCCTGCAATGTAAAAGCATAATATCCTAGTATGCATCGCATACTAGCCTATTATGTGATACTTACCTGCATTGGAAGCCTGCGCTGTCCCTGCAGTAGGAAGCGTCCATCTTCCTGTTCGGGGCCGCGGACTTCGGCTCTGATTTGCTGGAGCCGCGTGACGTCACTCCCGTGCATATGCATGGGAGCCGCCAATTGCGGCGCAATGTCAGTGAAGGAAACAGCACGGAGGCCGTTTCTTCACGGAGCATGTGCCCGATGACATCGGCACATGGAAGTGCACTGCATATCGGCTAAACCGTGCAGGTTTAGGAGATATGCAGGGAACCTACAGGTAAGCCTCAAACTTTAATGTTTTATTGTTACTGTGCTTTATCGTGTTTGCTTTCCAGGTATGTCATTCTACTGTTATACTGTACTGTTACTGTGTTTTAATGTTAACCATAGTTTGCTTTGCAGGGACACCATTCAGCTGCAGCACTGATTTATTATTTTGACAGCAACAGGGTAGGGTTTGCTTTCACGATGCGTAAATCAGTGACTCCAGTGCTGTAGGAGGTGATTTTGACCACCACAATTAAAAAAGAGCATATATGCCAAAGCATAGGGGCAGAAGTGGACATAGAGGCGGATTGCCCCTATGCTTCGGCATATATTTTTATTTACTTTTCTTGGCAGAGATTTCGCCCCCCCCCCCCAGCCCACCATCTTCCATGGTTTTCTCAGGCTCTCCTGTCCCACCAGGGAACCAGAGAATGCACATGCCAGCTGACCATAGAGCTGATCGGAGACCAGAATGGCTCCAATCATCTCTATGGCCTAAGAAACTGGAAGCTACGAGCATTTCATGACTTCGGTTTTGCCGGATATAAACAGCGCCATTTGGAAATTGGGGAAGCATCTTGTCACACCGATCTTGGTGTGGTCAGATGTTTTAATGGCTGAGGAGAGATCTAGAGTTTAAAAAAAGAGTACCTGTCACTACCTATTGCTATCATAGGGGATATTTACATTCCCTGTGATAATAAAAATGATTTACAAAATTTAAAAAATGAAAGGGACAGAGTAAAAATAAAATAAAAAAGCAAAATAAATAATAAAAAGATAAAAAAAAAAATTAAAGCACCCCCGTGCTCGCACGCAAAGGCGAACGTAAGAATCGGTCTTGTGTCATCTGCACCATGCATGTGAGGTATCACCACGAATGTCAGATCAAGTGCAGTAATTCTAGCATTAGACCTCCGTCTGTAAATCTAAAGTGGTAACCTGTAGAGGCTTTTAAAACTGTACGTCGTAGTTTGTCACCGCTGCACGGGCGTGCACAATTTTAAAACATATCATGTTTGGAATCAATGTACTCGGCATAAGATCATCTTTTATATTTTACCAAACGTGGGCAATATAGTGTGGTTTTGTGCATTGAAATTAAAAAAAAGTGTTTTTTTTTCTTTCAATAAACTGCATTTGAAAAATCGTTGCACAAATACTGTGTGAAAAAAAAAACTGCAACACCCGCAATTTTAATAGGGCCTCGGCTTTAAAAAATATATACAATGTTTGGGGGTTCAAAGTAATTTTCTAGCAAAAAAAAATGTTTTTCATGTAAACAAAAAGTGTCAGGGGGGCGTGGCCTGGCCGTCATGGAGTAGAGACGTGTGTGAGGAGAGCTCCGGCGGCCATGGGCTGAAAATCAGCAAACACCACCTGAACAGCACCATACTCGGGACCCCCTGATGCCTGTTCGGCGACGTACCGCTTCCCAACCTCCTAGTAGCGGCCGTACGGGGACCGGAGGGATACATTCATACTTTCCCCCACAGACGCCGCACACGCGGTCCTCCTCCAAGATGGCGACGGACAAGGCCTCAGCCGTCCAGCAGGTGCGATCTCCCTGGGCATCGGGTGGAAACTCCCCTGGACCCTCGGCTACTCCACAGGTGAGAGAGCTGAGCCCATCCACATCTATCCGCTGCTTAGGACAGACCTCGCAGGTGTCGGAGCTGGAAGGCCTGGATCGGGACTGGGACTTCAGGGAGCACATTAGGGCCCTACCCACGAAGGCCGACATTCAGCAGCTGATTTCAGCTGTAGAGCAATCATGCAAGCAGGCGGTGGAGGGGCTCAGGGAAGAGACGGTGGCCTTAGGCCAAAGGGTGGAAGCCCTAGAAAACAGCCATGAGGACACTATGCACACTCAATTATCGGAGTGATACGACAACTCTGTTCAGGAAGTTACTACTATTTCACACGTATCACAGGAGTACCGACAAAAGATCCCGAAGGTGGGAAACCGGATTCCGGTGGCAGAGAAGGGACTCGGGGAGGTGGCGGACGAACGTACTAACGAGATGTCGACTTTAGTCGACGACTTACAGCCGGAAGCACCCATCCCGGGATTACACGAGGGACTTCAGGGTCAGGGCTAGGTCCGGAAGGTCGAGGCTGTGGACGCTCCAGACAGGATTCGTCGCCTATCTACACCTACCCGAGTCGAGAGAGTGGACACCTCATCGG
>BLSH010296286.1:283727-297869 GCA_018402905.1 Glandirana rugosa
CGGACCCCAGACTGAAGACCCCCGACCAGTAGCCAGCCCCAGGACAAGTAGCCAGCCCCAGGACACATAGTCAGCCCCAGCCCCGGTAGCCAGCCCCCAGGACCAGTAGCCAGCCCCCAGGACCAGCCAGACTCCAGGCCCTAGCAGCCAGACTCTTGGCCCCAGCAGCCAGACCCCAAGCGCCAGACCCTTGGCCCCAGGACCAGCAACCAGCCCCCAGAAGTCAGACCCCAGGCCCTAGCAGCCAGACTCTTGGCCCCAGCAGCCAGGCTCAAGCAGACAGGCCCCAGCAGCCAGACCCCAAGCGCCAGACCCTTGGCCCCAGCAGCAAGGCCCCAGGACCAGCAGCCTGGCCCCAGCAGCCAGACTCCAGGACCAGCAGCCCAGCCCCAGGCCCCAGCAGCCAGACCCCAGGACCAGCAGTCCAGCCTCAGAAGCCAGGCCCCAGGACCAGCAGCCGGGAATCATTAACAGCAGCCAGCCCCAGGAGAACCAGCATCTAGTTCCAGTATCCATTATGTAAGGTAAGTGAAGTCTTCTAGGGCTGGGACTGGGTATCAAAGTGTTATTAATATAATATAATGCTTATTTTTACTATTGTTCAGTGACACTCTAATGTAGTCTGTGGGTCTGGAGAGGGCTCTTTCTATCAGAGACACTCCAATGGTCACAGAGAGGGCCTCTCTTAGATAGACCCACCTCCAGGTCCCATTAGACTCTGCTGTAGTCTCCAATGGGGCCTGATGGGGGCGTTTTCTGACATAGATTCTCAAATGGACACAGAGAGGATCTCTGTTAGAGAGACCCCCCTCCAGGATCCATTAGACCCCATTATAGTCTCTAATGGGGCATGGTGGAGGCTCTAACAGACTCTCTAATTGACACTAAGAGGGCCTTTGTTAGAGGGACCCCCCCTCCAGGTCCCATTAGACCCCCATTGTAGTCTCTAATGGGGCCTGGTGGGGTCTCTTTCTAACAGGCTCTCTAACAGAGGCCCTCTCTGTGTTCATTAGAGAGACCCCCCTCCAAGTCCCATTAGAGTACTCTGCTTTTTTTGTTTTATGTTAAGAGATCACAGGAGGATCACAGGAGGATCCCAGGGTATCAAAGACTCCTTGGGGAGGGCAGGAGTTAGTAAGACCATGGCCATGTGGGGGCGTCCGTGGGGGGGGGGCGCAGTTTGCCATCTTCGCCCCGGGCACCAAATGACCTTGTCCCGGCCCTGCTCGCATAGTGTATGGTTTATTCCTTCTGCAGCCCCGTTTTCTTCTGGGTTGTATGCCGCAGTCGTATGAAATATTATGCAATGCTTTCTGAGAATCGGCTTTGCGTTATTACCTGTATATTCAGTTTCATTGTCTGCGCAATACACTCACTATTTTGTCAAATTTGTTGCTTACTTGAGCCAAATACTAATCAACTACTTTATTTTTGTTGTGTAACAGATATAGTGTAGTATACCTGGAGTAATTATCCATAAAAGTAAGAAAATACCTCTTCTTTCCTGGAGTCATTGTTTCTATTGGACTGCAAAGATCTGAATGAATTAAGTCTGGACTTAATTCAGGTTTCTTAGCTATGCTGTCACTCTGCTTTGAAAAGGCTTTTCTTGTTATTTTTTTCTTTTTATACAGCTGGTGCATTTCATTGTTTGATCACATGGACTAATTTTTATTCCACTTGCATAGTCATTCTCAGTTAATTTATTTATTATGTCAGGACGTCTGTGCCCAAGTCATCTGTGCCATATGTGAATGCAGTTTGAATGGTTTTCCTCCTTGCCAGTATTAACCAGCTCATTGCAGTTCAGCTGATACAGTTCATCTGTAATTTTAGCCTTTCCAAGTAAGATATCCCCATTTGTAATGGCACAACTGTCATCTTGGAAGGTCACTACATTGCCTTGTTTTGTAAGTTTCTTCACTGACAAAATAATAGTTTCAAGAGCAGGGACATAGAGGACATTTTTAACAGGTATCTTTCTGCTGACACTCTGGGAAATAGGACAGAAAACTAAATCGTCTCCTATTCCTTCTTATTCCATTATTGCACATTACCTATGTTGATTTTTGTTGTTTTACTCTGGTCAAGATGAATGAACAAAATTTTGTCATTTGTCATGTGACTCGTAGCTCCTGAATCATCACATTATGCCTACAAAGAGTGCAACTTTTGGATTAAAAAACATCCATTATCTGAAGCAAAATCAATTTCTTCCTTCACACTTTTGACCTTTTGTAGTTTAGTTCATTCTTGCATTGTAGCTTTCTGCAATCTGCTTTTAAATGAGTTTGTTTCTTGCACACAAAACATTCATGTGCTTCTTGTTGCAGGTTATTGTTTTTATTTCTATTTTTGGTCTTTAAAGCAGACACTGTGACAGAAGCACCGCCACTATTAATGCTTTCGGTTTTACGCTTTGTGACAAACGGCCCATGTCAGTTGTGGATGGCGTATATCTGCCACATAGAATATTGAGATTCTTAACCACTTAACAACCGCCCTATAGTCAAATGATGTCTACAAGGCGGTTGCTTAACCACGGGAGGACATACTATGACGTCCTCCCATGAACACGCTTCCCGCGTACCTCCTGGGGTACGCACACGGGAACATCCATGACCGCAGGGTCCCCTGGATCATGGGTTGCGGTTAATGGCCGCTGTGAGCAGCCTTTTACTATGTGATCGCTCTGTCAAATGACGGAGCGATCACATGTAAACAAGCCTGTGGAAGTGCCGGCTTTTCTCTCCCCTCTCTTCACCGATCGGTGCATTGTGAGAGGAAAGGGGGAGAGAGGACATGCTGCAGTGCTGTGGGCAGGATGTATAGTGCCCGCTGCGCTGCTAAGTGAAAGGCTGCACCCCCACCATCCATCCAAGCTAACCCACCCAGCCATCCTCACCCCATCCATGCTTACCTACCCAGCCATCCTCACCCCATCCATGCTCACCCACCCAGCCAACCTCACCCCATCCATGCTCACCCATCCATCCATGCTCACCCACCCAGCCATCCTCACCCCATCCATGCTCACCCACCCAGCCACCCATTCTCACCCATCCATCCATGCTCACCCACCTAGCCATCCTCACCCCATCCATGCTCAGCCACCCATCCTCACCCATCCATGCTCACCCAGCCATGCATGCTCATCCACCCATCCATGCTCACCCAGCCACCCATCCATGCTCACCCAGCCATGCTCACCCATCCAGCTGTGCTCATCCAGCCAACCATCCATGCTCACCCAGCCAACCATCCATGCTCACCCAGCCAGCCATGCTCACCCATCCAGCTGTGCTCATCCAGCCAACCATCCATGCTCACCCAGCCAACCATCCATGCTCACCCAGCCAGCCATGCTCACCCAGCCATCCATCCATGCTCACCCATCCATCCATCCATGCTCACCCATCCTTCCGGCTCATAACAGACCATGCTCCCTTGAAATTGATGGCCCAGGCTAAGGATCACAATGCAAGGGTTACCTGTTGGTTCCTGGCCCTCCAAGATTTTTCATTTAAAGTGGAGCACAGGGCTGGTTGTAACCACAAAAATACAGATGCCCTTGCTAGAACCCACTGTTTAATAGCTGGTGTTCAAACCCATGGGTTCAAACAGGGGGGGAGGTATGTGACAAACAGCCCATTGTCAGTTGTGGATGGAGTATATTTGCCACATAGAATCCTGAGATTCTTAAGGTAAATGTGTGGCAGGGAGAGGTCTGTAGGCAGCAAGGGGTTAAGTATTGGTCACACCTTGCTCCCCAGCTGGGGTAGAATTTTGCCTGACCTGGGGGTAATCAGTGGTGGTGCTGAGAGAGAAGGAGCAGGCTTTGAGCGAACATGCCTGCAAAGACTGACGAAGACCCAGTGAGGTCTAGCTGTTAACCCAGGAAGTTTTTTCCTGTAATGGACTTTTGTTTTGGGACTGTTTTTTCTACCCCTGCGAGGGAAACCTTTCTGTTATCCTTATTTGCTGGATGAATAAACAGGAAAGGAAGCCCTTAACCTGACATATGGCTGAACTGCATGTTTGAGAACCTCTCCAATTGAAGCTAATCGCCCAAAGCGTATATTCATCCACAAGCTTGCCCTTGATATATTCCAATGTCAGTACATCATTTGGACATGCATCAAGTCCTGTGACAAGCCTTTCATAATTTTCTGGTAAGCCGCTGAGTAATAGTGCAGCGTCATGAAAAATGTTATTTCTTCTCCTATAACGGTCAGTCGTTTAACCATTTCCAAGATGTGCCTTATGTAATCCTGCATATCCTGGCCTTTCATCATCTTGGTTTGGTATAGCTTTCTAATCAAATACAGTTTATTGTTGAGATTAGCTCTTTCATGCACCTTTTGTAATCCTTCCCACATTTCTTTAGCAGTTTCACACTTACATAGATCTATGTTTGGATCATCTTCTATGCTAAGAAATATTGTGTTTTTGAGCTTTTTGGTCGTGAAGGGTGTTCTGGCCTGACTTCATTTATACATCTCCACATACCTTATCTTATGAACCACATTTTCATTGTGAATTTCCAAGACTGGTAGTTCTGGTTTGTCAGATTTGCAAATGCAAGCTTTGTTGCAGCTGTGTTAATGGTAATTTTATTTTATCCTCTTGTAGCATTCTTTCTGTTGCTGTATCTTGCACTTGCCGTAGCTAGCTATGACTGGATTATCAGCTTTTCTCTAGGTGTCTGGGTGAGTGCTTGGGCCCATATAGCCCTACAGAACAGACCTTGCACAGTCCATATAGGCTTTTCTGCCTAACTGCAGACAGGAAATAGGAACTTTATTATACAGAGAAAAGAAATAGAGCAGCTACAAACTTACACAAAAATATATGAACAATGTATTTCAACAGTCCCAAACAAGGAAGAGATAAAATGGCAGACAGTAGGGGCAGCTTAAATCAGAGCAGCAGCTGTAGGGCTGTAGCTGTAGCAGCAGAAGCTCGCAGTCAGTGAAGTTTGATGGCCAAATGTCAGTCTTGCTTCCTGTTCAGCTGAGATAATAAGAATGACCATGAAAAATAAAAACAGTCTACTGATCAATGGGGTGAGTTCAGAGGGCTAGCTTGGATTGTAGTCTGGTGCTCTGGAGCCTGAGGTGCCACCTGTGGTAACTACAACGATTTGGAGATCAATGAAAAGAAGAGAGGAGGAGTCCCCAATGCTGCATGTCCACACATGTAAGGTGAAAGTGAAAAGAGACCATGTCAGCCCAGGCTCCCACCAGGTCACGCCCCGTAGGCATTTCGCTCCACCCCTCGGAGCTTAGTCATGGGGATTTGGAGATGTGAGCTTGTGCAGAACCCTAAGCAATGCAACCACTGTCGGGCATTCTGCATCTATGTCCTATGCAGGGCTCTTGTAGTAAAACACCCAATCTTTTGACCACTAGGACGACTTCACTCTAAGGCTTACTGGAGAGACTACCAGGATCTACCAGTATGTTATCTGGTTATCTGGTAACAGCATCAGTTCGATTGAAGAAATTTCTCACAAACAGCTTGATCCAGTAGAGCTGTAGAAAAGATGTTGTTTCTCCTAAGGTTAAACCAAATCTGACCATACACTAGCAGATTTTCAAACAAACATACCTACAAACATTTGTACAAAAATTTGCAGTACATTTGATGTATTGAAGAATGTCATACAAAAGTACTTGAGATATTTAATTTGCCTTTAACATTTGATCTTGGAACAAATGGACTTTAGGCTTGGTTCACGCCTCTGCGTTTGGTGCAGTCTGCGTTTGCGTGGGCACAGCAGCCCATTAATTTTAATAGGCTGCTGTACCGGCAGGAAACACAGGAAAAAGGTTCCTGCAAGGTTTTGCACCATGCTATTTCCCACACCCACAAACATGCTGTGTGTTCAGATGTGTGTGTGTGGGGGGGGGGGGGGGGGGTGCCATTAAGAATGAATGGCAGCTCCATGTGTCTGTAAAAAAGCAGCACACTTTGGCTGTGGGTGGTTGTGGGTGCAGGAACATATGCAATTGCTGCACCCACAACCACCTGCACAAGTGTGAACTTAGAGTTACTGAACGAAAACCACATACACGATTACAAATTTGTTTATTGAGGAAAAAATTTCCACACTGCTCTTTCAAATTTTCTTGTCACTGCGATTCAAAAAAATGTCGATTTGACCCCACTAGTGAATAGAAAAATTGAACAAATATTCTTAAAACAAAAAAAATAAAAAAAATCACAATTTCACCAGTATACAGCCAGGCTAAAGTGATATTAAAGTGGTTGTAAAGGTAGATGGTTTTTTATCTTAATGCATTGTATGCTTTAAGATGAAAAGCCTCTGTGTCCAGCAGCTCTCCCAAGCACCCCTGATATTTGAGTCCATTTCAATCCAGCGTTGTTACACATGAGACTTGGCTGTCTGGGACTCTCCCTCCTCATTAACTGAAACAGCAGTGGCGCCATGGCTCAGTTAGAGAATCAGGAGAGACAGGGGGCCAGGCCCGGCTGCGGCTTCTTGTTTGAATAGACAGAGGGAGCATCGGCTCGGCCCTGGGGACAACCATTACACAGAGCAGATAAGTATAACATGTTTGTTATTTTTAACAAAAAAACAAACAAAAAAGAAACAAGACTTTAGCAACACTTTAAACCCCAAAACAAAAAATGGGATTTTTGTACTCACCATAAAATCCATTTCTCCGTGTTCATCGAAAGACACAGTGCCTACTTTAACCACTTCAATACTATGCACTTAGAACACTTTACTACCAGAACAATTTTCAGTTTTCAGTGCTGTTGCGCTTTGAATGACAATTGCGCGGTCGTGCGACGCTGTACCCAAACAGATTTTTTATCATTTTGTTCCCACAAATAGAGCTTTCTTTTGGTGGTATTTGATCACCCCTGCGGTTTTTATTTTTTGCGCTACAAATAAAAAAAGGCCGAAAATTTTGAAAAAAAAAAAATCTCTATTTTTGTCACAAAACTTTGTAAATAAGTAAATTTTCTCCATCACTGGTGGGCACTGATGAGGCAACACTGATGGGCACTGATGTGGCAGTACTGATTGGCACTGATGAGGTCGCACTGATGAGGTGGCACTGATGATGAGCACTGTTAGGCGGCACTGATAAGCAGCACTGACGGATACTGAGAGGTGGCACTGATATACAGCACTGATGGGCACTGATATGCAGCACTGACGGACACTGCTAAGTGGCACTGTTGGGCACTTAGACAGCACTAATTGGCACTCATAGGCGGCACTGGGTACTGATAGGTGGCACTGATGGGCACTGATAGGTGGGCACTGGTAGGTGGCAATGGTGGGCACTGATATGTGGCACTGGTATGCATTGATAGGGGCACTGGTGGGCACTGATAGGTGCACTGGTGGGCATATACACTCATAGGGGCCCATTCCCTGGTGGTCTAGGGTGGCATCTGAAGGTGGCACTGACTGCCATCCACACTGAGCACTTAGTCACTTACCTGGTGGTCTAGGGGGGTCTCCCTGGTGGTCCAGATCGGCTCCCTGGTGGTCCCTGGTTGGCTTCCTGGTGGTCCTGGGCTGGCACATCCCTGGTGGTCGCTGGGCAGGCTCCCTGGTGGTCTAGGGTGGTGATCCGTGGGAGGGCTGTGCTGATAAATCATCAGCACAAACCCTCCCTGTCAGGGATGCAGCCGATCGGCTCTCCACTCCTCAGGTCTGCAGACCTGAGTACAGGAAAGCCGATAAACGGCTCTCCTGTGTTACACTGTGACCAGCCGTGATTGGTCATGGCTGGTCACATGGTAAAGTGCTTCGGATCAAAGCGCTTTACCGAGATCGGTATTGCGGGGGTCAGACTGACCTCCCACACCACCGATCGCCGCGATTCGCGCCCCCCCCCGGGCGCGCGGCGGCTTGTTATCCTGAGGACGTCATATGACGTCCAGTCAGGATAACTAAACCACTTCCTGGCCGTCATTTTGCATACGGCGGTCGGGAAGTGGTTAATCTTGACCGTTGGGTTATATCGCCTCTGCAGGAGTAGGACTAGGCAGAACATAAAACTTCGCTATGCCCCATGGGCCATCCTCAGCTGGTATATAAGCCCCTTCCTGCTCTAGGTATTCAGTTTAGTAGCAAGCAGTAACAGAAGTATCAAAACTCCATAGAGGGGTGGGTGCTGTGTCCATCGATGAACATGGAGAAATGGATTTTACGGTGAATACAAAAATCCCATTTTCTCCTTAGTTCATCGACGGATACAGCGCCTCCTTTAATCCTGACCATGGACCATTGGGATGTCCCAAAGCAGCGCCAAAATAAAATGAGGGGTGGGGAAAATAACCCAAGGCTAACCACAAGAGCCCTAACCAGGACACAGGAGCCTTAACCGGGTCTCAAAAGCCCCATCTGAAAAATAAAAATTTGAAAAGAAAAATGCCCCTCAAGAGGGAACAGCCCCTCTTAAACAGCAGCCTGCAAAACTTTGTGGCCAAAAGAAGCATCCGCAGATGCCAACATTTCTACTTTGTAGAATTTGGTGAAAGTATGCACCAATGACAAAGTGGCTGCCTTGCACGCAAACCTGTGATATTGACGCTCGATGATGGGATCCTTGGGATGAGCCGGCTTGAGACATAAGGATGGTAGCACAATGTCCTCATTCAAATGGAAGTCCGAGCCCACTTTAGGTAGGAATGATGTACAGGGACGAAGAACCCCCTTGTCTCTGTGGACCACTAAATAGGGAGTACGACAGGATAATGCCGCCAACTCCAACACCCTACGGGCAGATGTAATAGCCACCAAGAATGCCACCTTCTGGGACAACGTAGGTAAGGGAATCTCCCAAATATTCTCGAATGGAGGTTTCTGGAGAACAGAGTACTAAATTCAATTCCCATGGTGGCAAAAGAGACCGTACAGATGGAGCCACGTGTCAGACTCCTTGAATAAAGGTATGAACTAAAGAGCACGTGGCTGGGGGTCGCTGAAAGAAGATTGCTAAGGCAGACACCTGGCCCTTGATGGTACTCAAGGCCAACTTCTGCTTAACGGCCCATTGAAGAAAGGCCAAGATCCAAGCTTTAAAAAAGGAGCGAGGATGAGTGCCAATCGACTCACACCGAGAAATGTACGCTTTCCACGTACGATGGTATATCTTGCTAGAAGTCAACTTCCTTGCCTTCAACATAGTAGGGATCACTGATCCAGACAAACCTCTATCCCTCTGTACCTGGCGTTCGATAGCTAAGCCATTAAAACCAGCGACTCTAAAGCAGGATGGAAGCTCAGTCCTTGGGATAACTGGTCCTCTCTGAGAGGTAGCCCCCAAGGGAAGTTTACGGCCACCAGAATGACCAGAAGACTTACGCCCTTGATCCTTCGCCAACGTGGAAGAAGAGGAAGGTGTTGCCCTCACAGTGGCACTAGGACAACTGCGGCGTCTACCCTAGGCAACCATGACCTCGCCATGAACCTCAGTATCCTCCTGTGGAGCCGAACCTGCTGAAGGAGCTGCATGCAGGTCTGTACAAGCAGAAATGTCTTGAAGGTGGACAGCACCGGACCCAGAACCTGTATGCAAATCGGGAGAGAGAACTGTCTGTGTGAAAGCAGCCAGTGAATCGTGGCCTGTGGTTCCTGAAGTTTTGTCAGAGGAAGGGACCCCCCTGGTCAGAATACAAATCAGACCTAGGTAATCCAATTCCTTGAGGGGATTTTAAGTAGTCCGGACGTTACCCGAACCTTTGCAGGAATTATATCTGCACAAGGAGATTCAGGGACTAAAAACCCCGAGATGGACATGTTCCTGTCAGGAACCATGAATCAGACCGACACAGAAGTGCAGTAAAATCACACTTTTTAATAGAAAGCTAAAATGTAATAAACATGGTCAAAACATAGCCAGGGTTTGGTAACCAGAGCGGATAGTCATAGCAAGCCAATGAAACAGGAGTCCAGAGATCAGCAAGGTCAAACAAATGGAATGCAGGATCAGGAGCCAGGAGGAGGGTCAGCCGAGTAGGGTCTTAAATCCAGGAACTAGAAGGGAATGTCAAACAGGCAAGTTCTTTCACAGGAACACACAGCAGAGATTTCTCCAGAAATGTTGACCAAGGCAAAAGCATCTGCAATCTGATCCAGGCAGTTTACATAGCAGCAGAGCTGGCTAAACGAGGCAGGATATGGTCATCAGTTGAGACACAGTGGAAGCTGAAACTGGCAAGTAACCCTCAGCTGAACAGCTTGCTCTGAGGAGGGAGCGCTAAGCCCAGCCCTGACAGAACCCCCTCCTCAACGACTCCCCCTCAGGGGCCCCCAGGTTTGAGGGGAAATGTCTATGGAGAGCACAGGGGAGGACAGCAGCATGTATGTCCAAGGATGAGACCCAAGAGCGCTCCTCCGGATCATACCCTTTCCAATGAACCAGGTACTGTATGCGCCCACTGAACCTACGGACAGGTAGTGTCACCAGCACACCAGGATCTTCAAATGAGTCCATTCTTTAATAGATGATCACATCGTTACAGCAAAGAGCGACCTTTCGGGGCCGTGCAGGACCCCTTCATCGGGCATGTCACGGAACCTACAGGAGTCAATGATGGTGAAGGCGAAGTGATTGCATACCAAAGGTTTCAACAAGAAGACATGGAATACATTCGAAATTCGCACATTAGCAGGCAGATCTAAAGCCACAGGGTTGATCTTATGAAGAATACTGAAAGGCCCAATAAACCATGGTGCCAGCTTCAGTGAGGGAACACTGAGTCGGAGGTTGCGAGAAGACAGCCAGACCCTTTCTCCAACTTGGTAGGAAGGCGCAGGTAGGTGTCTGCGGCCAGCAGATGTCTGTACCTATCATTGGCATGTCACTAGGAATCCTGGACTTGTACCCGTGGAACGAAGACCACGGAGATGCTCCTCCAATGCAGGAATTCTCTGAGGAACAAAGGAGTCAGGCAACATGGCTGGTTGGAAGCCACAATTGCACATAAAAGGAAACAATCAGGAACTGGTATTGACGGCATTATTGTGAGCAAACTCTGCCCAAGGTAACAAGTTAGAACAGTTGTTATGGTGGTCAGAAATATAACAACGTAAAACTGTTCCAAGGACTGGTTGGCTCGTTCTGTGGCCCCATTGGACTGCTGGTAATACGCAGAAGAGGAGGAAAGCTGAATTCCCAACTGTGCAAAAAGGGCTCACCAAAAGCCTTTGGAAGCCCATGTAATCAAAAGATCTCCCGAGCAGTTCCTTGGACGTGGGCAAATTCTTAATACAATGTGAATACAATGTGACACTTTTGAGAATCAGTCAACTGTGTTACCCTGAAAGTTGGGTAACTCCACAATAAAATCCATAAACAGGTGGGTCCAATGCTGCTCTCCACTGGGTATGGGTTGTAGAAGACCTACTGGAAGATGTTGTGGTGTTTTGTTCTGAGCACACACGGAACAGGTTGCTACAAAAGCGGCTACATCAGCATGCAAACTAGGCCACCAGAACTGTTGGGAAATAGCCCAAATGAGTTGATTCTTCCCTAGGTGACCAGCAGCCTTGGGAGAATGGTAAGTCTGGAGCACAGCACTACTGAGACTCTCTAGGACAAAGCAACGGTCACAAGGTTTCTCAGGAGGAGCATGGATCTGAGCAGCAAGGATCTTGCCACCCAAAGGTGAAGTGAGGCTGGTACAAATCATAGCCAGAATAGGATCAGGAGGTATCACAGGAACAGGAACCGACTCCATCTTGGAAGTGGAGGAAAGCTGTTGTGACAATGCATCGGCCCTTAAATGCTTAGTACTGGGTAATAATGAGACTATGTAATTGAAGCTTGACAAGAACAGAGCCCATCGCGCCCTCCTGGGGGAAAGGTGCTTAGCCTCAGACAGGAATGTGAGATTCTCGTGGTCAGTCAAAATGAGAAAAGGAACAGTGGTATCCTCGAGGAGATGCTTCCATACTTTAATGGCTACTATGATCGCTAACAACTCTCTGTCTCTAATCTCGTAAATTGCATTCTGCAGGAGACAACTTCTTGGAAAAGTAGCCACAAGAATGCATAGTGCTCTTGGAGATGGGACATTGGGACAGAAGGGCACCAACTCCAGTCTCAGATGCATCAACCTCAAAGATGAAGGGTAACGTAGGATCCGCATGTGCCAACACAGGAGCGGAAACAAAGGCAGCCTTGAGACTTAATAGACTCCGGAGACCAATTCTTTGGGTTACCGTTCTTTCTGGTCATATCTGTCAGGTCAGATGAGAAATTACCAATGAACTTTGGTTAATAATTGGCAAAGCCAAGAAAACGTTGCAGTGGACGTAAACCCATGGGTCGGGGCCACTGTAGAACTGCCAATAGCTTCTCTGGGTCTATTGAAAAACCAGCAGCGCAAATGACATTAACCCAGGAATTTAATCTGTTTACGATGGAACTCGCACTTCTCCAATTTACAATACAGGTTATTATCTCTCAGCCTCTGAAGCACACGACAGACATCTGTGTGGTGGCTCTCTAGGGACTTGGAATATATGAGCATATTGTCGAGTTAAACCACCATACATTGCTGCAACATATCTCGGAGGACATTGCTGATGAATTCCTGAAAAACTGCCGACGCGTTGCAAAGACCAAAAGGCATTACGAGGTATTTGTAATGGCCTGTCCTAGTATTAAAATGCAGTTTTCCACTCATCGCCCTCCTTGATCCTCACAAGTTTGTATTCCCCTCTCAAGCTTAGTGAAAACTGTTGCTGCCTTGAGGTGGTCAAATAACTCCATAATCAGTGGAATCGGATAAGCATTCTTAATCGTGAAGCAATTGAGACCCCTATAATCAATACAAGGTCTCAGTTCACCACTCCTCTTTTTCTTAAAGTAGAAGCCAGCACCAGCAGGAGACAAGGATTTGCGGATTAACCATCTAGAAAGTGCGTCTGCAACATACTCCTCCATGGCTTTTATCCTCCGAGACAAAGGGTAAACCCGGCCAAGAGGGGGTATGGCACCAGGCTGAAGGTCAATAGCGCAATCATATGACCAGTGTGGAGGCCAACTACCGGCTTTATCTTTATCAAAGACATCGCTAAATTTGCTTTATTCCTTTGTCAGGGAGGAGAGTGAAGAGGTACACAAGACCTTAGCCATTTTCTGAAAACATGTCTTACTGCATTGTGGCGACCAGAAAAGAACCTCAGCACAAAGCTAATCAAAAGAGGGGTTGTGCCTTTGTAAACAAGGATAATCAATAACCACCGGAAAATGGGGAGAGGAAATGACTTGGAATTGGATGATGTCATGGTGAAGAGCCCCTACGGCCATGGTCAATGGAGCAGTCTCATGAGTCACCTGGGTAGGATGTAGAGGTCTCCTATTAATAGCCCCAAAGTGGAGTAGCCCAGAGCTTCAGTGGAATCGAGTGCTTAGACACAAAGGCACTATCTATGAACAGGCCTGCAGCCCCAAAGTCAATTAGAGCCTGTATCTCAACGGACGACTCAGACCAAGAAAGGGTAACCGGAACCAGGGGCTTATCCTTACGGATGACTGGGGACGTAACAACGCCACCTATAGTCTGTACAGGACCTCAGGTGCAAGCGTCCCTCCGGACGGGTAGGACAAGATTTCAAAAAGTGACCTGCCTGGCCACAATAAAGGTACAATCTCTCCTCCTCCTAAAGGCTCTCTCATCAGCAGAGAGATGCGTGAAGCTCAACTGCATGGGTTCTACCTCACTGGCAAGCTCGGAACCAGGAGGTATGGGAGGTGAGGGAGGCACGAGTGGGACTACAAAGCTCGGAGCCAAACGTACAGGAGGCTTCTGCGAGCGCTCCTTAAAGGAAGGTCTCTCTCGGAGTCTAGAGTCAATGAGAATGGCAAACGTGATCAACTTCTCCAGCTCAGTGGGTATGTCTCGGGCTGCTATCTCATCTTTGATGTTATTTGAGAGACCATGAGAAAAAGCAACCATGAGAGCCTCATTGCTCCAAGCAACCTCTGCTGCCAGAGTACGGAATTCAATGGCGTAATCAGCAACAGTTCTCTTACCCTATAAAAAAGTCAACTATATCTGTGATAGTGAAAGCAGCGCTAGAGTTACTTAAAACTCATGCAAATGAATCTTGTGCAAAGTACAAAAAAGTGCCAGTGCAAA
>BLSH010296286.1:331793-344466 GCA_018402905.1 Glandirana rugosa
CCTTAGAGTCTCGGTCACCCATAAGTGGTCTCGGAGACCACACTCCTACCTAAACCGACGTTGACCTAGGTCCAGTGCCGGGGACCCCAGGGGATCGAGTGCGAGCCCGACCGATGTCCACCTTCCCCTTCGTCGTCGTGTCCTTATCGTTCTTATCAGTCTCCTTATCGTTTCCCAGTCCCGATGTTCGTCTGTCCTCTTTGGCTCTTCTTCGGTTTCTAGCTCCATAGTCCGTCCTTCCCTATCAGTCTGTTCGGTTTCTAGTCTTGTGCCTATTTTGAGTCTCGTTTGCTTCCTCTGTTGGTGTGTGTTCGGTTTGTGCCTGTTTGTAACTAGTCGTTACGTCGGGACGTGACGGTCCACAATATAGGACAATGGTTAATTCCGGACCCCGCCTTTGGTCGACTCCTCCCGGATGATTTCGTGTGTCCACTCCCTCCGGTCCGGAAATTGACCTGTGTACGTCGTTTCTATCCGTTGTCTATCCTGTACTTGCAAACGACACCAAAGTTCTGTCTTACAAATGACACCAAAGTACTGTGAGACGGTGATAGTGTTAAAACGTAATTAGAGTCTCAGACACCCAAAAGTTTGTGGATGAGTGACTTACATAGGTAACAAAGATAGACCTCGGATCCGTTGATGTGTTTAGACCTCACCCCCCTAAATAAGTTTTCATAATTACGGCCACCCCGCACAGGACCTGCAACTTCTTCTACCTGCGTATCGAATGGACGAGGTGATGAGGTGCCGGGGAAGAAAACGAAAATGCCCTCTAGTGATCGTGGTTGTACCCCTTTTGTCTAGCCCTAACGGGGGGAAGGGCGAGCGGCGCCTGATTTCTGTGTGTCGAGTCGCCGTTATATGTCCTCTACAGGGCCAGGACTAGTGTTCTGAGTATCCGGAGACCGTGGCAGTTTCTCCACTCAGTATCGGTGTCGGGATGGTTTGCTAGTCCGAGTGTGAGATGACTTTCGGGCCAGGGGCGACGTTTTGTCCAGTCAGACCTTCTACTATTCTTGCTATTCCTGTGCTGCTGCTTCCCCTTCCACCTGTAGCCAGCCCGAGCGTGAGCTAGGGGACCCCAGGGGCCGTGACCTGGATCCAGTTGCAGCCAAATCCATCCTCACACCAGAGGCTCTGGTGAATACCCACTGGCTCTGAGATTCCGCGCCCTGGGGAAATCGATGCACTAGCTCCCTGAGTTTCAGTGTCCGTGCTCCAGGGGCCCCTCTTCCCATTTCAACCCAAACTCATTAGCAGCAGTCAGCCATAGTTCCACAACCTTGCAATGCACTTCGCAACCTTAGTGTGCACTTCGCACTTCTGCGGTGCGATTCACACTCTTGGGTTTGCATCTGTCACCTGACCTCAGGTGCCCCTGACACAGAGTTCATAAAGGAGCATATACTTGAAAAGCATAAACATTATCCACAAGAGCATACAATGGATTCCCTGAAGCAGACACATGAGACACATCACAGTTTGGAGCTAGAATTTGGTGGTGAATTTATAGATTTTTAAATTCCTGCATATGATCCTGTTAAACCTTTTGCCGTTCAAACTGTGAGGGTGTAAGTAGATGACACAGCAGGATCTGTAGTCTCAGGCAACGGTAATATGTGGCCTCTTTATGTCACCAGTGATAAGAATGATCTCAACCTTCTGTATGGAGAATGAGAATCGCCTTTGCAAGGGCTGGATTTGGATGAATGAAGGTTCCCAGGTTGTGCATTTCAAAACAGTGAATGAGTATTCTCAAGGTAGACACAGGTGATTAGTGCACATTGGATGGCTGAGAATCAGGAACCAAACAACAAACTAAAGCCTCATACACACAATTCGAATTTCGGACGACAGAACATCCATTTTTTGTTGGATGCTTGTCTCATGTCAAAAGTGAAGAGTATACTAACAATACCAAAATTTTCAAACAAATTCAACATCAGAAGTGACGTAATGTGTTGAATAGTCTTGTATGTATTTTTTTGTATCTGAGTATGCGTAGTCGTGATCGTACCATTTTTTTCGTATGAAAACCGTATTCATGATACGAAAATCGGACGTTGAAAAATTTTTTAAAGCCTGCACAACCGGCTTTTGTCTTACGAAAAATCAAAATTCGCTGTCGAAAGGAGCATACTAACGGTAAGAATTTCAGACAATCAGCCGTTGAACGAAAATTACCATCCGAAATTTGCATTGTGTGTACGGGCCTTAAGGCTCCGTGCACACTAGCGGTCACGTTCTGGCGGTGGAGTCTGGCTTATGCAGGGAGCAACCACTCTTACGGCCCTGATTCGCGAACCCCTGGTAGAGTAGACAGGGAGTTTTGGAGTGCAGGGGGGCACGAGGGCTGGACTGGTCCACAGATGGTGATAGGTGATGTCCAATGGCGTCTCCTGCACAGAGAAGTCTGTGGTACAGGCTGGGTCGGCAACTGGCTGGCAGATATGTTACAGAAGGAGCAGGCAAAGGGTGGTCAAAGACAGGCAGGGTCGGCAGCGGGCTGGCAGCAGACGTACAAAGGGTCAACCTGAAAGTGTGGTCCTGGGCAAGCAGAGGTCGATGCAGGCAGCAAACAATCAAGGTCAGGATAGCCGGGTCTCAGGAACACAGGAATCACAAGAATAGGAAACAGTCTCTAGGTGCACAGCAAATGTTGTAGAACGGACAACACTTGCACCCTAGTGTTGTCCGTTTTAAATAGCCCACCTAGCATTGATGACAGCACGCCCCTGTGCGTGCACGTCCGCGCATGGGAATGTGCACTGCAGCTCGATCGCTCTGCAGCGCGGGAGCCGTTCCCTAACACTAGCATTTTTTTTAAGCTAAAAAAGAACACTAGAAAAAATGCTGGATAAAAAACAAACACTGGTAATAGCTTTTTGTATAAGCATTTAACAGTGCTTAGAAGCGTTTCTGCTGGAAAAACGCTCCATGAAACTCTACAAAAATATTTTTTTCTGCTCCTAGATGCTGAAGCTCAAAAAATGCTAATAGCCTAAAGTAGTGTGCATGGACACATAGGATAACACTAGTTAGCGTCTAGGAGCAGAAAAAATGCTAATAACAGCTTCTAGGAGCTTAAAGAATGTTAGTGTACATGGAGCCTAAAGGCCTGTACACATGATGCGAATTTCGGATGAGAATTTTCGTTCAGCCGATCGTCTGAAATTCTTATCATTAGTATGCTCTTTCGAGAGCCGATTTTGGTTTTTCGTGAGACAAAAGCTGGATGTGCAGACTAGTAATTTTTTTTTCGTACAGCAACATATGTACTTAGTGTTGTCCATTTAAATAGCCTAGTATTGATGACAGCGCGCCCCTGCGTGTGCACCAGCCGTGCGAGCACGGGAATGTGCACTGCGGCTTGATCGCTCTGCAGAGCAGGAGCCGTTCCCTGACATTGCCCCCTCCCCCCCAAGGGGCATTTCTTCCAGAAAGTTTTCTCCAAAAGGTGCTGATCAACCGTTCCGCATGCATATTTGCTTCTGGCTCCCAAGAGTTCTCCTCAGGCCCATAACCCTTCCACTTGACTAGGTACTGTAGGGAGCCACCCCTCCTCCTGTATGCCAAGATGGCTTCGATTTCAAACTCCTCCGCCTCCCCATCTACTAGAACTGATTTTGGTGGAAGAGTTGACCGTCCTGGGAATGGATCTGCAACTACAGGTTTCAGCAGGGAAATATGAAACACCGGATGGATCCGTATGGTAGCGGGCAGATCAAGTTCATATGCCTCCTGATTGATCTTCCTTTTAACAGAGAACGGACCAATGAATCTAGGTCCCAGCTTCCTTAAAGGACAAGTCAACTTTAAGTTCCTCGTAGCAATCCAAACCCGGTCACCTGGTTGGAGGAGCAATTCCCCACAAGTCTTATTGTCATACACATCCTTATTGTGTTCCTGAGTCTTAGATAGTGTTTCCTGTAATAGCCTCAGATTTTTCTCCAGGAATTTTGCAGTTTCCAGAACAGTTGGCACGGAACTTTCAGAAGTCAGGCTAGGGAGAAATGTAGGATGGAATCCATAGTCCGCCCAGAACGGGGACAGTTTAGTAGTGGAATTAATGGTATTGTTGTAGGCAAATTCTGCCAGTGGTAGTAGCGTGACCCAGTCAGTCTGTGAGAAGGATGAGAAGCAACGGAGATACTGCTCCAGGGTCTGATTGGTCGGTTCAGTGTGACCATTTGTTTGAGGGTGGTAGGCAGTTGAAAAGGCCAACTCAATATCCAAAGACGAGCAGAGAGCTTTCCAGAACCGGGAGGGGAATTGGACTCCTCGGTCCGAAACTATACTGATGGGTACTCCGTGAAGGCGGACTATCTCCTTTATAAAGATCTCTGCTGTTTGTGGTGCAGCAGTGGGGGTGCCCTCCATAGGGAGAAAATGTGCCATCTTTGTCAAACAATCCACAACAACAAAGATGGCATGATATCCTTCGGCTGGTGGTAACTCCATGATAAAATCCATCAAAATTCTGGACCAGGGCCTTTCAGGTACTGGCAGTGGGTTCAATAAGCCCCAGGCTCTGGCCTTACATGTCTTATTCTGAGCACATGTAGAACAGGAACTGACATATTTCTGGCAATATTCACCCACTGACGGCCACCAAAAGGAGCGTAGAAGTAACTCAGAAATCTTACCAACGCCAAAATGGCCCGCCAGTTTATGGTCATGGCAGAATTGAAGTACAGTAAGATGTTGCTCCTTGGGAATGAAAAGTTGGTTGCCGTGCCACCACAGCCCATCATTTGTCACTAGTCCTGAATCAGGTGGGCCAGGGAGATTGGCGATACTTCACCTGATTTGTGACAACAGGTCCTCTTGGGACAGAAGAAAATTCCTTGGGAGAAGGATGGTATCCAGGGGGAAGCAGGAACTCCAGACTCACAAAACATCCGGGATAGGGCATCAGGTTTCACATTCTTTGGCCCAGGCATGTCGGTGATATGAAAGGGGAATCGGGAGAAGAAGAGAGCCCAGCGGGCCTGTCGAGCTTTCAGTCTTTTAGCCATTCTAAAATATTCTAAATTTTTATGATCAGTGTAGATCAATATGGGGTGCAATGCTCCTTCCAACAGATATCGCCATTCTTCCAGGGCTGACTTGATTGCCAACAGTTCTCTATCTCCCACGTCATAGTTCTTTTCAGGAGAAGAGAGTTTGCGGGAAAAGAATGCTATAGGATGGAGTAGAGCCTTGTCTTTGGGATAGCACCGCTCCTACGGCGGTCTCGGAAGCATCTACCTCTAGGACATAAGACAGAGCGGGATCTGGATGCTTCAGGACTGGCGCTGAGGTGAAGAGCCTTTTTAAGGTCTGAAAGGCCACTTGGGCCTCTGTGGTCCACTGAAACCGTGAATCCTGCTTAGTAAGTTTAGTGATAGGTGAGATAATAGCAGAGAATCCTTTTATGAACTTCCGATAGAAGTTGGAGGACCCCACAAAGCGTTGGACCCCCTTTTTCTCCACTGGCGTTGGCCAATCCAGGATAGCAGAAACCTTCTGTTGGTCCATGGTAATGCCACTGACAGATATGACCAACCCAAGAAACTGGATACTGGAACGCTCGAAAGCGCACTTTTCCAGCTTGGCATACAGTCCATGCTGCCGGAGCCGACTTAACACTCTGCTGACATGCCCACGGTGTTCCTCCAGGGATGAAGAGAAGATCAGTATGTTGTCAAGATAATGACAAACAAGTCTAGGTAATCTCGAAACACATCGTTGACGAGATGTTGAAACGAGGCTGAGGCGTTACAAAGTCCAAAGGGCAAATATTCAAAGTGCCCGAAGCGGGTTCGGAAGGCGGTCTTCCACTCATCATCTTCCCGAATACGGATGAGGTTGTATGCCCCCTGGAGATCCAACTTGGTGAAGACTGTGGCGGAACCCAGTCTCTGAAATAGCTCTGGAACTAACGGTAGAGGGTAACGGTTTTTGACCGTTATCTTATTTAGCTCTCGTTAATCTATGCAGGGACTCAATGTATTAACCTTCTTTTCAATGAAGAAGATCCCGGCACCCACAGGAGATGCGGAAGGCCGAATAAATCCCTTTTTAAGGTCATCATCCAGATAGGCCTTGTGGGGCCGATAGTTCCAGCTCTGACAGGGGGTAAATCCGGCAAAACGGTACCTCTAAGAGGTCTATTGGGCAGTCGTAAGGCCGGTGTGGGGGAAGTTTCTCAGTTCCCTTCTTACTAAACACATCCAGAAAGTCATGATAAACAGAGGGGACCGTTTGGCAGACCTCAGGATCTGGGTCAGAGTCCAAACTTAAGAGTGTGGGGCCAGCCTTGTTGGGTTTAGGAAGGCAGTGCTGGGCACAGTAATTGGACAGAAATTAAATTTCCCCAGAGATCAAATTGATGCAAGGGCTGTGAGCTCAGAGCCATGGGAGGTCAAGAATCATAGGGAAAAGAGGGGATGCGATGGCATCCAAAATGAGTAGCTCCTGGTGGCTATCAGCAGTCACGGCGGGCAAGGGAAGAGTCTCGTGGGTGACGGTGACGGATTTTATGGTGCTTCCATCGGCTAGACGGATAATCATCTTATGAGCCTTCGGACGTAGAGGGATATGATGTTTTGCAGTGAAGGCCTGATCCACGAAACAGCTACATGCTCTGGAATCAACAATCGCTGGAGCCAGGATATTCCCTCTGGGAAGCTGTAAGGCAATGGAGAGAGTAAGGTGAGAAGTGTTACCGATAACAGGAGATTCTTCTTCCGCCTCTTTCATGGAACACTTACCAAACTTGGCAGGGCAAGATCTCACCATGTGCCCCGGCTCCCCACAGTACAGGCACAGATTGAGGGCCCGGCGATAATGCTTCTCCTCAGGCGTAAGGGAAGGGCAGATAAGCCCAATCTGCATTGGTTCGGGGGAATCCAGAAGTGCAGGAGCAGTGGAAACAGACATAGGGGCAGCAGGATGTGGATAGCTGGGATAGCTAGGCACTCGGGGCATCATCCAGGTCAAACATGAGGGGCCAGGGGACCTCTCAGCTCTGCGCTCCCTGAGGCGCTGGTCAATTTGAATTGCCAGATTGATAAGGGCTTCTAGGGTGTGGGCACCCCGACATGGGCCAACTCGTCCTTGAGGGACTCTGACAGACCTAGGCGAAACTGGTAGCAGAGGGCTGCATCATTCCAGGCCGTGTCTGCACTCCAACGCCGGAACTCATAGTCTTCCGCCGTATGGCGGCCTTGCTGCAAGGCATGCAAGGCGGCTTCAGCAGTGGCGGCCTGGTGGGGGTCCTGATACAAGCGGGCCATGGCATCAAAGAATAGGGCCAAGGTGGCGACTTCCGGTGCCCGTTGTTCCCACAGGCGGTGAGCCCACACCTGGGGTTCCCCCTGCAGCAAGGAAATAACCAAGCCCACCTTTGTAGCTTCCAGGGAAAAGGTGCGGGGCTGTAGCCCAAAAAATAGAGCTCGCAGGAGTTGTGGAAGGCCCGAAACTTGCTACGATCATCCGCAAACTAATCCGGCAGAGGGACCATAGGTTCAGAAGGAAGGGCCACAATGGGGGGATCTGCCCGAGGCAGTAGGGGCTGTAAGTTCCTTTAACCTCTCTTCCAGGCGGATGTAGCCCTCCTGTAAGCTCTTGGCGGCTTGCGTGAGGCTTGCTAAATGGGCACACAGGTCCTCCCTGGCCTAGGGTACTCCCTGTGCAGACTCCGACATGGTTGTCCGTTACTGTCACGTCCTGGCAGTGGAGTCTGGCTTATGCAGAGAGCAACCACTCTTATGGCCCTGATTTGTGAACCCCTGGTAGAGTAGACGGGGAGTTTGGGAGTGCAGGGGGGCACGAGGGCTGTACTGGTCCACAGATGGTGATGTCCAATGATGTCTCGTGCACAGGGAAGTTGGTGGTACAGGCTGAGTCTGCAACTGGCTGGCAGATATGGTACAGAAGGAGCAGGCAAAGGGTGGTCAAAGACAGGCAGGGTCGGCAGCGGGCTGGCAGCAGAGGTACAAAGGGTCAGCCTGAAAGCTTGGTCGTGGGCAAGCAAAGGTCGGTGCAGACAGCAAACAATCAAGGTCAGGATAGCCGGGTCTCAGGAACACAGGAATCACAAGAATAGGAAACAGTCTCTAGATGCACAGCAAACGTTGTAGAACGGACAACACTTGCACCCTAGTGTTGTCCGTTTAAATAGCTCACCTAGCATTGATGACAGCATGCCCCTGCGTGTGCACCAGCCGTGCGGAATGTGCACTGTGGCTCAATCGTTCTGCAGAGCGGTAGCTGTTCCCTGACACTAGCGTTTTTTTAAGCTAAAAAAAAAAAACACTAGAAAAAATGCTGGATAAAAAACAAACACTGGTAATAGCTTTTTGTATAAGCGTTTAACAGCACTTAGGAGCATTTCTGCTGGAAAAACGCTCCATGAAACTGTACAAAAATATTTTTTTCAGCTCCTAGATGCTGAAGCTCAAAAAATGCTAATAGCCTAACGTAGTGTGCATGGACACATAGGATAACACTAATTAGCATCTAGGAGCAGAAAAAATGCTAATAACAGCTTCTAGGAGCTTAAAGAATGCTAGTGTGCATGGAGCCTAAAGGCCTGTGTACACATGATGAGAATTTCGGACGAGAATTTTCGTTCGGCCGATTCTCTGAAATTCTTACCATTAGTATGCTTTTTCAAGAGCCGATTTCGATTTTTCGTGAGACAAAAGCTGGATGTGCAGACTAGTAATTTTTTTTTTCGTACATCAACTCAGCGTCTGATTTTCATATCTTTGGTACAGTTTTCCTCCAGGCTGCATGCTCACAAAGGGTCTGGAGTTTGGGGGGATCTCCCACCGTTTTGTAATTAAATTTGGAGTGGGCTTCCCCTTAAAATCCATCCCTGAGCCAAAGGGCTTGGTATGGATTGGGGGGACAATACATTATAGCTGCAAGCAAGTTGAAATTACATTTTTGATCAATGTAGGGGAGGATGTGGGAGCTATTTTTGGTGTGGGTGGGGTTCATTGATTTATTTGGTGTCACCACACAATTGCTTGCAGCCCATGTGCACACAGCACTTCCTGTTTCCAGCCACATTATACTTCCTGCTGATGTATATCTGTAAGGACTATGCAAATATAAATGAGAAGATGACGTATCAGTGCTAGTTCACACTAGTGCGATGCGGGAACCCTGCGAATCCACTGTGGGTTCCCGCATTGCACACGACTTAGACAGTTCACACTGCCATATACAGTCCCTGACAAAAGTCTTGTCACTTTTCTATTTTGTAGAAACACCTGCTATTAACCTGACTTTTAATTCATCAATTGGTGTTAGAAATAGCTCATATGAAAAGCTAAAATCCTCCCAAATGATGTTTAATGCACTGAAATTAATTAGTTTCACTGAAAAAAGATTTATCATTTAATCAAGACAGAAAGGTCAAATTTTGGCAAGACAAAAGTTTTGTCGCCTATACAGAAATTGAACAAGTTTACTGCAAATACAAAAATATGTCAGCAAATGAAGTAGTGGTGCTGTGAGATCTAAATGTAATATCTTGTATGACTTCCATGAGCTTGAAGGACTGCATCCATGCGGTTTGGCAAGGATTCATACAATTTATTGATTAAGTCATCAGGAATAGCAAAGAAAGCATTCTTGCATGCCTCCCAGAGTTCATCAATATTCTTTGGTTTCGTCTTCCATGCTTACTCTTTCATCCTACCCCATATATGCTCAATGATGTTCATGTCTGGTGACTGGGCTGGCCAATCCTGGAGCATCTTGATCTTCTTCGCCTTGAGGAACTTTGATGTGGAGATGGAAGTATGCGATGGAGCACCATCCTGCTGCAGAATTTGGCCTCTTTTATGGTTGGGAATATAAGAGGTAGCGAAGATTTCTTGGTATTTTAGACTATTGTTGTTGCCTTCCACCCTGCAGATCTCTTGCACACCCCCATACTGGATGTAACCCCAGACCATGATTTTTCCACCACCAAACTTCACTCTTTTCTGGGTGAATCTCGGATCCATGCGGGCTCCAGTAGGTCTCCTGCAATATTTGCGGCGACTGTGGTGTAATTCAACAGAAGATTCATCTGAAAAATCCACCTTCTGCCACTTTTCCAGCGTCCATCCTTTTAGCAGGCTGTGGGCCTTGGCAGATGCCACACGGTTTTTCAATTGTCTTTTGTTTAGTGCTGGCTTCTGGGCACTGATTTGACCATGGAGGCCATTTTGAGACAGAATCCGACAAACTGTTTTGGTTGGCACAGGGACTTCAGATGACCAGGTCTCGTGGAGCTCTGCTGCAGTGGAAAATGGGCTGGCCTTGGATTTTCGAGCCAACAAACGGTCCTCTCGAGCAGTTGTCTTGCGGGGTCTGCCTGACCTGGGGTTGTCAAAAACCTCTCCAGTCTCTTCAGATCTTTTTTTTATCCTCTGTACTTGACGTCTGCCACATCAGCAGTGGATCTGGTCTTCAGCCTCTTGATAACCAAAACTTTAGTCTCAGGGTGAATCTTAGGCATGTTTGCAGAGGTCTAGTTGCAGTTGATGTGAAGATCTAGTGTACTGGGGTTCTTTTTATACACACCTGAGACCTAATTGATCCATTATTAGTCACAGGAGAAGCTCATATGACAAGGCGACAACACTTATGTCTTTGCAAAAATTTACTCAATGGGCTTTACCTGGCTGTGAATATTAGAATACTTTTTGACAGTTTCATTTTGCACTGAAACATTATTACAAAAGCTGTTGGGATTAAAATTAGCCATTTCTTGTAAAAAAAATCTTGATTAGAAATATATTTCAGCGGCACTTCAGGTCAATTTGTACACAAGCGACAAGACTTTTGTCAGGGACTGTACAAATTGCTGGGTGTGTCAATAGAAAGCTAATGACACCCCCAAACCAGTTTGCAGATCGCACTGCAAACTGCAAATACGGAAAGGAATTGGATTGCATGGATGTGAACACCCATGTGATCTGATTCTGCTGCGTAACAAAAAAAAAGAGTCCTGTGCGAGTTTGGTCAGGATGCAATGTGAATTCAGCCATACTATCTGTATGGCTGAATTTGCATAGCACAGATCGCATGGGATTTGCACTGCAGTGTGAATTACATCCGATCTCAGATACCGCAACAGTGTGAACCGGCCCTGAGGAAGGTAATCCACTTCCCCAAAACCACCACCCCCCAAAATGAATTAAAAAAGTTACAAAAGAGAACAAGCAAAATCAATTTCATTTTATTTTGCCAACAGAAACACGAGTATGTACATATTTACTGGCATTAAAGTATTTACAGTATATACACATTTAGCAAAACAGTTAGCAATTGGGTTTGAAGGGACCTGCTCATAGGAGCTTACAATCTAACAGTGGACAGTTTTAGTTTCACCGTCCATAACTGCACACACATTTCATAAAATGACTAAACACCCACATGACATTAGCTGCAAAATTACAGAAAGATAATTAACAGTCATTCTAACAAAGCATTACAACATAATAGTAAAAAAGGCACATATTAAACCAAGAACATTGGTGAGTATTTTCACCTAGAAGAATGCATGGCAAGACAAACAATAGACACCCCAATCGGCCAGCATGGTAAAATCAAGCCACTTTTGATGGTCAAAATGCACAACAATTTCAGCAAACAGCTCTAGTAAAACATTTGTCTTTAGCAAACTATCATTCCGTCCACAAAAAACACAGCAACAAACCTGACCCATCAGCAGGTCAAACAAACACCCTCTACTGAAGTGCCTTATTTTTGATAGTTGCTCTTTCCAATTGCAGCAGTACAGAAGTGCAGTAGGACAAAAGTGCAATAGTTTTGAACAAACAGTATTTGGATACAATAAGTTTAAATTATTTCTAGTTTCCTTAAAGTATTTAAAATTGCTATTCTTAAATGGTTTGCTTGTTAACATTGGTATTTTGGCTGTGTTGTTATTAGTGTTTGTTTGCTAAGTGCTGTTGAGGTGTTGAATACTGGGTGTTGTCAATTAGCATATGTCATAGAGGTGGGCTGTTGACCAAATTGGTGCTTAATTAGTGTTGTATTTAAGAAGGGGAACAACTCTTGTAGAGTTTACTCTTGATAGTTGCTCTTTCCAATTGCAGCAGTACAGATGTGTAGTAGGACAAAAGTGCAATAGTTTTGAACAAACAGTAGTTTGAAACTAGCAGGAGTTTGGAGACAGCCAACTCTATTTGATTAGTGCCTGTGTTTGAATTTAAGTAAATCTCTCTTTAAAGATGTTTGGTTTGGTTCAGTGCAATACTTGTTTGGCATTTATTTTTCGTGGTGCTTTGTGGAAGCTGGGATGCTGTCCCATTTGTATGCAGGTTTCTAGTCTACGTAGGATGATGTGTAGACATGACGACGTTAACCTTTCTCGTTGATAGTTCTCATTTGAGATGTTCTCAACAAGGGGAAGAATTTATGTTGTGATTAATTCGTGGTTAAACCAGTTGTCGGGTGGAGATACTGTATACGATTAACTGTTGTGGGTCATAAGTTGTGGAGTTGTCGTGAATCGTTTGTTTGTGATTATTGTTGTGTCGGTTTTATGGTTACAATTGTTCGTTTGGTAAATTCTTATCGTTAAAATTTATGAAATTCCTTTGATCTTTATTAAATTTGAATAACATAGGTTTATGACAAACAAGTTTTGATAACG
>BLSH010296286.1:349946-360186 GCA_018402905.1 Glandirana rugosa
AAAAAAAAAAGAGCCAGTGAAAGTGTACGACGACAGGTACAGTGTTTTTATAAAGGGGTTTGAGTGCGTTTACAGAAATGTTTGGTGTTTGTTCTGGTAACGAATACCTTTAAATTTTACTCAGGGAAAAAAAAAATAAGAAAAGTTTACTAAGATTAAACTCGGGGTTTTTACACTATACACATGGTTGTAGTCTTTATTTTTACAGTAATGGTTTTTAGACTCCTATTTATATTAATAAAAAAAATTAATATATTAGTAAATAATATATTATTAATTATATAAGATACGAGTGTGTCGTTCTTGGTGGTTGTTAGAGTCTAATGTAAATCTTCTAATTTCCATAAGCAATGGTCTTGTTTGTGGTTTGTAAAGACATTTGCGTGAGTTTGGGGAAATATTTTTGTGACATGGACAGCAGCATGTGAAAGTGACCGAGAAAAAAAAAAATTACAAAACATGAAGCGATTTCACATTCTAGCATTCTTAAAAACAGAATAGATTATCAAATTTGAAACATTGTTGCCAGGACAATTTGTTTGAGAGAAATATACATTTCATCTCAATATGAAATGGATTTACTTGATAAAGTAACAATAGTACCATTAGAATGAATGGCAGAAACTTGCACTTGGCAAAATAACTCCTCTTCACTCCCAAAAAATGTGTGTAAAATAACTCTCATTTTGGTATTTACTAACTACTCAAGGAATTACTCCATGAGAGTTATTTTGAGAGTTGTTTTGTGTCTGAGCATGCTCAGTTGTGCTCAGCTGTGCTCTGTGCCTAGGACTAAGGAGATGGGAATGTATCTCTTCTCAGACTTTTTAAGATATTTCAGTGTAGAAATCACTTTTTCACTTTTTAAAAGCAGATTATCTTTAAACAATATACCGCATATTTTCGTACAATTTAGGGGATCAGATCATGCTCCAAACATTATTTCTATTTGCACAACTCCAGGCCTGGAGTGGAGTAA
Organism: Glandirana rugosa; assembly: GCA_018402905.1. Taxonomy (NCBI): domain Eukaryota; kingdom Metazoa; phylum Chordata; class Amphibia; order Anura; family Ranidae; genus Glandirana; species Glandirana rugosa. Next base: position 350,926 of record BLSH010296286.1, read on the forward strand.
GGAGTTGGGAGTTATCTGTGACCTGGGAGCAATAGTGAATTCCATTTTGGGTGTAAATCTACTCCAGAGCTATTGTGAATAACGTTGTAGCTCTATTTAGCACCATTTGCCATTTTTGGGAGCTAAATAGCTATCAGGAGTAAATTTACTCTACTGAACGCTTTAGTAAATAAGCCTAATTATGTCACTTCTGACGTTGTATTCGGTCCTACGACAACTTTTGTATTGTTATTACGCTCTTCACTTTTGACATGAGACAAGCAGCCAACAAAAAACAGACGTTCTGTCGTCCGAAATTTGCATCGTGTGTACGAGGCTTAAGTCCTTAACAGGAAGTCACAAGACAGAAGGCAGTAAACATCAGACAGAATCCAAGAGCTCAATTAGGAACAAAGAAACCCTTGCTTAGGCCTGATTCACACCTATGTATTTTTAGTCCTTTTTGCATTTTGCAGATTTGCACTACAGAACATGTTCCATAGGAAACCATGTTAAATGGACTGTAGGGCAAATCTGTAAAATGCAAAAAGCACTAAAAATGCATGTGTGAATCAGGCCTAAGACACGGTCCCCAGGTCACTGAGTGCACTTTGTGATTGCTTCCAGGTGACATTGTAGACATGCTGGAGCAGACCATGCTACAATACAATACAAAAAAAGGAGTAGTGGATGGTCTTATCTAGCTTCAAGAGAAGAAACTTCTGCAAAGCAATGGGAATGCCTGAATCAGGTAAGCAAGTAAGTCATCAGTTGTGTGCAGTAGGTAAGCTTCCAGTGGTGGCTCATTACAGTTGAGACAAAGGGCTAGTTCTGAAAATGGGAGTTCATGCCATACATACTTAAGCAGTCCCTGACCACAATATCAAAAACATCACAGTTGCACTGAGTTTGGGAAAAGTAAAGTAAATTATGATTAAAATGTAAAATCCTATATTAATTTCCAGATTGTATTTCAATTATATCTAGCCTATTTCTATCTGATCTTGAGGTAAACTTGAGTAAACTTACTGTGTAAAGAGCCACACACATTTACTTCCTTGATTTCTGGTACACACACTATATTCACAATGCTCTACGAGTAGGCACTGCTGTGAGCATGCCTTCTGAACTGCGGAGGTGCTGAGAGGAGGAGTTTCAGGAGGCAGAATCACTGCTTGCAGGCAGCAAGGTACCATGGGATTTGTTGTCCTTAGAAATTGAAAGTACACAGCAGAGGAGAAGCTACAAAGCATGCAAGAAACCCAGGAAGTTGTGAAAAGAGATAGGCAGCAGATAAGCAGCTCTCAACATGACAGGACATTTTTCAAGTAAGTTTATACTGGATTTTCAAATAACTATTGCTTATATTACTATTATGACGCTGATCTTATAAAATTATTATTATTATACAGGATTTATATAGCGCCATCAGTTTGCACAGTGCTTTACAACATGAGGGCAGACAGTACAGTTACAATACAAATGAATACAGGAGGGATCAGAGGGCTCTGCTCCTTAGAGCTTACAATCTAGAAATGAAAGTGTATGCCAGTGGTCTACAAACTGCGGCCATTTGCTAGCCTTTATCCGACCCTTGGGGCACTATTCCTCCCAATAATATAAGACACTACTCTTCCCACTGACACTAACAGTGGGGCATAATTATTTCCACTGACACAAATGATTGGACACTATTCCTCCCACAGACACCAACAATGGGGCCCTATTTATATAAATGGTAAAAACCTATAACTGGTGATTTCCAATCAATTCACAGCAGCGCAATGAGTGAATACACATAAACCTTCAGTGTATTTTCAGATCTGCATAAACTCAATAAATATAAAGTGAATCTGTGCAAATAATGCAAAATCATATAAAAATATTGTTAAATGTGCATATCAAAAAACATAGTCCATAAAAAACGTCCATTAATGCATCACAGTCTCATATGTGAATACAAGTGCTCATACTCCGTACAGCGTGATATCTGAGTTGCCATATTGCCAGCCCTTAGACGCGTTTCGTCACTTCCGACTTGTTCACAAAGGGCCTTTGTGCAATAAAGTTTTTAAGAAGGTTTCCACTATCGGAGGGTTCCCATGTGATTTGTTCCCACATGTGGAGTGGCTTGGATCCAACATATGAGCACCGATCTTGGAGTCGATTGGATTATGCCCTATAAGCAGTGATTTTATGCCGTTTATCATCTGATGTCTGGTAAGCCTATATCCATTAGGGTGATTGAATCACTGAAGCACACTGGTGGAGGAGTATATATGTTTCATGTATGGAGTATGAGCACTCGTCTTCACATATGAGATTGTGATGCATTAGTTGACTTTTTTTATGGACTATATGTATTTTAATATGCACATTCAAAAATATTGTTATATGATTTTGCATTATTTGCACAGATTCACTTTGTATTTATTGAGTTTATGCAGATAAGAAAATACACTGAAGGTTTATGTCTATTCACTCATTTCGCTGCTGTGAATTGATTGCAACTCACCAGTTATAGGTTTTCAATATATATATATATATATATATATATATATATATACATAGTTGATAATAAGCAGCTGCATTCACAGTACCAATCTTTTATTTGTTGTTTTTGGACTCTCAGCGCAGTGATTTCTAATTAATGGGGCACTATTCCTTCCACTGATACAAATGCTGGAGTACTACTCCTCCTCCTACTGACCACCAACCCTGAGGTAATGTTTATTCTCACTGATGCTGGGCCCGGGATATTTTCTACCCTCACTAGCCACAGTTCTGGTCCTCTTAAAGTCTGAAAATGCTTCCACTGTTCTATTTTTTACGAGCATTAAAAATCATTCAGTTACAGTATCATGCAACACGGCTGCAAAATAGGAACATGCCCAGCCAGTGTCAATTGAGTTGTCATTGGTATGATTTTACCTTCCGAAAAAATGTATTTTTGTCTATGTTAACCCCCAAAATAATTGAATTATGTTGTTTACATGCTGCACATATTACAAAACACAAAAAAGGAGTCGTCAAAAAATAGTTTAGCAATGCCATAAGCTAAATGGACTTTTTTCCATATTAATTTCTTTGGGTTAGCTTTAAAACGTGTCTCCACAAAAATTCTCTGAAACAATGCAGCTATGCTGGTCACCTTCTTTCTGCACATTTACTTGCTTGAACTTCACTGAGACTGTTGTTTTACTGAACTGAACATTTATGACTGTGAGCTGACCAGACAGCCCTGTACCTGTGTTGACTTTTTAAGAACGACTCTGGAAAAAGTTTTTTCACTAGTGGTAACCAATAAGCGTAGGTAAAATACAAAACTGTATGTTTATAAATGTCCAATTATTATTTCTGTATTTAGGCAATGTAGTTTATTTCATGCATTTTACATTTGCATTTTCATGCATTTAAATAAACCATACCTTACTATCTATTTCACTGCTTCCTAGTGCAGACTGGATGACATACAGCAAGGCATCAGTTAGTCCATCACACTCTCTCATTCTTCTGCGTGCCTCTTCTCCAGCAGAACTCACATTCCTGGGTGGGGGAAAAAAATATGCCATCTGCAGCACCTACAAATTTTACAGTCCAATTATATTTGAAATTTAGGTAAAAGGTGGGTTAAATTGTATTTTTATTTTATTTTTTTTTAAGTAAAAAAAAAAAGCATACATCATGTCTGGGCTTACAGCATCAAGATGGAAAACTACAGATCAAACTTGAAACCAGACCTATGGCTTTCCTGCATGCAAGACTTTTGGTGCATTTTCACAAAATGCACCAAACCTCCCAATCTAATGGAAGTCTATGGCAAAGCACAGGTAACCCGCACAAAAAACCGTGGGCAAACCATAGTGGATCAGTGTAAAAGCAGCCTATATTTAGTCAAACATTTAAATGAAAAACTCAGCACAAGGGATATCACTTACGATGCAAAGTGTCCCTTCTGTAGATGACTATTGCTTTAGTTGAAATCTTTCATCCTTTGATCCCCCCCATACACCCACAGGGGCTGAGGGACCTGTGACAGGCACTCCTCATGAGTGCTGACTATATCCGCCCTTTTCTGCCCTCCTTCATTTACAGAAGCTATACAATAGCTTCCATGAATGAAAATATATCTATGAATGGAGGAGGTGGACCTTTCCTTTATTTACCCATCCTCCATTCATAGATCATATTTCATCCATGAAAGCTCTAATATATCTATGAATGGATGAGGGGGCAGAAGGGGCAGGCAGCATCATCACTTATGTCTGTCACAGGTCCCTCGGGTCTATTAACTCTCACAGCACCTGAATATTACTGCTGTGGAGATTAGGGGAGGGGGTCAGGATCAGAGGACAGAAAAAATTTACTATAGACGCAGAGCCATCAGCACGAGGCACTTGTCACACTGATAATAAGTACTTTCCCTTGTGCTGATTTTCTATTAAAACTTAAAAAATACATTTAACCATATCAGCCATATATATCAACACAAAATAATTACATTTTGTTTACTAACTAAATAAACATGTGGGATTCTGGACAAAAGTGTAGAAGAAACTGCGATGACTTAGAAATTCCAATGCCATCTAGTTTATTACCATTATTATAGCACCATAATTTCCCATGTAGCTGTTCAAAGTGAGTTATAAACAAGGGTAACCAACACAGATAACACTAATACATATCTTTTTAGGAAGTACAAACATTGTACAGCAAAAATAGCACTTTGTGAGCTCACTGTCCTGAAAAATACTGGGAAGAAACATAAAAGAACTTTAGGGTAGGTAATGTAATATGTAATTTGAATACAGCGTGTATCTTGTTAAGAAAAAACAGTGCTGCTCTCTGCACACACAGAAAAGTCCTTACGCTGGTCAAAGGTTTGTTTCTCCTATATGGTAACGCGGCTTCGACCATGTTTGCTAGGAAACTCAGACAGACCACTCAACCCACACATACCTATAAACTTAGAAACTATCAGGGCAACCTGACCACCCACCCAAAAAAGGTCCTAGACATCTTTAACTCTTACTATCAGACTCTACTATCCATGCCCTCTTCCCCAGCTCGTCCAGAACTGTCATCCTGGTTGGAGGACATCCAAATACCTAATTTGACTAAAGAGCACCTACAGATGCTGAATACCCCTTGCAAAGAGGAGGAAATAGCTACAGTCATCTCCTCATTGAAACTATCAAAAACCCCTGGACCAGATGGCTTTACGGCCTCCTATTACAAGAAATTTGCAGCCATACTCACCCCCAAACTTGTAAAAATGTTTAACTGTATTTTAAAAGGAGCCTCCTTCCCCCAGATATGTTGTTAGCAAACATGTCCCTGACCAAAACCAGGCAGGGATCACACTCTTCCTCAGAATTTCAGACCTATTTCGGTCATCAATAATGACCTGAAGATTTTTAGCTGTATACCAGCTGACCATCTGGCAACCATAATTACATCCTTGATCTCCCCAGAACAGACGGGATTTATACCTACCAGACAGATTACGGACAATATTCGCTTAGCCACAAACATTATACAGGATGCTGTCATTAATTCCAAACAATCTCTCCTCCTAAGCTTAGACATCAACAAAGCATTTGATAGTGTCACCTGGCCTTATCTAGACACTATTCTAACTAAATTTGGCTTCAATGGCCCATTTTTAAATGGCTTCAAAGCACTTTACCGCCACCCCCAAACCAGCATTAAACTCCCCGGATGTAACTCAACAATTTTCCCCCTGGGTCGTGGGACGAGACAGGGTTGCATTCTGTCCCCCCTTATATTTGCGCTAGCAATGCAACCCCTGTCCCGGCTCCATACAAAACAAACCAAACATCAAAGGCTATTTTAAAAAAGAACAGGAATTCAAACTCAGTCTATATGCAGACAATAACCTCTTATTCGTTTCAGACCCCCTTACCTCCCCCTCCCCAACCTATTATCTACTTTAGACACATTTCACCACCTATCAGGGCTAGAAGTTAACCCTTCAAAGTGTGTGGCCCTACCCCTTAATATCCCAGACCCCATTCTTTATACACTTAAGACAAACTTTGCTTTCATTTGGAGCTCAACCACCCTCCCATACCTAGGTATCAAATTGGCCCCCTCATTGAAACTCATATACTCGAACAACTATCCTCAAGCCTTTTCGAATGTTGAAAAGTTACTCACTCAAAGGTCCACATACCAGATCTCATTTCTAGTCCACGTCCAAGCAATAAAAATGTCAATACTACCTAAACTACTATTCTATTTTAGGTCATTACCCTTATACGTCCCCCGCCCCACAATAACTTCTATATAACTAGAAATCCTCTAATTTATCTGGCAAGACAAAAAGCCTCGAATAAAGAGACACTTATTGTATAGAGCACATTCCAGAGGTGGATTGGGTTGCCCCGACCTGTGGAAGTACTACTTGGCGGCTCACCTAGTACAATTGGCATAATGGCACATTTCTCTGACATCTATCCCATGGCTTCAATTTGAAAGGATCTCTGTAACCCCCCATTTGTTCTCCCAGGTCTTATAGGGACACAGTCTGCAACTACTAAGGATGTGACTCCACTTCATGGTGTGGTTGGCCAATCCCTCCACCTCTGGAAACTTTATGGAACTAGGTTTAAATTAGCCTCTAAACCCCCGTTATTGATGTCCTTCTTTGGTGATCCGGGTTTTCCCCCTGCCTTCAGCCCCGGTTCAGAATTTTCAAACTAGCTGGCCCTTGGTTTGGGGACCCTGCGTTCTTTGATAGAGAACTCCACTTTTTGTACTTTCAACCATCTTCAACATACTTACGCCCTCCATCGCTCAGAATTTTAAAAATAGCTACAAGTTAGACATTTCTTTTCTAACCTACTGACACCTCCACAATGCCCTTTGAATCACTCTGCAGAGAGACCTCAAGAGATAAGGGCACAATATCCACATTATATAGCTATCTCAATGACTTAGACACAGAGATTAAAACCACAGAAATTTTGGGTTGGGAATTTGAGACATCTCAGGCAATTCCGGAGGGGGACTGGTTGGAGATGGTGTTCAACCTACATAGGTGCACTCATTCCACTTCAGTGAAGGAAACTGCACTTAAACTGCACAGACGCTGGTGCTATACACCTGTGAGATTGCACCGTTTTTACCCATCAGTCCCAGAATCTTGCTTTAAGTGATGTCAGGATAGAGTCCTCCATATTTTCTGGAGCTGTGCAACTTTACAACCTCTGTGGCGACAGGCATCCTCTCTGGCATCTCAGATCACAGGTTCCTCAATAAACCTAACATTCCAAATGGGTATCCTATATGTCGACCTACCCGATATCTCTTCCCCACACCAGAAACCGATCCACATACTTTGCTCCGCTATCCAATGGGCAATAGCTTGTAACTGGTGCTCTCCCACTGTCTCAGGATCACAGGTTCTATCCCGTATGAACTCCATAAAACTAATGGAGAAAATACATCATACTCTTATGGACACCATGCACAATTTCGACAGAAAATCTAACAGCTCCCATAAGGATCATGGTTAAAACCATTGATACTTTGCAGTTATACACTGCACCTGCTTGTACTAGCTCGCTCCACTTGATTGATGCAACAACCTTTAATTTTTTTTTTTGATCCTCAATTTTCTTTGCTTACACTATACCTTTTTCTTACAGTTGGTTTTTCTCTATATACACATGAGATGTTGTACTCATTCTGGTTATCCTTGTAAAATTTACATCTTATTCTCTAAATGATTATGAGTTCTACTGTATGCTACTATACTCTCAGTTTCTGTATATCTTTTACGCGCTCAAAAACTTTAATAAAAACGTTTGTAAACCAAAAAGAAAAAAAACAGTGCTGGATCAGTTAGAAAATATGCTAGGTCAGATTATTCACTTACCAGAAAGGGTGAGCCTAAAGTAAACCTGTCATATACTGTACAAAGCATAACAGGCATCTTCTAGTCCCACACAGTGCCCTAAGTGTGCATGGATGACATTTAGGTCTGTTGCGGTAACCCACAGAAATACTTACACTCTCAGGTATAACACGAACATGCATGCTTGCCAAGTCAAAGAACTGGCACATGGAGGAGGAAGGACATGCCTGCCAATATACAAATATTAGCATTAAGAAAAACTTCTTTAACATGGGATCCAGATAGCAGCTATTCATGCTAAAGATACTTTGTGGCAAGGCGAGACTCTATATCCTTTTTTTTTCCCTCCTACCTCTTTGGAGGTCCCCTGGTTGGGACAAATGGGACAGCTCCGTCCCCTATAATTGGGACACTCCCTGGTATTACTCAGACACTTTTACATATATCAAGGAGTAGGGCTACAGAGAGCCCAACTTGTAGAAGCCAAACAGTGTCTACAGGTTAATCAGACACGGGCATTGTGGAGTCTGTTTCTGGCCTTCCTCTAGCCTTGCAAGGTGGTCTGGAGGAATGTTTCTTTAACCACTTACCAACCAAGCCTGTTTTTTGGGTTTGGTGGTTATGAGTTAAAAACATGTTTTTTTTGCTGTAAAATTACTTAGAACCCCCAAACATTATATATTGGGTTTTTTTCTAACATCCTAGAGAATAAAATGGCGGTCATTGCAAAATTTTATGTCACACCGTATTTGCGCAGCGATCTTCCAAGCGTGCTTTTTTTTTTAATAAATTCAGTTTTTTTAGTTAAAAAATAAGAACACAGTAAAGTTAGGCCATTTTTTTTTCCATATTGTGAAAGAATGTTACGCCGAGTAAAATGATACCCAACATGTCATGCTTCAAAATTGCGTCCGCTCGCGGAATTGCGACAAACTTTGCACCTTAAAAATCTGAATTGGCGACGTTTAAAAAATTCTACAGGTTAGCAGTTTTGCATTACAGAGGAGGTCTAGTGCTAGAATTATTGCTCTCGCTCTAACGATCGCAGCGATACCTCACATGTGTGGTTTGAACACTGATTTCATATGTGGGCCTGACTTACGTATGCGTTCGCTTCTGCAAGCGAGCTCGCGGGGACTGGCGCTTTACATTTTTTTATTTTTTTTAATTATTTATTTTGCTTTTTACTTTTTATTTTTACACTGTTCTTTTTTTTAAAAAAAATTGATCACTTTTATTCCTATTACAAGGAATGTAAATATTCCTTGTAATAGAAAAAAGCATGACAGGTCCTCTTAAATATGAGATCTGGGGCCAAAAAGTCCTCAGATCTCATATTTACACTAAAATACAAAAAAAAAAAACACATTTATACTCTAGACTCCTGAAAAACCGGGGTC
>BLSH010296286.1:360196-376379 GCA_018402905.1 Glandirana rugosa
CAAAAAAAAAAACAAGACGGTAAAAAAAGTTTACAAAAAAAAAAAAACATAAAATCACAAAAAAAAAAAAACATTTGAAAAAAATGGCAGAACAAAAAAAAAAACGGTCCCTTTAAGACCGTTGGGCGGACGTGACTTCGGACGTCATTTCCGCCCTGCCGTACTATGGAGCCGAGTGAGCGGCTGATGCCGCTCACTAGGCTCACGGACACTGGGGGGGACAGATCAGATCATCTCCGCCGCTGCCGGCGGGTCCAGAAAGCGGCGGGAGGGGGGGGCACCTCTCCCGCCGCTGATAAAAGTGATCCGCCGCTAAGACCACTTTTATCCTCTTCAGAATCGCCGGCACTAAAGAACAATATCTGAATGGTGCCTGCAGCTGGCACCATTCAGATATCACCACTGAAAGCCAAGGTTGCATATACACGCCCTTGGTCGTCAAGTGGTTAAAGAGACTCACCAACAGACACAAAGACCTGGCACAGATGGCAATCCAAGCGGGTTGCCTTTAACCACTTCCGGGCCGCCCACCAGGCATTTACTGCAGCAGGGTGGCCCGGCTGTGCGAAATAACGTACCTGCGTGTTGTTTTCTCTTCTGGGTCTGGGGCATGTGCACGTGCTGTCGGCAACCCACACCCACTGTGATTGGACACAGCAGGAGCCAATCAGCAGATCCGCCGCCTGCAGGGGCCATCAGGACCCACCTTTCATTCCCTGGAGAGGCAGAACGGCAGTCTGCCTTGTTTGCATAGTCCTGTCTGAGAGGAAGAGAGATATTGTTTTCCTGCTAATCAGGAACACAGATCTCTCTTCCTCCAGTTAAGCCATCCCCACACAGTTAGAAATCACTCCCTAGGAGCACACTTAACCCTTTGATCACCCCTAATGTTAACCCCTTCCCTGCCAGTGTAATTTACACAGTGACAGTGCATTTTTTAGTACTGATAACTGTATTAGTGCAACTGGTCCCCAAAAAGTGTCACTTTTTAAAATATACTGCATTAAACATGCACTTACGCACAGAAATATACTGCGTTAAATGTCACACAGCGCACTGAAATATACAGCGTTAAACTTGCAGAAACGCACAGAAATATACTGCGTTAAACGGCACGTAACACACTGAAATATATGGTGTTAAAGTTGCAGTAACGCACTGAACTACACTGCGTTAAACAGAAGGTAACGCACTGAAATAAATGGCATTAAACTCGCAGTAATGCACTGAAATATACTGCATAAACGGCAACTAAAGCACTGAAATATATTGCATTAAATGGAAGGTAACGCACTGAAATATACAGCAATAAACTTGCAGTAACACACTGAAATATATGGTGTTCAACTTGCACTAACGCACTGAACTATACTGTGTTAACTGGAAGGTAATGCACTAAAATATAAGGTATTAAACTTGTAATAATGCACTGATATTTGCATTAAACGTGCACTAATGCACAGAAATATACTGCATTGAACGGCACTTAACACACTGAAATATATGGCCTTAAACTTGCAGTAATGCACTGAACTATGCTGCGTTAAATGGAACGTAATGCACTGAAATATATGGTATTAGACTTGCACTAACACACTAAAATATACTGCGTTAATCGGCACAAACTGAAATATACGGTGTTAAACTTGCATTAACACACTGAACTATACTGCGTTAAATGGAAGGTAACCCACTGAAATATACAGCGTTAAGCTTGCAGTAACGCACTGAACTATACTGCGTTAAACGGAAGGTAACCCACTGAAATATACGGTGTTAAACTTGCAGTAATGCACTGAAATATACTGCGTTAAACGTGCAATAATAAACAGAAATATACTGCGTTAAACGGAAGGTAACGCACTGAAATATATGTCATTAAACTTGCAGTAACTGTTGGAGAAATTAGATGCTTATTTTATAATCATTTATGCCTGCTTACAAAAGACTGCTTAACAAACTGTACTTTTGAAATACATGCAAGTTACTTTCATTTCCTGGAGGCAGAGCTGCTTTAGGTTCTTAGAGGGTAAGGTTACTTTAGTTTCCTAGAGGCTAAGCTACTTTCATTTTCTAGATTTCTGAGACTAAGTTACACCTACTTCTAGAAAATGTCAATAAAGGTTACGCCCAGACATACAAGTCAACCAATTATTGTCCAGAAGAGGTGGCTAAGTCAGCATTTTATAAAGTCTAAGTTAATCATTGCCAATTAGACAAGCCCAGATAGGGGTCTATCAGGCTAGTTGTTGTGTATGCAACCCTATTGCATGGGTCAAAGCGGCTAGAACCAATAGACAAGTATCTGTAGAGAATTGTGCTTTGTAAGTTCTGCTTGTCTCCTCGTATGAGAAAATAAAACGTATTAACTTGTTCCTGAGTGCGGTCTAAGGTGAATTTCCCTCACATACTTGGTCCTTCAAGCCGGAACCCAAGATCCTGTGACGGGACCAGATCACCGGTGACTGTTACTGTACAGGGAGTCCCAACACACGGGATTCTTTTACTCCAAAGTCCTCCATCTGAATTGATGTCAACAGAGGTGGGTCTGCCAACTGGTCCCTATCAGGTGATGGGATCCCAAGAATTGGCAGAATAAAAGACCCATTCCGGTTCAAGGGAAGAGTAACTCATAATTTGTTTCAGTTTGGGTAGGGAATAAGAATACCAATATTTTTAGTAGAACACAGAACTAGGAGGGTTGAAAAAGTGCAGTAAACCTCTTAGGGAGTCTGTGTATGTCTGCGAGTTAACAAAAGTATTGTGTATAAGTGTAAGAATACCAATATTTTTTAGTAGAACACCGAACTAGGAGGGTTGAAGAAATACAGTAAACCTCTTAGGGAGTCTGTGTATGTCTGCGAGTTAACAAAAGTATTGTGTGTAAGTGTCTGTGTGAGGATACCTTAACTAACTCCGTGCGCACGCTAAAATGGGCCAGAGATGTGTGAAACACGAAGAAATGATTGATGGTACCAAACACATGTTTAAATTAGACAGAAAGAATGTAAAATATCTTGGTAAATGGATGAAATGTTATGATTTTGATTCATCATTAGACAAGGATGTTTGTGTTAAATTAATGTGGGTTTTTGTGTATTAAATGTGAACAATTTTGGATTTTTGAAAGTATGCAACGTGATGAAACTTTAACTAGTTATGAGCCTGAATTAGACGGGACAATGCAAGTGTTATCTAAATGTTTAAGAAATGGTAGATGTATGTATGGATGTAGTATGTAAAGTATAATGGATGATTTCTAGAATACTGATGAGAAAGACCCTACTCGAATCTGCAGGTTCCTCACCCCTCCCTTCAAATTCTTGTGTGAAGCCAGAGAGATTGTGAAAAAAAAAGAGGAGATGTGAAAGCTTTGTTGTTGTATAGTTTACATTTATAATTATGGGGCTGTTGTAGAAATAAAATCCTAGTTGAAATTATTGTGAGTTCAGGTTGCTATATAAAGCTAGGATTATTTTAAACAAAGAAAGAAAGAACATAGCTGATTGTGGTTGAAATCATTTTTAATACCTAAAAAGTTAGCTATGATTATTATAATTATTTAAATGATGTTTTCTAATGTTTAGAAAGTGAGAATGACCTGGTTGATTTTAGTATCTTGGTATGTCAGAATATTAAAGGAACTGTGCAAGTTAAAGCAGTAGTTAGACACAAATTAGAAGGTTATTGATGAATTAAAGAAGCAGATAGGAAACATGAAAGTGGAGAAGAATAGATTGATGAAGCAGCTTACTTCTCAAGAGTTTGGGATTTAGAGCTTGCAAGGTGAATTGTATAAGAAGAAAGTCTGTGTCCAGGAATTGACTGTAACTAAAAGGATATTGGTGGAAAAATAAGCTTTTTTGTTTTGTTTTTTGAAGAGGAAATAAGTATGTTATCTTCACAAGTGATTTACTGACAGAAAAATCTGAAAGCTGAAAGAATGTTTTTAATGGAGGCTTCAGAAAAACTGAGGATGTTTTGATTACCCTTTAGATTGTAAGCTCTACGAGCAGGGCCCTCCTATTCCTTCTGTATTGAACTGTATTGTAATTGTACTGTGTCCCTTCTTTATTGTAAAGCGCTGCGCAAACTGTTGGCGCTATATAAATCCTGTATAATAATATAATAATAATAATAATTACTTTAAAGCAGAATGCTTTCGTGGCTGAAGATGGCAAAGCTGGCTTTCAAAGAGAAACCAGGAAATGTAAAATCGTGATATCTAAGAGATGTCCAGTTAACCTGTGGAGCAGAAACTTGATGCATGCACTTGATATTTCAGTTATACCAGCTGAAGGGGGATTGAGGGCCCACTGTGCTTGTGAAACACATGTAGTTAAGACTGACAATGAACCTTATTACTGGTATAGCCTGGATCTATGTTCCACAGGTCCAGGGTGCATGCAACAACCCTTCCTCAGAAAGGTAGAAGAAAAGGTTAAAGGGAAGAACTACAAGGTTGAACATCATTCTCATTGTACAATGTATTTCAAACAATTCCTCAGGACCTTATACTAATTATGAAAAAAGTGAACTAAATTTTCAGGTGTCAGAATTACTCTAAAAACTCTGTATTGGGATCGGCGGGGAGACAGCGTGGCCACCTGTCTCCTTCCTGATGAGGTATTCAAATAACACAGAGAAAGAACTGTACCCCATGTGTCAATCACTCGAAATACCTCAGTGGAATGGTATGAGTTGGGGGAATTTTTTAACCAACTGGGTACACATGACACCTGAACAACGAAAAGCAAAGGGAATCCAGTCTTGCAGCCTAAACTGGGTCACACAATGTACACCTTTCAGGAGAGTACCATAAAAAAGAATGACTGGTCCTCTTGACCCAGGAGGAAGAGGATGCACTAAAAGACATCCCTGACCACCTTTGGTCAAAAGCAAAAGGTGATGTAGGACTAAATAAAACAGCAAGTGCAGCCATGATAGTTCTCTTTCACCCCCTTGTCTGAGGGTTCCACATGCCATTTCAGTAAGCTTGCTCCAGGACAAAATCTCTTATGTGACCAGCAAGACATCTGTCACGCATGACTACTCTTTTAGGACAACGTCACATCACCATTGAAAGATGTACTACCCTGAACCCTTCCACACTCATGCCTACACCCACTGAAGGGGATCCACATAACTGTATAGCTCAAATTGATGAAAGAATACTTCCTAGAAAAGACCTCACTGATGTGCCACTTAATAATGTTGATAATACTTACTTTGTTGATGGATCTTGTAAAAATAATGATACAGGTACAAATCAAACAGGGTATGTAGTTGTAACACATGACCAGGTTGTTGAGGCAGGTAAACTACCTAATTCTTACTCAGCCCAACAAGCATTGATCATAGCTCTAACAAGGGCATGTGACTTGGCTAAAGGGAAAAAGGTGAATATATACACAGACAGCCAATATGCCTTTTCCACCATGCATGTGTTTGCACAACAGTGGAAACATAGAGGCATGGTCACATCAACAGGCAAACCCATCCTACACAGATCTCATTTTGGCCCTGTTAGACAGTGTACAAAAGCCAACTCAAGTAGTTATAAGTAGCTAGCTATATGCAAATGTGCAGCACATAAGAAAGGTACAGGCCCAATTACACTAGGAGATGCCCTAGCAGATAGAGCAGCAAAAGAGGCAGCTGAAGGCAAACAAGAAATACACTCCTATCTTGTAAAACCAGAAGAAATGCAGAAAGCGATAGATGAAACATGGTTGATGGAAATGCAAATGTCAGCACCCGAGAATAAGAAATAAAAATGGTTATCAAAAGGGGCAATACAGATAAAAGGTATCTATACAAGCGCAGATGGTAAACCCATATTACCTACCTCATTGTTCATATATTCAGCCTTATTGAGTCATGGGCGGAGCCAAGTGGGGATGGTACAGATGATTAACAGAGTGTTCACAACGTATGTGTTCACAAATTATTCAAAACATTTTTTGTCTGACCTGTGTGACAAATATCATGCGCAAGAAGTTTTGTCTCCAAACTCTCTTACAGGTCAAGAAACACCAACAGAGCAGGACACGCTAGTCCAACCAGGGGATTAGGTTTGGATCAAAATAATCAAGAGAACTTGGTCAGATCCAAGGTGGGAAGGGCCATACCAGGTACTATTGTCTACACCCACAGCAGTTAAAATAGCATAAAGAATGCCCTGGATACATCTCTCATATTGTAAAAAGGCAAAGAATCTAGGGCCAGACCAGGGAACGCCCACAGAGTCTTGAGTGTAAGTCTGGCTACAAAGGGGGGTGACTCCAATAAGGACCAACCATTTCAAACCCGGTTAAGAAATAACAATATAGGCACAATATAGGCTCATAGGGGCGGTAAAACAGCTTAGGGAAAGACAACCGTTAGAACCAGGGTACTTTACCAAAACATGGACAGGCAGATTCCTAATAGGGATAATGACAGTGGGAAGCATTGTAGCATTAGTACATACTCTTGGATCTAAACTCTAGGACCCAAAAAACAGGATAGAAGATTACACAAGAGAACTGACAAAAATGCCCAACAGTGACCTAACTATCACCATAAGCGAAGGACCTATCATAGCAATCAAATTTGATGCCTGTCAGGTAATAGAATGCCCATGCAACTGGGTACTTAGATATAGCAATTACGAAAAATATATGTGTGGAGCTGCCACTTGTTCTTCGTGGTCTGAAGCATGGTGGACTACAGATTTCAATGGTTACCTAACCTCTTCAGCCCAGATTCCCCAAAGTCTAGTGCAGCGTTTAAGTTTGCATAAACTACCACCACAGGGGAATGGCTATAACCAACTGTTATTAGTTTTGAAAGATGCAACAATGGAGGATTCTGGAACCTATAGGTTAGGTATACATATACCCCTAGGAAGAGATACAGTGGTAACAATACAGATTCAAGTACTTGGGAAAGGACAAGTTGCTCCCTCAATCACCAGCATGCCACTAATAAAGCTTCGTCCAGACTTGTTCAAAACTAACTTTACTTACAAGGAACAATGAAGTATAGAAACAGGGTTTGGGGTTAAAAATGAATGGATAGAATGGGTCAGATGGACAACCAAAACCACAGGGCTAGGAAATTGCATTTCATGTGCCAACTCACGGCCCCAGATAGCAACTGTCCCTTTCCTGATGAGACAAACCTGGCATGTATAATAAGAATGTTCAAGGAAAATCTCACAAATACTGAGTGCAAAGAAGAGCAAGAAATCGTATTTAGTCACCAAGATGCAGAGCATACCTCCCTCTGTTAGAGCATTCCCAGGAAATTTCACCTGCTTTGTCAGCACAGAGAGTAGTGGACAGCAAGTAGAAGACTTACCCCCGGCTTACTGCATACAAAATATATCAACCAGTGACCCACCTTACCAACAGGATTGGTTTCAAAACCAAAAGAATTAGCTGATGTTTGGTGGCTGTGCGGGAATATGAAACTTAGGACCAAACTCCCTCCCAAATGGAAAGGGAGCTGTGCCTTAACCCATTTGTTTCTTCCTTTTTATATGATACCTGTAGGTGATGAGATAAAGATACCTGTTGAAGAAACAACATTTTCGAATAAAGAGGGGTGCACCACAAGAATCATTTGACAATCGAGTCTACATTGATTTCATTGGAGTACCACGAGGAGTCTGACGAATTTAGAGCACAAGACCAGATATCAGCCGGATTCACCTCCATCTTCTTGTGGGTTCAACCTAACAAGAATGTTGATTGGATAAACTACATCTACTATAACCAGCAAAGGTTTGTGAACTACACAAGAGATGCCCTTAAAGGAGTGGCCAGCCAACTGGATGCAACCTCGTTGACAGCCTGGCAGAATCGTATTGCTCTCAATATGCTGTTAGCAGAGAAGGGAGTTGTGTGCAAGATGGTCGGAGCTTTTTGTTGCACCTTCATTCCTAACCATACAGCCCCCGATGGTAGCATAACGAAGGCCCTGCAAGGATTGCAGATGCTGTCTGAAGAACTGGCGGAAAATTCTGGTGTGGAAAACCCCCTGGCTGGACTCTTTGAGACATGGTTCAGTAAGTGGTGTGAGCTGGTAAGAAATATGTTAATCTCAATAGTAATGGCCGCCACGATGCTGACCCTGTGCGGTTGCTGTTGCATTCCCTGTGTCTGAAGACTCCTTCAACGGTTCATTGATACATCCTTGACAAAAACTATGTTTCTCCAAAAAGATCTAAACAAACTATATTCAGGACTTCATTCTGAACCAGATTAGGATGAGTACAAGAACCATACCCCTGACTCTCATGTGTGAATTAAATGATGGACCTTGGTGAAATCCTGAAAGCTGAGGTGCTGAAAGAACTGTCATAAATTAGTATAAAAGGGGGGAAATGTTGGAGAAATTAGATGCTTATTTTATAATCATGTATGCCTGCTTACAAAAGACGGCTTAAGAAACTGTACTTTTGAAATACATGCAAGTTACTTTTGTTTCCTGGAGGCAGAGCTGCTTTTGTTTCTTAGAGGCCAATGTTACTTTAGTTTCCTAGAGGCTAAGCTACTTTCATTTTCTAGATTTGTGAGACTAAGCTACACCTACTTCTAGGAAATGACAATAAAGGTTAAGTCCAGACATACAAGTCAAACAATCATTGTCCAGAAGAGGTTGCTAAGTCAGCATTTTTAAAAGTATATAAAGTCTAAGTTAATCATTGCCAATTAGACAAGCCCAGATAGGCATCTATCAGGCTAGCTGTTGTGTGTGCAGCCCTATTGCACGGGTCACAGCGGCTAGAACCAATAGACAAGTATCTGTAGAGAATTGTGCCTTGTAAGTTCTGCTTGTCTCCTCGTACGAGAAAATAAAATTTCTTAACTTGATCCTGAGTGCGGTCTAAGGTGCAGTTCCCTTACAGGAGCACACTGAAATATAGTGCTTTAAACGTTCACTAATGCACTGAAATATATGGTGTTAAACTTGCATTAATGCACTTACAAACCGCTCAACGTCTGCCACCCCCCTCTGCCAATCCCTCCATTGGCTGCCACTCGCCCAACGAATTAAATTTAAAATACTAACAATCAGCTACAAAGCCATCCACAACTCTGCTCCCAGCTACATCATAAACTTGTCTCAAAATACCAACCTAACCGTCCTCTTCGCTCCTCCCAAGACCTCCTGCTCTCCAGCTCCCTCATCACCTCCTCTCATACTCGCCTCCAAGACTTCTCCCGAGACTCTCCCATCCTCTGGAACTCCCTACCCCAATCGGTCAGAATGTCCCCAAATCTATCCACCTTCAAGCGATCCCTGAAAACTTTTCTCTTCAGGGAAGCCTATCCTGCCACCACCTAATAACTACACTCCTTTTTTCTCAATCAGCTCATCCCCCGCATTTTACTGCCCTTTTGTATCATTTAACCCTCCCTCCTAGATTGTAAGCTCTAACGAGCAGGGTCATCTGACTCCTCCTGTATTTAATTGTATTGTAATTGTACTGTCTGCCCTAATATTGTAAAGTGCTGCGCAAACTGTCGGCGCTATATAAATCCTGTATAATAATAATATATGGCGTTAAATTTGCAGTAATGCACTAAAATATACTGTGTTAAATGTGCACTAACGCACAAAATATACTGCGTTAAATGGCATGTAACGTACCAAATTTACGGCATTAAACTTGCAGCAATGCACTGAAATAAACGGCATTAAACGTGCAGTAATGCACTAAAATATACTGCATTAAACGTGCACTAACGCACAGAAATATACTGCATTAAATGGCACATAATGCACTGAACTATATGGAGTTCAACTTGCAGTAATGCACTGAAATATACTGCGTTAAATGGAAGGTAACGCATGACATATATGGTGTTAAACGTGCACTAACACACAGAAATATGCTGTGTTAAATGGCACGTAACGCACTGAAATATACAAAGTTAAACTTGCAGTAACGCACTAAAATATACTGTGTTAAACGGTCACTAAACTCACACTGATTGAACCATCACTAGATTCACACTAAAGTGACACTAAAGTAAAAATAAATGGTCACTTACCACACATACACTGACTGAACTATCACTAGATTCACACTAATGTAAAGATGAACGATGGTCACTACACTTACAATGACTGAACTATCACTAGATTCACACTAAACTGAAATTCTACACTGACCATAGAATCAGAACGCCTCGGTAATTTGGGTGTTCGTCAAACGGGTGAATAGCCAATGCTTGGTCCAAACTCATGCTCGGGCCAAACCGTTCACCTATCCCTAATCTCCAAGCCCCAAATGAACCACACTGCCCGGTACAATTACAGACCAATCAAGTTTTTTAGCTAAAATACCTGCTTCCAAGCTATACTCGATCACTGGATGCCTGATCAGTAAAGACCAGGTTGGGTTCATCCCAGTTTGCCAAGCCAATGTCAACATACAACGCAACGTCCATCTAACACATATAGCCTAACCATGTAACATTCCTTTTTTTTCTGCTCTCACTGGACCACCATAGGGCCTTTGATTCAGTTTCCTGGTCCTACCTCTTTCATTTTTTGCCCGTATTGAGCTTTAGAACCTCATTTCTGTAAGTGGGTTTTAAATACTCAGACTACAAATCCAATCAATTTCCTATAGCCAGGGTTACTTGCCACGGATGTCCCCTCTCACCCCTAGTATTTGCATTAGCAATAGTCCCCCTGGCTATTGCACTCAATTACAACTCAGCTATTCCTGGAATCACAGTGCCTGGCACCTGACAAACTCAGTTTATTCATGTACTCATGGACGTTCATGCTCTTATATGTTACGGAACTGCATGTGTTGCTACCCAATGTTTGAACCCTTTTAGCTGACCTTGCCTCCATTTTGGGACTGGAGGTGAATGAAAATAAATCCAAAGTGCTTAACCTCACTCTGATGCTTTACCCTACTTAAAAAGAACTATGCCTTTTAATGGCAACCAATCTCTCATCCATATCTGGGGGTCCACATGATCACCTCTTATGATGACTTCTACAGAGCTATGTCCCTCTAATACAGATTCAAGTCTCTGCTGCTGGAGTTGGACAAATATCCGATCTCATGACTTGGGAGAGTGGCTGCCATTAAAATGACATACCTACCTAAAATCCTATATTATTTTCGCAATGTTCCAATATGGGTTTCCTCCATGACATTCCGATCCCTACAATGCCAGGTTCTATCTTTTGTGTGGAATAAGGCCAGACCTCGTCTGAACAGATCTACCCTAGTTAGAAGCAAATACTCAGGTGGCCTCAGTCTTTCACATCTCCAAAAATACTATCAGGCAGCTCAATTAGCTTACATACCAAAATATCATGCCCAAACTAAAACACCCACTTATAACTGGAGGCCCTGAGCTGTGACCCTGTCCATGTGGGAAATCTATTTTGGCTTCTTCCGTCAGGCACACAATCACTAGGCTAGTCACCAAACTTACCTTAAGAATATGGAATGCGGTCAAGTTTTCTGCCAACCTTATTTCTCAGGATTTTACCTATGCCCCTGCATTTCCTATGGGTCTTTCCACCCCTGGGCCATACTGCAGATGGATCTCTAGAAACCTCACTCAGGTTAGAAACCTCATAACCAATAAAGGCGTGAAACCCTTTGCATAACTGCAACAAGAAAAGGAACTATTGAATAGTGAACTTTCCAATATTTACAAATAAAACACTTCATACAAACTAGTATATGATACCCTGAGAGACCTAGAATATGTAGGACTTTTTATGTGTGTCTATATACATATATATACACAGTATCTCACAAAAGTGAGTACACCCCTCACATTTTTGTAAATATTTTATTCTATCTTTTCATGTGACAAAACCGAAGAAATGACACTTTGCTACAATGTAAAGTAGTGAGTGTACAGCTTGTTTAACAGTGTAAATTGTCTGTCCCCTCAAAATAACTCAACACACAGCCATTAATGTCTAAACCGCTGGCAACAAAAGTGAGTACACCCCTCAGTGAAAATGTCCAAATTAGGCCCAATTAGCCATTTTTCCTCCCCGGTGTCATGTGACTCGTTAGCGTTACAAGGTCTCAAGTGTGAATGGTGAGCAGGTGTTTTAAATTTGGCGTTATCGCTCTCACTCTCTCATACTGGTCATTGGAAGTTCAACATGGCACCTCATGGCAACGAACTCTCCGAGGATCTGAAAAAAAAGTATTGCTGCTCTACATAAAGATGGCCTAAGCTATAAGAAGATTGCCAAGACCCTGAAACTGAGCCACAGCACGGTGGCCAAGACCATACAGCGGTTTAACAGGACAGGCTCCACTCAGAACAGGCCTCGACATGGTCAACCAAAGAAGATGAGTGCACATGCTCAGCGTCATATCCAGAGGTTGTCTTTGGGAAATAGATGTATGAGTGCTGCCAGCATTGCTGCAGAGGTTGAAGGGGTGGGGGGTCAGCCTGTCAGTGCTCAGTCCATACACCAAACACTGCATCAAATTGGTCTGCATGGCTGTCGTTCCAGAAGGAAGCCTCTTCTAAAGATGATGCACAAGAAAGCCTGCAAACAGTTGTTGAAGACAAGCAGATTAAGCATATGGATTACTGGAACCATGTCCTGTGGTCTGATGAGACTAAGATAAACTTATTTAATTCAGATGGTGTCAAGCGTGTGTGGTGGCAACCAGGTGAAGAGTACAAAGACAAGTGTGTCTTGCCTACAGTCAAGCATGGTGGTGGGCGTGTCATGGTCTGGGGCTGCATGAGTGCTGCCGGAACTGGAGAGCTACAGTTCATTGAGGGAACCATGAATGCCAACATGTACTGTGACTTACTGAAGCAGAGCATGATCCTCTCCCTTTGGAGACTGGGCAGCAGGGCAGTATTCCAACATAACAACGCCAAACACACCTCCAAGATGACCACTGCCTTGCTAAAGATACTGAGGGTAAAGGTGATGGACTGGCCAAGCATGTCTCCAGACCTAAACCCTATTGAGCATCTGTGGGCCATCCTCAAACGGAAGGTGGAGGAGTGCAAGGCCTCTAACATCTACCAGCTCTGTGATGTCATCATGGAGGAGTGGAAGAGGACTCCAGTGGCAACCTGTGAAGTTCTGGTGAACTCCATGGCCAAGAGGGTTAAAGCAGTGCTAGAAAATAATGGTGGTCACACAAAATATTGACACTTTGGGCCCAATATGGACATTTTTACTTAGGGGTGTACTCACTTTTGTTCCCAGCGGTTTAGACGTTAATGGCTGTGTGTTGAGTTATTTTGAGGGGACAGCACATTTACACTGTTATACAAGCTGTACACTCACTACTTTACATTGTAGCAAAGTGTAATTTCTTCAGTGTTGTCACATGAAAAGATATAATAAAATATTTACAAAAATATGAGGGGTGTACTAACTTTTGTGAGATACTGTATGTATGTGTGTGTACTTATATATGTATGTGTATTTTGAAGACATGGAGTGTGGGTTCACGTACAGATATTCTTGGACAGGCAAGTGACAAGTCCATTTAACACATCAAAAGGATGTTAATGTTGTGCAAGGCCACATTGGTATTTGGGAATAGATTGTTTATCTAATTAGGAATTTCAAAGGAAACTTCTTGTTGACTAAAGAAGAAACTGACAAAACCAGGTATTCTCTACCTATCAAAGGGACAGATAATGACTCTGTGCTATGTTAATTTTAATAAAAGATCACCTCGGCCTTGAGGGCCAACCTAATTAGTAGTAAAATAATGCAAGTTAGGACATTTCCAAGGTTTTTATGACTGCAGCTGTCCACGGTTAAGAGACATCTGTCACCTAGAAGGACAAAAGCAGATCAAAGGCCTAATAAAACTGGCCAATTGAATTATTTGTCCTTGTCAGCCATAGGGGACAAGGTGTATATTAGGGCAGGTTTTTTTGGCTAAAATGTGACAGGAGAAACTGTTCTCTGAAGGTGTCTGAATGTTGCAATAATATACAATTATCCTGTCATCTATCTTGTCAGTACCTCTGTTGGCTGTTCTGAAGATTAAATAAATGCATCTCTCTGGATGGACCGATTGCTGCGGGAATAACTAAAATAATAATGATCATCATCCTCCAACTATATCACTACATTTATCCCACTTCTAGGTCACTACAGAATATTTACATCTTTTTAATCTAAATGTGCTTCGGACCCAAATCTCTTTTCTCTGCAACTCATAACACCCTCATCACAACAACAACAACCTGCTTATACTCAAAAATGGTCATCAGATCTAGGAATAGAGTTGATTGCTAGAAACTGGGCCCAAATTTGGGAAACCACTATCCTGCTCCACTAATGTTCTTCCAGTGGAGACTAATTACAATGTTTTAATCAGATGGTACCTGGTTCTTTCTAGAGTGGTTCAATACAATCCTAGTTGCCCATAACATTGTTTTTGCAACTGTGGACAGGTTGGCACATTTCTCCCCATTTGGTGAACATATCCTGTAGTAAACCGCTTCTAGCCTTACTGTATATCAGATAAACTCATAACTCTCAAACACTCCTTTGCTGCTCAACAAGGCCTTTTGAATCTTAAACCCCCAGTTATACACAAAAATACCTTCAAATTATTACTTCATGGTTTCACAGTTGCAAAACAATCGCAAAAGCCTGGCAGTCCCCATCACTAACCAAAAGAAGTCCAGGATTAAAACCATCCTCATGCACAAAATATTACAAGCAAAACTCACAGATAGGGTTAAGAAGTTCCAGGTAAAGGATCAGCCATTACCTTCCTGTAGGGTTTGACCAGGACCTGAGGAGATCTATCTACGGAACCTTTCCCTTCACCTTTTTTTCGTCTTTTTTTTTTTTAATTTGCCCACAACCGTCACAGTGATTTACTTATTACAGCCACCACACGCTCTTCACCTTTTTTTAATGCAGTTTGAATACCTTCAGCCTGAAGAGTTTATGCTTTGTTGATACTATGTATATGTAAAACAAACAATCTTCTTATATTTCTTTACTGTGAGATCTCTTGTATGTTACATAGTTAGTCTGGTTGAAAAAAGACACGTGTCTATCTAGTTCAACCAATAAAAAGGGGGGAAAAAAATTAAATTTTACAATCCTATATACACTATCCTATACCCAGAGTTGATCCAGAGGAAGGAAAAAAAACCCCACCACGATCCAATTTGCTCCAGCAGGAGAAAAAAATTCCTTCCTAATCCCCCAAGAGTCAATCAGATATTCCCCAGAACAGTGGTTTTCAACCCTTTCCTCAAGTACCCCCAACAGGCCATGTTTGCAGGTTTTCCTTTATCTTGCACTGGTGCTTTAAATCAGAGTCAATGGCTTGGTATTTTGGACAGCTATTTTATCTAAGAGAAATTCCCAAAACATGGCCTGTTGGGGATACTTGAGGACAGGGTTAAGAACCACTGCCCTAGAACAAGTTTACTTATAAATGTTAGTATCCAGTTATATTATGTACATTTAGGAAATAAACCAGGCCTTTCTGTAAAGCAATCTAATGAGCTGGACATAACCAGCTCTTGAGGGAGTCTATTCAACATTTTCACAGCTCTTACTGTGAAGAAGCCTCTCCATATTTGGAAATTAAGGCTAGTGTTGAGCGAACCCGGACTGTAACGTTCAAGTCCCTTCCGAACTTTGGGGTGTCCGGGACCCGGACCCGAACACTGTCATTTCAAAAAATGTTTTGGGTTCGGGTTCTGGGTTCTGGTGGTTGATCACGCATGTTGAATAGCTGCAGGGCAGCCAATCAACAAGCGTTTCACTGGTTTGCCCTTAGAAGCCATCACAGCCATGCCTACTAATGGCATGGCTGTGATTGGTCAGTGCATCATGTGACCCAGCCTCTATATAAGCTGGAGTCACTTGATGCTGCAGTCACATGCTCTCTGAGACTCTGAATAGTATAGGGAGAGGAAGCTGCCAGCATTTTTGTGAGGGACAGATTGCAGACATTTTAACATCTGATCCTGCATCCTGAGATTACTACTACTGTTGCTCTGAGGGACAGATTGCAGAAATTTGAGAATCGAGATTTCACATACTGCTGCTTTGAGTGACAGATTGCAGATCAAACTCTGTATAACACAACGATCGCTGCGATCGTACACAACGATCAGATTGTGGGAGTAATTTGAGATTTCACATACTGCTGTTTTGAGTGACAGATTGCAGATCA
>BLSH010296286.1:381460-422161 GCA_018402905.1 Glandirana rugosa
CAAACGTGTTTTCAATAGCGTAGATGTTTGACCCTTAACTAAATACCGCAAAAAAAAAAAATAATAATAAAAACGCCATAAATCAATTCCCAGTTTGTAGATGCGATAACTTTTGTGCAAACCAATCAATATACGCTGATTGCGATTTTTTTTTTTTTTTTACCAAAAATATGTAGAAGAATATATATCGGCTAAAACTGATGAATATTTTTATTAATGGATTTGTACTTAGCAAAAGGTAAAAAATATTGTTCTTTTTTGCAAAATTGTCGCTCATTTTTTGTTTATAGCTGCGATCAGAAATGACATAGGGGTGATCAAAAAAAAGCTCTATTTGTGGGAAAAAAAGGGACGCCAATTTTATTTGGGTACAAAGTCGCATGACCGCGCATTTGTCATTCAAAATGCGACAGCGCTGAAAGCCAAAAATTGGTCTGGGCAGGAGGGGGGTTTAAGTGCCCAGTAAGGAAGGGGTTAAAGTGAATAACTCAACACCAAGTTAACTATATGGACTACTTATGTATTTATACGTTGATCATATTCCCCTCTTAATCTCCTCTTCTCAAGAGAATAAATTCAGTTCCTCTAATCTTTCCTCATAGCTGAGCTCCTCCATGCCTCCTATCAGTTTTGTTGCCCTTATCTGCACTTTCTCCAGTTTCCCAATATCCTTTTTGTGAACTGGTGGCCAAAACTGAACTGCATATTCCAGATAAGGTCTTACTAATGATTTGTACAGGGGCAAAATTATATCTCTCTATCTGCTGTCAATACCTCTCTTAATACAAGAAAGGATTTGCTCACTTTGTAAACCACAGCTTAGCATTGCATGCCATTATTAAGCTTAAGATCTACCGGAATCTACACCCAGAATCTTTACCATTGATTCCCCCAGTTGTACTCCCCCTAGTGCTGTATGTATGATGCATGCATATTCTTAGCCCCCTAGTGCATAACTTTACATTTATTAACATTAAGGCCTCATGCACACGGGACTTTTTTTGACTGTTTTACAGCAACTGTTTTTAGCTGCAGACATTCTTTTCTACAGGCAATAAACCCTCCATCATATTATCCTATGTGTTCATGCACACAAAGGCTGTTATCAACTGTTTTTAGCAGAGAGGTTTTCGAGCTGTAAAAAAAAAAACCCAAGACCAGAGGGTTCTGGGAGACGTTTTTCAGCTGTAAAAACATTCAAACGCTCAAAAATGCCCAAAAACACTCAAAAACTTCGATCCCCAACGTTTTTGGACGTTTTAGATCACTTGGAAAAAAAAAATGCTGGCCCTTTAAAAACACAAAAAAAGCACAAAAACTATGGTAATTAAAAGCTGGTAAACGCTGAAAAAATCACTGATAAGCTATTGACGTTTTTTGGACATTTTTTTAAAGTCCTGTGTGCATGAAGCCTAAAGCTGGGTTCACACTATTGCAAATTGGATGCGCGTTTCCCCGCATACAATTCGCATGTCAGGAGATTGTGACTGGCTCTCTATGGAGCCGGTTCACACATCTCTGGAGCAGCTCGGTTGCGAATTGTGCGTCACCTGGTCCGTTTCAGGTCCGAATGGCTGAAATCGGACCTTAAATAGTAAATAGGGACGCACCGGTCCTCTTGCTTTGAGCCACTCCTGCAGATGAGACTGACCCACACAATCAGTATGGCCATCCATTGGGTGGTGGCGGCACATTGGAGAACTTCTTTGGTCCCACTCCCACAAGTTAAACTCCGAGTGGATTCCATAAACAGTAGAAAAGCTTTTTCATACCTTATATCACACTATGCCTGATTATGATCAAAAATGGACTCCATGGTTCGATAACTGTAAAATTTTTGAGTGAAAATTTTAAAGAACTACACTATAAGTAAATTTCTATATTAATGTTGGTGTCATTTATACCACCTCACTAGCAGTAACTGTATTACCAGTACAATATCTATTTCTCGTTTTATAGGTTCCTTTCTTGTCTTTTTGTTCTAGTATCTGGATAATTGCAACGTTATATAGTCTGTGCATTTCTCTATATCCTGTTTTGATACAATGTGCTATCTTTATTACAAAACAGTTTCATGATATACAAATGCCATTTTTATTTGTACCACTTTTTGAAGCTCTTTAATAAAAGTTATCGATGATAACACATTTCATTACCAACAACCAAGTTAACCAGTCACCTTTCTTTAATAATAGACCAAAATATTTAAAACTGCCATGATACATTACATCCCATAAAAACAATATACCGTCATTATTATTATAGAGTATTTATATAGCGCCAACAGTTTACACAGTGCTTTACAACTTGAGGGTAGACAGTACAAATACAATATACTTTAACCCCTTCAGATCCACACTATTGCCGAAGTACAGCTCCAGCGCGGATCTGAATTTCAGGGACGACGTCCCCTGTGCACGCTCCTGGCGTGCACTCACAGGCGGCGTGCATGGCCGCCGTTTGCTCCATTGGTGTGCCCGCGAGTTGGGCAGACTCGATGTCCGCCCGAGACCCGTGATCGCCTGTCGGAGCTGCAGAACGGGGAACCGCCGATGTAAACACGGCGGTCCTCCGTTCTGTGACAGGGAACATGACAGATCTACTGATCCCTGTCACTGGGATCAGTTAGATCTGTTATGTCCCGGCCAGCCCCCCCCCCCCACAGAACACATGCACACATGTTTGGTTATAGCTCAAAAAATAAAAACCGCAGAGGTGATCAAATACCACCAAAAGAAAGCTCTATTTGTGGGGGGGGGGGGGAATTTGTTTGGGTACAGCGTCACACGACCGCACAATTGTCATTCAAAATGCGACAGCGCTGAAAGCCAAAAATTGGTCTGGGCAGGAGGGGGATTTACGTGCCCAGTAAGCAAGTGGTTGATACAGTAGGAATCAGAGGGCCCTGCTCATTACAGCGTACACTCTAAGAGGGAAGGTCAAGAGATACAAGTGGTAATAATTGTGGGGGATGTGCTGATGGAGAAGATAAATGTACAGTTGTTAGGAGAGGTCAGATAGGCTTCTCTGAAGAGATGAGTTTTCAGGGATTGTCTGAAAGTGGACAAAGTGGGAGAAAGTCGGACAGATCGGGGTAGAGCATTGCAGAGGATGGGAGAAGCTCTGGAGAAGTCTTGCAGGTGAGCATGGGATGAGGTGACAAGGGAGCTAGAGAGCAGGAGGTCTTGGGAGGAGCAAAGAGAATGATTTGGTTGGTATTTTGAGACCAGGTTAGTGATGTAGCTGGGGGCCAAGTTATTGTAAGTATCTTGAATTAAATGTGTTGGTTGAATGGCAGCCAATGGAAAGAGGGTTGTAGCAGACGCTGAAAGGTTTGTAAGGTGGATAAGCCTGGCAGCAGCGCTCGGGATGGACTGAAGGGGGATAGCCTATTTAGAGGTAAGCCAGTGAGGAGGGAGTTTCAGTAGTCAAGGCCACCATGTACCACAGGGAAATTTTCATACCATTGTAGCACCCTTGTCCTAAACAGGGCTGAAAATAAATTTAGCTGTGCTGGGTGGTAGCTAGCCTGGCTAATTTGAGTCTTTTTGATCAAATGGTTTTCCTCCTAAGCCTGTTTCAGCTGTGGTTCCTCCCTTTTGCCAATAGGTGGCACTGTTACCTTTGGCATTATTATGATGAGCTATAGTGAATTCAGGTTATGAATATGCATACTTTTCTCAGCCAATCAGACTATCTGCTATGAATGCTGGGAGAAGGTATTTATTTGGGGAAGGTCAGGTGATCTTGGTATTTTCCACTCAGAATGCTGGGTGGATGTGTGAGAAACAGTTCCTGCTGGGTAGGTCTGCAGCCCGAGGTCTAACCATGTGCTCTAGGTTCTTCAAGGGAGAGCCTGCTCACTACCTGGAGGCATGAAGGAAAGGATGGGGACCCGAGATGAAGTACCAGAGGTGACTCTTGCATGGACCGGAACCAATGGAGAGCCTGGGAAAGTGGCAAGATGGAATCGTCCATAGAATTCCTGCACCTTCCGTGAGTTAAGTTCAGTTGCTATAAGAGACAGCTTAGGCTACAAAGTACAGATTGCTGGTTCCAGCTGTACTGCTGTCTACCTCTTACTACAAGACTGGCAATGAGCCTAGGGTCATACTCTGCTGAGGCAAGCTGAGTGAATTCAGACATGAAGACTCCGAAATGTGCCATGTACCCTACCCCTCTCTCCCATATTTTTCCTGTTGTGAGAAAAACTCTTTGTTCAAGCATAAAAGTGACTGGTGCCCGTCTTTCTACCTTGCACATCACTCACCATGCCTAGTAACCTGCACCCTGAGGAGGCCCCGTGGAAATTTCACCATCAATGAAAATATTATCAAATATCAAATGTAAAAAAGCTTACTGGTTTACATGGCTGTTGGTAATACAATGTGTTATAATTGATGTTACATGGATTGTTTTATTATTTTTTATACCTTTACATACAGTAGTAGTCTATATTTAGTGGTGTCATTTTAATGGTTTTCATGCGCTTTAAAGGTTTCCTACAGATTCTGTAAAGGAGGGAGGGGAGTGTTAGTAGACCTTTTCTTTTGTATAGAAAGGCTTGAGCCATTATAGAGAAAATAAAAGCCTGCATATAAACACTACGTTTGACTTGGGAATCGAGGGATCATTGGGTCCTGGTGACGAAAGAGTTAATATTTCCCCCAGCCATAGGGGTTTGCTTTTGTAATGATTTTAAAACAAAAAATATATGATTGAATAGAAAGCTACATATGTCAAAAAGATGGAAGTGTGGTATACCTTAGTATGCTTGGGGAGTAATACTATTTTGTTTTTAAGGCCCCTTTCACATGGGTGTTCCATATGTCTGGTTTTCCTCCATCCGTTGGCGGATGAAAAACCGGCATACATGTATCTCTATGGGCTAGCGGATGATAGCCTCCGGACTGACATCCGCCTCCGTTAAGTTCCGCTTTTTAAGATTAAAAAAAAAACGGAACAGACGAAAAACAGATGTTAGTGGATGATCCACTTACATCCGATCCGCTGACATCCGTTTTTCACTCAAAAACATGTTCAGTTTAGTTCAGTCTTTTAGTTCAGTTTAGCTAAGTTATTATTATTTTTTTTTTGTAAAAAATGGATGAAAAAGGGATGTCAGCGCAAAAATTTACATCTGCATTCATTTTTTCACAAAAAAAAGTGACTGAACTGAACAAAAAAACAGAACTGCCACGTGAAAGGACCCTTATTATATGAGGTTTGGGATTAGAATTATGATTTTCAAATCACATAAAATTCTTAACAGCAGATAAAAATGTGAATGTACTATACAACATTAGGGGGATATAAATGGGTGAATCATGTCTGCCATGTGGTATAAAAAATGCAGACAAGGCCCCAAAGTAGTAATTTTAATAAATGTGGAAAAAAGTTACCAATTTCATAATTGTGCTAGAGACACAAACAAAACACAACATTAGGGAAAAAAGTACAAATGAAAAAAAAATAGTTCTCTGCTCTGTTACAAAGCTGGGAAAAATGACGAAAGTTCTGTTTTGTGTCCCCTGATCTCAAGAGCCCATGAAACCCCGCAACCTTCTGGTTATGACTGAGTTGTACACCATTCAGTGTTGTGGCTTCTGAAGTCAGGAGGCTATTGATTTACATGTTTTACATTACTAGTGACCACAATATTTTAAAAACTCTGTTTTATATAGCAAATTGATATTGTATGTAATATTTCATAAAGTATCTGTTTTCAATCTAAACTTCTTTTTATAGCAGATTACATAATACAGCTACAAATATAACATAAATACACATATTACAAACACTTAAACATTTTTTTATTGTTTTGAAATTTACCTTAGGCACCCAGTGGCATTGCGCAGCACCTGTGATGAATGTAACTGTATTTTACGATCATCCTGTAAGATAGTGTTTTCCCACCCTGAATGAGGGATAATCACTGCATTGGTCAACACTGCGAGGGCATCTTGAATAATTGGCATTTTAAGGGCATCACATGAAGACAGGTTCCACAGAACTCCTAAATGCAATAAAACAGTGCACAATAATACAAAATAACAACAATTTAAATGTATAGTTTTTTCTTATTTTAGTTTTCATATGTGGACAAGAAAAAAAAAACAGGAAAAACCCAAAGCTGCTTGCAATCTGAGAGGACTATACACATCCAAAATAAAATCATTACAATCTTATACTATTGTATAAACCATTGAAAACTACAAATACATTTAATATGGTACAATACAACATTGTAATGCTTATTAGAGCCCTATGTGAGAGACTTCATTCCATTCTGCATCTGCGTGACTACCAAGCATTACAACAATGGGATCCACTATTTTTACGTTAACTTTTATTCAAGCTTTTCAAACTATTTACATACACAGGGCATGCAGGTAAAAAACTATTACAACAAACATATTTGTACAGGATGACTATAATTTAAATAATGCCATGGGTGTACAATAACCCTGTAACAAGCCAGATGCTTGAAAATCAGCAAATGAACCAATAAGTGGAAGCATATCACTTAAAAAGATAAACCTTAAAAGTGTAAGGCCCAATTTCACACATGCTTTCCAATCAGGTCCGCCTGTCAGTTTTTCAGGCGGACCTGATCGGACACTCCATTCACTCCTATGGAGCGGTGGATGTAAGCGGTGACAAGTCTGCTGACACCTGCCGCTATCCGATCAGATCCTGTTTGTGAAATCCAGATGTGACCCTATTTTCCATCCGTCTGGAGGATTGGATCGGTTGAAAACGGACAGGTGATCCGTTTTCATCTGATCTCCCTATAGAGGAGAGTGGGACGGATCTGTCTCACTGAGCGGAGACGGACCTGTCACCCGCTGTTCAGAGGGGATCAGCAGATCGATCCCTGGCTGAGCAAAGCGGAGTCCGCCAGGCAGATCGCCCATGTGAAAGGACCCTTACAGTGCAGGGGGATTTGTAGAAGGAAAAATATGGGTGACTGTAAGAAGGATGGAAATACCAAAAAAACGCTCAAAAAAAGCCTCAGAGGGAGTAAACCTCTAAGGCTCAGAAAGTGAAAGAGTTACTACATGCCCACCAGCACATCTATGTGGTGCGTACCTTCTCAGGGTCAGAGCTATCTTCTGCAACCAAAGTTTCCATTGCCATGATCTCATTTGAAATTAGGGCCCATTCTAAGAGGTGGGGCGAGGAAGTAGATTTCCAATATCAGGACACAGCCACCAGAGTCAATGTAGTAGACTATGCCATAAGATGCCCTTTTTAATTTTGGAGATGTACTCAGGGATCCTTGACAATAGGGTAATGGCCGGGGTAGGCTGGATATCATAAATGCACATAGTTACATAGTTAGGTTGAAAAAGGGCACAAGTACATCTAGTTCAACCTATAAAGGGGAAAAAGAAAAAAATATATATCATACAATCCCATATACACAATCCTATACTCACAGTTAATCCAGAGAAAGGCAAAAAAAAAAACCCAAGCAGAGCATGATCCAATTTGCTCCAGCTGGGGAAAAAATTCCTTCCTGATCCCCCGAAAGCCAATCGGATATTCCCTATACATGTTAGTACCCAGTTATATTAAGTACATTTAGGAAAGAATCCATGCCTTTCTTAAAGCAATCTACTGAGCTGGACAGAACCACCTCTGGAGGGAGTCTATTTTACATTTTCAAAGCTCACTATGAAGAAAGATTTCCGTATTTGGAGATGAAATCACCTGTCCTCTAGACATAAAGAGTGCCCCCTTGTCCTCTGTGATGACCTTAAAGTGAATAACTCAACGCCAAGTTCACTATATGGACCCTTTATGTATTTGTACTGTGCCTTGAAAAAGTATGCATACCCCTTGAAATTTTCCACATTTTGTCATGTTACAAGCAAAAACGTAAATGTATTTTACTGGGATTTTATGTGATAGATCAACACAAAGTGGCACATAATTGTGAAGTGGAAGGAAAATGATAAATGTTAGTATCCAGTTATACACAGCTCTTACTGTGAAGAAACCTTTCCGTATTTGGAGATTAAATCTCTTTTCCTCCAGACGTAAAGAGTGCCCCCTTGTCCTCTATGATGACCTTAAAGTGAATAACTCAACACCAAGTTCACTATATGAACCACTTATGTATTTATACATGTTGATCTTATCCCCCCTTAATCTTCTCTTCTTCAGAGAGAATAAATTCAGTTTCTCTGATCTTTCTTCATAGAGGATCTCCTCCATGCCTCTTATCAGTTTGGTTGCACTTCTCTGCACTTTCAACATGGAGTTGTAAGAAAGGAATATATTTTGCCAGAATGGTAAGATCATGTGACAGCCCCACCAAAGGGTGTCTGGGTACATACCGTCAAGGTCATTTGGGGTCTGGTACTATAGGGACACAATCTTGTATTTTTTTTCCTGGAAATAAGGCATTGATAGTTTATGGGTAAAAATGAAAAATTTTCTCCAATCCTCTCTGGAAAAAGAGGAGCCAACATATTTTTCCCACTTTGGTTGAAAGGGTGGTTCTCCTCCGGAGGCCCCCCTCAGGACTCCATATAATGGGAATACAATGTGGTCAGGCGGAACATCAAAGGAGAGAAAGTTTTCCACTGGAGTGAGGTTGGGCACCGGGTGGGTGTCATACCTAAATTTTTTGGAGAAAGGCAGTAAGTTGGAGGTGGGTAAACCACCATTGGAATGAGGGGAAATGAAGTTGAGCCTGCAAAACGGTGCCATCAGCATAAAAATGACGTAGCTGTGGCTAGTTCTTAAGATGGGGATTATCAAATATAGTGGTTACAGGGGCTGGTCGATGCGACAGCCCCCCTGGAATGACAATTCTATACCATAAAGAGAGAAGATGCTGGGTCAGGTAAGGAACAGTAATCTGGGGCAGTCTTTGAGATGGGGGCAGTCTTTGAGATGGAGACAACCAGGGGACAGCCCGCAGGTCTGAAGGGGATATGGCCTGCCCAGCTGGACCACCCTCTTGTGTGAGACCTAAGGTGGAATCAGTCAGATAGTTAGGTCAACATTGTCGCTTTATGGTAAAGTTCAAGGTTGGGGAAGCCCAGATCCCCCCCCCTATGAACTTAGGACTAGTAAGTGGTGCCAGATTTAGATGAGGACAACACTGCCCCCAAATAAATTGTAGAATCCATATCTGCAACTAAGAGAAGAAACTTTTCAGAGGTATTATGAGGATTGCGTTGAAAATATAGAGGATGCGAGGGAGAATATCCATTTTCACTGTGTTGATGCGACCAAACCATGAGATATGTGAAGGACTTCACTGGTCCAAATTTTTGGAGAGTTCTGTCAGAATTAAGAGCTAATTTATGTCATACAGAGCTGAAAGGTCCCCTGGGATACTAGTACCCAAATACAAGAGTTGGGTCGCTACAGGAAAGGGAACGGAAACGTTCAGTATCTAAGATTTAGAAGAGTTTACTTTGAAGTTACTTAAATTACCGAAACATTCAAATTTCTTGAGTGGATTTGCATGTGAGGCATGCATCATGGGAGATGAAAACACCTCATAGGATGCATTTCAATGTTTCCCATAGAGCAGGGAAGGGTGCACTGTCCTGAGCGTGGACAGTCTTAAATTGTGTTATGGACTGCAGAACATCACTAAAGCAGATAGGATCAGGTAACAGGTAGTCATTTAGGAGCGATGATCTAAATCCGAGGGGCCTATATGAAACCTCAAAAGAGACATAGACCGGGGTATGGTAAGGCAAGAGGATGGAATCTATATGTGCTGTGGGGGAGCAGTCTAGTAAGAGTCAGGGAAGATGAAAATATAGTAAGTATAGTACTATGAGTTGTGTGGGGCAGAAAAAAAACGATTGTCCTTGCCCTGGGGGTTAAGCAGGTGCCATACGTCACAAAGCCTGGAGTCGTGGAGGGCCCTTTTCAGACTGTTTAAGGTATAACAAGAGAGAAAGAACTTACCTGTGGAGAAGTCCATTGTGCGGTCAAAAAAACAAGTTCAAATCCCTTACAACTTACATAGTTACGTAGTTACATAGTTAGTCAGGTTGAAAAAAGACACAAGTCCATCTAGTTCAACCAAAAAAAAAAAAACATTAAATCACATCCCCTAATAGGACCCACGTTAGAAATATTCCGTGAGACTTTCAAAACAATCATCCCATCCCCATGGTTCGGACCTTTAACCCCTTTAAGAGGCAACCTTGGCTTTCCACCAGTACTAGAACCAAACTATCTAATAAAAATATGGCCCCACTCCAACGTTCTCATCAAACACTTTTTCAAAAGGGGTTCACTCCTACCCAGAGAAGATCTAAACAATGACCTTAACCCTAACTCAATATCACAATGAAAATATCTACAAATTAAACATTTCCTAACCAGACAAGACACCTCTCAGGCCTGGACGAGAACTCCCACAACACTAGAAAATCTTTGCTCAGGGAAAAACCTTCAAAGACATATCATTTCAACCATATACTCACTATTTTAAAAGCAGACAGATTTCTCCAGCACGTCATGTAAAGTGTGGGAAAAAGATCTTCACATTAATCTAACAAATTCAGATTGGGAAACGTTGTACTTATACTCACGCGAAGGATCTGTAAACGTCGCTACCCAGCAATGTGGATTTAAAATACTCACAAGATGGTACAGAACACCAGCCTTAATAAACAAATGTCCACCGCAGATCTCAGACAAATGCTGGAGGTACTGTTTGAAAGGCAGACAGATTTCTCCAGCACGTCATATAAAGCGTGGGAAAAAGATCTTGACATTAATCTAACAAATTCAGATTGGGAAACTTTGTACTTATACTCACACAAAGGATCTTTAAACGTAGCTACCCAGGAATGTGGATTTAAAATACTCGCAAGATGTTACAGAACACCAGCCTTAATAAACAAATTACCGTACCCACTGTAGCTACACTTAGAGGCTCCTCTCTTCTCTTTTATATTCAGTTGTGAGGTGATGCTACTTGTATATCAAGGCATTGCTCGCTTATCAAGTCAAAATTTATAAAAAAAAAAAATTAAAAAAATATAAAAAATTTTGCTTGTCTTGAAAAACACTCACAAACCAAGTTGCTCTCAATCCAAGGTTTTACTGTACTTTCTGCTGAATGTTGCTACTGAAGAAAAAAAGGGTGATTTTTAACATTGTCAACTTCAGCAAAACAAAAAGCCTTTAGGGCCAGTTCACAGCACATATAGTCCAGTGCATTTTTTTCTGCATCAAAAACACATGGAAAGTAGGTTATATGGTTTTCAATGGCATAGTTCACACCAGTGCTTGCAGTTCCAGTGCGTTCCACTTCCAGAAAAAAAAAAAGTAGAACATGTTGCATTTTTCCTGCACTGGACTGTACAGGAACGCTGCAAAAAGCATCAAAAACGCACCGGAAATGCACCTAAACGCACAAAAAGTGCACTTAAAACACACATGGCCTTATTTAAGGTTAAGAAAAAAAAGGGGGGGAAATGCACTGGACTGCATCAAAACTGCACCAAAAACGCTTTAAAAACATGTCAAAAACGAGTATGTAGAAAGCATGTGGAACACATCCGGACTGCGTTTCTTGGTGTGAATTAGCCCTTACAGAGATGTTATGTCTCCAGTTGTGAAATATAAATCAACCAAAATGGCAAAGGCTGCCCTCCAAAAACATGTACTACTATAGTTGCCCAGATCATCGCAAAAACTACGTCCTGTCTTTTGCTTTTTGTTTTGATGATGTATACCAGGGGATGATGTATACCAGTTTGTC
Organism: Glandirana rugosa; assembly: GCA_018402905.1. Lineage (NCBI taxonomy): Eukaryota > Metazoa > Chordata > Amphibia > Anura > Ranidae > Glandirana > Glandirana rugosa. The sequence goes on from BLSH010296286.1 coordinate 393,213, forward strand.
TACTGTTACCGTTACATCTATACCCGCTAGAAGCACTACTTGGAGAGCCTCGATAAGCAAAGGCTTGACTATGTCCATCGGGATCTGCTTGACCTTAGTGTGATATACACCACGTGACTGCTCCTAAAGAGTGGATTAAATCCACGAAACACGTCAAGATATTTAGATGTCGTGTTTAAATCAATCATGTATTTACAAGACTTCATATGCAATTTATTATATACTGTATGAATCATGTGTTTACAGAATCCTATATGAGCTTTTCGCAACTATGCAATTTTTACTTAAATTATTATTGACATGAATTAGAGAGTTTATAGGTTGCATATTTACAGCCATTTACAACTGTTTTGTGCTATCGTGTAATATGTGTATATATATATTGTGACGGTATGCGAGGTGATAGATGGAGGTTATGTGTCGCCTCGCATGCGTTCACTTGGAATGGACTAAAGAGGAGTCCGGCCCGGGTTTTGCAAGCCACTTTGGCAGGGCTGGTTCCGGACCGGATTTTATGGTCCACTAGAGTGCACGGTCAGGTGTAGCTTAAATAACCAGGAAGAAAGCAAGGGTTTGCTCTGCCCTGGGACTCGGAAAGTGATTAGCCTGAGAGAGCTGAACCTTGGAGCTTTTTGCTTATGGACTAATGGGAAAGGGTTTGCACTAACTTTGTTTTGTGGGTGTCTGGGAGAAGCCCTACACCGCGCAGATAGGTATGCTGAAGTGTTTAGTTAGAGCCTGGATGGCAAGGATTTATTTTACGTTTTCACTGCAACCTTTTCACCAATAAACCTGGCTGCAAGCCAGATTTTAATAAAGTGCTGTCACAACTGCCTTTATCCCAGGGAAGTTGATCCCTACAAGAGCTAATCCCTCACATGTGTTGGACTCAGCAAAGATACTCGCACACCTGGGTGTCACCATGGCCGTCCGGGCTCAATGGGTACATCAGTGGTCCTACCACATGGACAAGCCCCCCAGCTCCCAGATGTTCGACCTGATCCACCTCATGAGGAAGTGGTTGCAGCCAGAGACCTTGACAGGCCCTCAGATTGTGGAGCGAGTGGCCATGGACCGGTATCTGCGTGTGCTCCTTGTTGCTTTGAGGAAGTGGGTCAGTCATTGGGACCCAAAAACTGCAAACCAACTGGTGGACCTCGTGGAGGGATACACTGCTGCTGAGGACTTGTTGAACTCATCTGTGCCCCACTCCAATGTATCTAGGGGTGAAAGATCGCCCGGCGGAATCTGGTAAGACTATTCCAGGGTTCAAGAGTGTGGGGAAGAATAATAAGACTGCTGTTGCGGCTAATGAGACTATGGACTCTATGGAGGTAGGGCAGCTAGTAGTTCCCAAACCCTATTGCAGGATGGTGCTAGACTTAGAGTTGGTCCAGGTGTTTAGCCGGGTGGGGATCCCAAAAGAGATCTTAACGAATCAGGGCACTCTGTTTACGTCCAGAGTGACTAAGGAATTGTGTAAGTTGTACAAAATCTCTCATCTCCGTACCTCCGTCTACCACCCCCAAACGGATGGACTTGTGGAGAGATTCAATAAAACACTCAAAAGCATGTTGAAAAAGGTGGTTGATAAAGATGGGAGTAATTGGGATTTTTTGTTGCTGTATCACGTTTGCCATATGAGAGGTTCCGCAGGGGTCTATGACCACAGTGATCCAGCATGACATAATTTATGTAACCAGGTGTCCGCATAAATGTGAAGCCCTATAGAATACCTGAGGCTAGGCACGAGGCAGTTGTGAATGAAATCAAGAACATGTTAGAGTTGGACGTGATAGAGGAGTCCCACAGTGAATGGTTGAGCCCCATAGTGCTGGTTCCAAAGCCAGATGGTACTATCAGGTTCTGTAATGATGTTAGAAAATTAAATAGCGTGTCCAAGTTTGATGCATACTTGATGCCTCGGGTCGACAAACTTGTAGACAGGTTGGGAGGTGCCCGGTACATAACAACCCTAGAGCTGACTAAGGACTATTGGCAGATATTCCTAACAGAGTCGGCAAAGGAAAAGACTGCCTTTTCTACTCCCGAGGGGTTGGTTTCAGTACAAGCGGATGCCGTTTGGTTTACATGGTGCCCCTACATCATTCCAGTGATGGACAAGACATTAAGACCACATTGCCCCTACACAGCCGCCTATTTGGATGATGTCATCCACAACCCAGATTGGGGATCCCATTTGCCCCGGGGTACAAGCAGTAGTGGATTCCCTTCGGAAAGCAGGACTCACGGCCAACCCAAAAAAATGTGCCATAGGCTTAGAGGAGGCCAAATACCTTGACCGCATTATTAGTCGGGACTGGTTAAGCTGCAGACTAATAAAATTGAGGCCATCCAAAAGTGGCCCCAACCGCTAACTAAAAAACAGGTGAGTGCATTCCTGGGGATTTCAGGGTTCTACAGGTGTTTCATACCCGACTTTGCCACCATTGCTAACCCTTGACGAAGGGTAGAGGGTTGGTCAGGATGAAGTGGAATCTGGAGGAAGAAAATGCATTTCAGAGGTTGAAGCAAGCCCCTTGTGTAAAACCAGTGCTCGTGACCCCAGACTTCTCAAAAGGAATTTGTCATGCAGATAAACGCCTCTGATGTCGGACTGGGTGCCGTACTGTCCCAGACCAGAGACAGTAAGGAGCACCCGATTGTATACGTGAGCAGAAAGCTGAACAGGCATGAAAAAAATGATGCCATTGTCGAGAAGGAGCGCTTAGCTATCAAATGGGTCTTAGAGGCCCTGAAATATTATCTGTTGGGGAGGCCATTTAGACTAGTCACTGACCATGCCTCTCTGAAGTGGATGTGTGACAACAGGGAAAAATCAGTCAGGTGAAAAGGTGGTTGCTGGCTCTACAGCAGTTCAAGTGTACAGTGGAGCATAGGGCGGGAAAGCTCCATTACAACGCAGATGCCCTTTCCCGGGTTCACTGTATGGTTGTGACAGTTGCTCAGCCGCAATGGCTTGAGCAGAGGGGGGATATGTGACGGTATGTGAGGCGATAAATGGACGTTATGGGGTTGATTTACTAAACCTGGAGAGTGCAAAATCTAGTGCAGTTCTACACAGAAACCATTCAGCTTCCAGGTTTCTTTGTCAGAGCTTATTTGAACAATCTGAAGTTAGATGCTGATTGGATACCATGCACAGCTGCACCAGATTTTGTACTCTCCAGCTTTAGTAAATCAACCCCTATGTGTCGCCTCACATGCGTTCACTTGGAGTGGACTAAATTGGAATCCGGCCTGGGTTTTGCGAGCCACCTTGGCAGAGCTGGTTCCAGACTGGATTTTGTGGGCTAGTACAGTCCACGGTCAGGTGTAGTTTAAATGACCAGGAAGAAAGCAAGGGTTTGCTCTGTGCTGGGACTTGGAGAGTGATCAGCCCGAGAGAGCTGACCCATGGAGCTTTTTGCTTATGCACTAAGGGAAAAAGGTTTGCACTAACTTTGTTTGTGGGTGTCTGGGAGCCCTACACCACGCAGATAGGTATGCTGAAATGTTTAGTTAGAGCCTGGATGGCAAGGATTTTTTTTATGTTTTGAATGCAACCTTTTTACCAATAAACCTGGCTGCAAGCCAGACTTTAAGAAATTGCTGTCTCAACTGCCTTTATCCCAGGAAAGGTGATCCCACAAGAGCTAATCCCTCACAATATATACTGTATATGAATTTTATTGGGATACCTACCATTATTATGTATTACTATTTTGTACTTTTTTTTTTTTTTTTTAACAGAAACATTTTATTAGTGAATATATAAGTATACAGAGCTGACATCAAACATAGAGGTATATGACATATTAAAGCATCCAAAACCAAGTATATTCACATATACACTCTTGATAGGTCAGAGCCGATTGAGGTGGGGCTGGACAGCAGGTTTTCAGATAGCATTACTCACATATAGACCAAAATGCGTCAGAAGGGAACTAAATAATACCTTTGTGGTATGAGGTTACCAGATGGGAAATTCTCTAATAATAATCCTTCTTGGGAAGTACATATTAGGTATAATGGAAATATAAGCTATGGGGGGTGGGGGAGAGGTGGTGGAAAGTACCAGGAGAGAACTCAAAGGCTAGTGGAGGGGGAACAAGGGAGAGTCTTGGAGAGGTAGGGATGCTAGCAACGAGCATCTTAAGGGGAATGTAGGAAAGGACCCCCAGCAATAGGGGCTTATATCTACTCACATATCGGCCACCATCACATAACCAAGGTCTCGAGAAAAGAAGTCTTTTATTCGCTCCTCTCGTGACCCTCCCTCCCTCTATACGGGAAGAGAAAGAACTAGAGAGAAAGGGACCTGGCTGTGATCCAAGCATCCCATATTTTATTACATTTCTTGGGGCACTTACGCCCCATGTATGTAAGTTTATACAAAGGGAGTACGGAGTCACCAATAGGCGCCACTGCTCGTGGGGGGAGTAACTGATTTCCAGTTTTGTAGAAGTACCTTTCTAGCATAAAAACTTTAGAACACCAACAATTTAGTATGCGTGGAGTGTGTCAGCGAGTCAGCTATACCCAAAAGGAGCACTTTTGGGTCTATGGTAATCGAAAGGTTAGTAGCTGCTTTTATGTCGTGTACCACCCTCATCCAGTAAATCTGAACAGCTGGATATTTCCAAATGACATGGAAATACGTCCCAACCCCTTGTCGGCACCCAGGACATAATCTCTGAGCGTGTGGGATAAATTTGTGCAAGTTTGTGAGGGGTGTAGTAGACCCTATGAATACATTTAAGTTAAATAAACCTATCCCTGGAGATTACCAACGTTATATACTTTTGAAATCCCACATCCCATTCCTCCTCCGAAAGAGAAGGAATGTCTCTCTTCCAGGAGTGAAATAGATGAAGGTCTCCATCAGAGTCTCCACATGTAATGCGTAAGTATATAGAGGACAAGATCCTATCTGGTCAGGAACCTCTCCACTACCCGGGGTGTTACAGTAACCGGTCTGGAGAATTGTGCCTGTACTGCATGTTTTAGTTGTAGATAACAAAATAATATCCAAGTAGGGAGCTGAAATGTTTCCTTGTGTATTGGAAAGGGCAGCAACACCCCCGCTGACATATGTTGCAGCTTTACTATACCATATCGCGCCCACACATTGGGATCTGGGATAGAGCGAAAATGTGGCAGTTTAGGATTGCCCCATAGTGGAGTGTGAGGAGATACAGTGTCAGGCACATGGGTGGCAGCTGCGACCTGATTCCACACTTGAATTGTAGTGCGCATAGGGGTCGTAACCTGCGGGTTATGTCGCCCTCCTCTGTAAACTGCGTTTGTTAGAGCAGAGTAGGATCCTATGATAGCAGCCTCTAGGTTAACTGCAGGGTTGGATCTAGTTTGAGTAAATCACCAGCGAACAATACCCAGTACCGCCGCCCCGTAGTATTTCTTAAAACATGGTATTGCTAATCCGCCGGATGATAATGGTAGTTGTAGTTTACTTTTAGCTATCCTCTGAATCTTTCCTCCCCAAATAAAAGATGTAATCATTCCGTCTAACTTAGGGAAAAAATCAGCCAGAATAGTCAGTGCGGTGTTTCTAAAAATGTAAAGGAATTTAGGGAGAGTTGTCATCTTTAGTAGGTTTACTCTCCCAACTGGAGTCAGGGGAAGCAATTTCCAGAGTTGGCACTTCGGTATTAAGTCTTGTAGGACAGGATATACTGTAGGTTGTCCGTCAGGTAGTGGGAAGGATTATTACGTTTCAAAACGCCGAGATATCTAACTATTTTGTACTTTAACACATACAGATACTGTATATATGAATCAATAAATATGACAATATATTGACCATTTCATCCACTTGCATCCGTGTGCTTCATCTAAAGTCCCACTCCTTTTTCTTTACCTCAATCTGTCTGCCTTTCTCCTACTCAGGCCACCTTCAGGTGATTCCTGAAAACTCATCTCTCCAGGGAAGCCTAACCCACCTCCACCTAACAACTGAACTTTTAATTCTTCCATGAGCTCATTCTCACACTTATTACCTTTTGTGCCACTGTTAGATTGCAAGCTCTTATGAGCATGGCCCTCTTAACCCTCTTGTATTTTATTTTATTGTAACTGTATACTTTTATATAGTAAAGTGCTATGCAAACTGTTGGCAATATATAAATCCTGTATAATAATAATCTTCCCTACTTTACTTTTTTCTAGATATCTTCAGTCTGATACCCAGCATGAACCCACTCCCTCTGAGCCTAGGTCATCCTGGACCCTTCCCTGCCTGTGACAGGACAGTGTAAGGAGAAACAATGCAGCAATGTGCCCATCTTTCTATCACTCTGCTTTCTCTTCATATGGCCATTTTTCTTGTCAGCATATGAACTAATTGGTTCCTTGCACTTCTGCTTTACAGGGACTGCAAGAGGCTGATACTAGGTCGGATTCAGGTACTTACACTGCTTACATTTAACAAACATATTTAATGAGTAGCTGTTGATTACAGAGCTGAGATAACTTGTGTCTTTTAGGTCTGCCTAGAGTTCAACTTTAAGATATTGCTTCATATATATTGTACAAAGAACTAGGAAATGTATTTTGCTATGAAGTATACATTACAACTCCTGAATGTAAGCCAGCTGAGTGGTGATTTGTCTAAAACAAAAATGTGATTATCTCAATGTTTTTGAGTCTAACAGCAACCAGAAAAACAAAAAATTCAAAAGACTAAACACGCCCAAACTGAGTTAACTACAAAATGCATTAATTGTACAAAGGTATAGTTGCAAGTATCAGCACAACATGCAAATGTTCCTTTTCCCACATGAATATCTAAAAATGGTCACAGACTAAAGCTGGCTCAGTGTTTTTATTCAGCAAGCTGAATGGCTGAACCAATTTACCCATGCACACATTCAAGATGGATGGGAAAATCCTCTCTGCTGTGTCATTATATTCTAACAGTGGGAGTCCCCTGCTGTCAGAATACACTGATCAGCACTGCATTCAATTGGCTGCAAGCACTGATCAAATGGAAATTTTCAAGCAGGACCACTCATGAGAAGTCAATTGATAGATTGACTTCTCATGAAAAGGAAAGGCTATAGATGGATCAAAATGTGGCCTTTTCAGGGGGAACCATTTAGATCCAGCAGGAATTGTAATACATGTATGGTCAGTTTAAGAAGTAGCCAATACAGAAGTAACAATAGTAATCAGTAAAGAAAGCAGTGACTGCCATCTTCTAAAGTAAAGTAAGTGTGTCCATTGCATGCAATGTATCTGGGAAAGACTGACTACCACAAATGCCAGCAGCAGATAAAGAAGATGAGCAAGAGAGGAGCCACCAGGCACCGCGTCCTAACAATGGAATTAACAAAAAGAAGAAATAGTTAAAGGATGCCCAAATCGGGGTTCTATGGACTTTAAAGGTGCCCAAAAATTATCAAACAAAACACAGATATAAAGGTTAAATAACATCCAGACTTTTTATTGTTTAATACATATGACAATTTTCTATATAAAGATAAAATCCATATAAAAGGAATATTGCAGAAGTATTCATACAATGGCTTCAATTGGACAAATAAGTCCTACATTATGTCAGCTAAACCCCACTCAACATGTTTCATCCCTTAGGGCTTCCTCAGGAGACTTTAATGGGGCTGACTATAGATAAGAGAAAAAACATTTAGATAATGCAGTGTACAAACATGTATAAATACAAATACAATACAATCAATCATAGATTAGAGAGAAAACTCAATCAAAATTCAATTTAAATTCATTGAGCAAAAATCATTTAACCTAATTAAGGTGATACCAAACCATAATGATGATGTATCCCCTCTGTACCAACATTTATGATGTAGTGTATTAATAAAAAACAAAAAGTAAAATAAATCTTAACACTAGTTCAAAAAGTGCTACCTAAGGTAGAGCATCTATGAACCAGGAAGAAGGATTGGAGCCATGAGACCAACAGCCAGTGGATATAGAGCCACAGAATCACAGGAAATATATGTAAAGGTGCCTGCAACCTAATGGGAGCACAAATAGGACACAACAGAAATGTATTTATCAAATTTTGCTTGGACAAAAATGTTCCAAAGAAATGATATATGTATATATTGTAACTAAATTATCTCTACTTACTGCAGAGAGATGTTGATAAATAGAACGGGCCAACTCATTCATAAATTCCTGGAATCATCTAACCAGGATCCAAGGCAAGGTAAATACAGTTTATGTATAACTGTAGGATCCCCCTCACAAACCACACAAGATGGAGGGCAAAGCCAGGAAAGGGGGAAAAAAACCCATTTGCATGGGAGTAATCTCCCAGGTGGGGGCCACTTCTGAATCCTAATCAGCAGTAATGAACAGAAAAATATGCACACGATCTGCTGAAAAACAAAATAAAGAAAAAAATTCACTAAATCACAATGCCTAAACCATCAAACCGAACACACATGTATGGGAGAGATGCCAAGAAAATTACCATCTCATCTCCAATGTGTGTTCAGGCAGAGGAGAAAAGACATTAAAAATCACCTACGTGCAGGCTTACCCAATATTCATCAAAGACGGACCTGCAGTATTGCCAGAGGGGGAGACGAGACCCACGCCCATCTCTCTCCCACAGATCCTCCACCAGACTGAGGCAGCCGATGGCGCCGCTTTATCCTGGTTCCGTCCCGCCAGCGTCTGACGTCACTGGCGGGGTGCGGACATTGAGGATCCCCCGTCATCCGCTCAGCTGGGTCAACCTACAGGAGATGACGCTGTATCAGGGGCAGGAAAGCCCCATGCTGGACACCCCCAGTGGGGCCGGGGCAGCCAGTACAGCACCAAAAGACGGAGGTGGAGGAACCTTGGAACTACAAGGATGACAGCATGAGGTGCTGGAATGCCTGCACGTTCCACAATTCCACCTAAAGACTGAGGAGCGGGACATCAGGATCCAAAAAACGGGCTCAAGAGGGGTCCAGCATTGACCAAACCGGAACCTCTACAAGTGCCCACAGTGTTTGTATGGCCCCAATTACACTCGCAGGCAGGTCCATGGCTCAAATCAAATGCCAATTTTCACAAAATAAATAGGTACTTATTTAATTAGAGATACAATGCCTATGCGATTAGAAAAGGTGTGCCAGAAGAAATACATACCGAGTATAAACCGAGTTTTTCAGCACATTTTTTGTGCTGAAAAAGACCCCCCTCGGCTTATACTCGAGTCAGTGTCCGTGGGTGATGAGTAGATTCCCATTAAACAGAGCCGTGCTGCTTCTAAGAGCCGTTCTGTGCTTTGTAAGTGTGATTAAACACATTGGAATGCAAAGAATGCTGAGAGAGGTGTCAGATTCCCAGCTTGATGTCGGGAGGTGGGGGAGGTGGGCGGGACAAGCTGATGTTAGCTGTTCAGTCCCGCCCACCTCCTGATCTCCATGAAGAGCTGCAGCTCTCTCTCAGCATTCTTTGCATTCAAATGTGTTTAATCACACTTACAAAGCACAGAACGACTCTTAGAAGCAGCACAGCTATGTTTAATGTGAATCTACCTTACTCATCCCTTATGTGTTCTGGCTACAGTCTGAGTCCTGGATAAAATCCCTGTGTCCTGGCTACAATACCTGTGTTCTGGCTACAGTCTCTGTGCCCTGGCTACAATCCCTGAGTTCTGGCTCCCTGTCCCTGTGTTCTGGCTACAATTCCTGTGTTCTGGCTGCTGCATTTGCCACCCTAGGCTTATACTCGGGTCATTAACTTTTCCCAGTTTTTTGTGGTAAAATTAGGTGCCTCGGCTTATATTCGAGACGGCTTATACTCGAGTATATACGGTAATCAAAAAATGTTCAAACAAAAGAACGGAAATTATGTACATATAAATAATCCTAAACAAAAACAGATAATTATAATAATAAATATGAGTTGGAGAAAAAAAAAAAAGGGGTGAAAACCCCAAAAAATTATTATTCATAAAAAAGGCTTAAAGGACAGGGAGTCATTTAATCCTGGATAGCGTTAAGCCGCCAGATTTTGTTTCCAACGAGTCTCCCGTTGGAGTAATGACTTGTCATGGTCACCCCCTCTTTCATGAGGTAGATGTTCTAGGGAAAAAAAATGCATCATGTTGCAATTGAAGCGGTGGAAAAGACCCATGTGACGACTGATAGGGGTCTCCACCCGCTTCTTTGCAACTAAGGATACATGATCCCTTATACGATGAAAAAAGGGTCTTTTTGCCTTCCCGATGTAAAAGGCTCCACAATCACAAAACATAATGTATATAATGCCTATCGATTGGCAATCCACTCTAAAACTAGGTTTATATGTCCGACCATTTAGTAGGACAATGGAGGTAGACTCAAAAATGTATCTACAAAAATTACATGTGTTACATGGAAAGGTACCACATTTGGCCATAGTTTTCCCTGTACTTGACTGATAGTGACTTCCTACCAATTTATCTTTCAGGGATCGAGATCTCCTGTATGTAATTTCCGGATAGAGTTTGAGATGTTTAGAAACTGAACTATCTGACATTAATAGGTACCAATATTTTTCAAAAATGTGTCTGATTTGTTTATGTTGGCCCGAAAATCTAGTAATAATTCTGACAACCTCCTCTGGTTCTGATTTTTTGTTTTTTGGGCAAAGTAGTTGTTCCCTATTGCGGGTCTTGACTTTTTTATAGGCACGTTTTAAACAATTCCTACTATATCCTCTCTGGAGTAATCATTGTTGCAAGGCTTTAGCTTTCCTTTCAAAGTCATCCTCTTTGCTGCAATTTCTCATGAGTCTGAGATATTGGCCATAGGGGATGTTCCTGACCAAAGCAGTGGGATGAGTGGCATGAAGTAGAGTATTACCACTCGATGGTTTACGATAAAAGGGTGGAACCAACCGTCCCGTCTTCTTGCACATAAATGCTTATGTCCAAAAAGTTCAGGGACTGCTGGTGGCATTCCATGGTAAATTTAAGATTAAAAGTATTCGCCCTCACACTGTCCATAAACATAGAGAGTTCTGAAAAGGTGCCTGTCAGATAACAAAAATATCATCTATATACCTACGCCATATCAGGACCTTTGCAAAAAGATCCTGTAGATCTTCTCTGTAAAAAAGGTCGCACTCCCACCCCCCCAGGTACAGGTTAGCGTAGGATGGGGCACATCTGGTCCCCATCGCTACACCCTGTAACTGGAGGTAGTAGGAGCCGTCAAACATGAAGATGTTATTTTCCAAAATAAAAGATAGTAGGTCTAAAATAAAGAGATTGTATGGCCACAAGGTGTCCTGTCGTTCAGAAAAAAAAGATCCAACGATTTTAATGCCCTGACCATGAGGAATGGAATTATATAAAGCCTCCACATCTATAGCTACAAGCCAGGAGTTCTGAGGGACTTGTAAACCATCCAATGTTCTTCATAAATCACCTGTGTCTTGCAGGTAGGAGGGTAGGGACAAGACGTGAGGACGAAGGTAGTCATCCACTAATTGACTGGCAGTTTCTGTAAGACATGCATTTCCTGCCACTATCGGTCGTCCCGGGGGGTTAACTAAATTTTTATGAATTTTAGGTAACGCATATAGCGTTGGAGTTCTGGGATATTTGATGTTCAAAAACTCCCAAGTTTTTTTGTCAATTAAATTTTTGTTATAAGCAGTACCTATTAATTTATTGTATCTTAATTGAATGATTTGATTATGGGTGATAGAAACTTTTTTTGTACCATTCTTTGTTTTGAAGAATGTCTAGCACCATTTTAACATAGAGTGATCGATTCATCACCACAAGATTGCCCCCTTTATCTGAAGGTTTAATTACAATATTGCTCATCCGTTCCAAAGACTGAATGGCCTCACCTTGGGCCGGAGATATATTTAATGGAAGGCGCCTCTTCCAATTAGTTTTCTGTATTTCTGTGGTAACTTGTTGAGTAAAGGCCCAGATATTCGGGTTGCCTTGTAAGGCAGGAAATTTGTGTGATTTGGGTTGGTATTTCTTCGGAACTGAAAACATGGGAGGATGGGAAGGGTCAGCACTGGAGTGTATCCCGGAATCCGGGAGGCCCGGGAGGTCTCCAAAGGAATCCGAGAGGTCCTCTGTGACATGGCCCTCCTCCCATAACTCCATCAAATCATTCATGGCTTTCACATCATTTAAGGTGACCTCCTTCCAAAGCGGATTCTGCTGTGGCTGATGGTTATTAAGGGGAGTATTTTTATCATAGAGAACCTTGAACATCAATCTACGCGGAAAAAAGGTAAAGATCTTTAATAAGTTTGAATTGATCTACATGTTGGGTAGGACAGAATGTAAGTCCTAGTTTCAAAACTTCTATCTGTACCGGGGACAGGGAGTGGGAGGATAAATTGATTACTTGGAATTCTGCTTGCAAACTGGACTTTTGGAGTTCCCCTGGTCCGCCATTTAGCATCCTCTTGGGGTTCAGCGTGATTTGTGAAAAAACCGGAGCTGGGCGCAACTCCGGTGGCGGGATTGTGTCGTTACGGTGTCCGGTGATGGGAACTGTCGGGTAATGGGGTGTGGGAGGAGGTCCCAAAGGGGCCGCAGAGGGGTGTGAAACTGAAAAACCCGGTGCGGAAGTGTGTTTGGAACCTATGCGTGAGTGCAGATTATCCTGACCCATGTTAGGAGTGCGTTTCGATGCTGATGTTTGTGCATTACCTGTACCATTTTTTCGTTTGTGCGAAATAGGCCCTCGAGTGCAATTTGTGCGCTGCGAATTTCGTGAGGATGCCGTGGAGACAAAAGAAGAGGTGTCAGAATCAGTAGGATCTTGATGAGGCCTTTGTGAAGTTTGGGTTCTGGAATTCCCCCGTTTGTTGTTCTTATGCTGTGTCCAGTTATAGGCTTGATTGTTATCATAGGCTAACTTGTCCCTGAGAAACTTCTTCTCTTTGGTAACAAGTATCCCAGATACAAATTTTTCCAAATTTTTCTTAAGAGTAGCTTCTCTGGTTTGAAAAATAGTTTCCTGGGTTAATTTATGATTCTCTTTATAGAGATTCTCAATTTCATGATCCAAAAGATTCTAATTCAGTAGAATAATAGTGACAGAGCAGCTCCATCATTCTGGTGGAGCAACCCTGTAAATTTTCCTCCCATTTCCTATGAAAATCAGGTTCGACCCTGGGGATATTGGGGAATATTTGAATTCGAAGCCCCCAAGGAGACATACCTTCTTCAATATATTTCAAAAAGTATTTCTTATTCGAATATAATCAAGACTTTTTCTCCAACATCTGCTGTAGGCGGGAAAAAATCTCTCCATAGATATACTGCATTTTGGGACTGGTGGATCTGGTCCATCAGACCATCAAAAGCATTCCCACAATAATTAGCCATGGTAGTGGGGAAGAGAAAGAGGAAGAAAAAAAAAATAATTATCCGACTACTACTAATGAAATATGAGAAGTCTGGTGGAGGATCTGTGGGAGAGAGACGGGCGTGGGTCTCGTCTCCCCCTCTGGCAATAATGCAGGACTGTCTTTGATAAATATTGGGTAAGCCTGCACATAGGTGATTTTTAATGTCTTTTCTCCTCTGCCTGAACACACATTGGAGATGAGATGGCAACTTTCTTGGCATCTCTCCCACACGTGTGTTCGGTTTGATGGTTTAGGCATTGTGATTTAGTGAATTTTTTTCTTTATTTTGTTTTTCAGCAGATTGTGTGCATATTTTTCTGTTCATTACTGCTGATTGGGATTCAGAAGTGGCCCCTACCTGGGAGATTACTCCCATGCAAATGGGGTTTTTTCCCCTTTCCTGGCTTTGCCCTCCATCTCGTGTGGTTTGTGAGGGGGATCCTACAGTTATACATAAACGGTATTTACCGTGCCTTGGATCCTGGTTAGAGGATTCCAGGAATTTATGAATGAGTTGGCCCGTTCTATTTATCAACATCTCTCTGCAGTAAGTAGAGATAATTTAGTTACAATATATACATATATCATTTCTTTGGAACATTTTTGTCAAAGCGAAATTTGATAAATACATTTATGTTGTGTCCTATTTGTGCTCCCATTAGGTTGCAGGCACCTTTACATATATTTCCTGTGATTCTATGGCTCTATATCCGCTGGCTGTTGGTCTCATGGCTCCAATCCTTCTCCTTGGTTCATAGATGCTCTACCTTGGGTAGCACTCTTTGAACTAGAGGTAAGATTTGTTTTGCTGTTTGTTTTTTATTAATACACTACATCATAAAGGTTGGTACAGAGGGGATACATCATCATTATGGTTTGGTGTCACCTTAATTAGGTTAAATGATTTATGCTCAATGAATTTAAATTTAATTTTGATTGCATTTTCTCTCTAATCTAAGATTGATTGGATTGTATTTATACATGTTTGTACACTGCATTATCTAATGTTTTTTTCTCTTATCTATAGTCAGCCCCATTAAAGTCTCCTGAGGAAGCCCTAAGGGGTGAAACATGTTGAGCGGGGTGTAGCTGACATAATGTAGGACTTATTTGTCCAATTGAAGCCATTGTATGAATACTTCTGCAATATTCCTTTTATATGGATTTTATCTTTATATAGAAAATTGTCATATGTATTAAACAATAAAAAGTCTGGATGTTTTTTAACCTTTATATCTGTGTTTTGTTTGATAATTTCTGGGCACCTTTAAAGTCCACGGAACCCCGTTTTGGGCTTCCTTTGACTATTTCTTCTTTTTGTTAATTACATTGTTTGGACACGGTGCCTGGTGGCTCCTCTCTTGCTCATTTTCTTTATCATCGATTTTTGATGTTTAATTGTTTTGTCTCGTTGAGCAATTGAGTAGCCGATATTTAAAAATATATATTCTTTTTGGGATGATAACTGACTTGTTGCTGGATTGATGTATCCACTATTGCCTTTTGCTTTTTACAGGGTGTGTAGAAAGTTTTCAGATTTCATTGTGTAGTTGGATAATTATTTATTTTTTTTCTTCCTCTTTCTGTTCCCCACTACCATGGCTAATTATTGTGGGAATGCTTTTGATGGTCTGATGGACCAGATCCACCAGTCCCAAAATGCAGCTGAGGGTGGTATATCTATTGAGAGATTTTTCTCCCGCATACAGCGGATGTTGGCGAAAAAGTCTCGATTATATTGGAATAAGAAATACTTTTTGAAATATATTGAAGGTATGTCTCCTTGGGGGCTTCAAATTCAAATATTCCCCAATATCCCCTAGTCGAACCTGATTTTCATAAGAAATTGAAGGAAAATTTACAGGGTTGCTCCACCAGAATGATGGAGCTGCTCTGTCACTATTATTCTACCGAATTAGAATCTTTGGATCATGAAATTGAGAATCTCTATAAAGAGAATCATAAATTAACCCAGGAAACTATTTTTCTTGTTACCAAAGAGACGTTTCACAGGGACAAGTTAGCCAAGGATAACAATCAAGCCTATAACTGGACACAGCATAAGAACAACAAACGGGGGAATTCCAGAACCCAAACTTCACAAAGGCCTCATCAAGATCCTACTGATTCTGACACCTCTTATTTTGTCTCCACAGCATCCTCACGGAATTCGCAGCGCACAAATCGCACTGGAGGGCCTATTTCGCACAAACGAAAAAATGGTACAGGTAATGCACAAACGTCAGCACCGAAACGCACTCCTATCATGGGTCAGGATAATCTGCACTCACGCCCAGGTTCCAAACCCACTTCCTCCGCACCGGGTATTTCAGTTTCACGCCACTCTGCGGCCCCTTTGGGACCTCCTCCCACACCCCATTACCTGACAGTTCCCATCACCGGACACCCAAACGACACAATCCCGCCACCGGAGTTGCGCCCAGCTCCGATTTTTTCACAAATCCCGATGGACCCCAAGAGGATGCTAAATGGGGACCAGGGGAACTCCAAAAGTCCAGTTTGCAAGTAGAATTCCAAGTAATCAATGTATCCTCCCACTCCCTGTCCCCAGGACAGATTGAAGTTTTGAAATTAGGACTTACATTCTCTCCTACCCAACATGTAGATCAATTCAAACTTATTAAAGATCTTAACCTTTTTTCACGTAGATTGATGTTCAAGGTTCTCTATGACAAAAATACTCCCCTTAATAACCATCAGCCACAGCAGAATCCGCTTTGGAAGGAGGTCACCTTAAATGATGTGAAAGCCATGAATGATTTGATGGAGTTATGGGAGGAGGGCCATGTCACAGAGGACCTCTCGGTTTCCTTTGGAGACCTCTCGGGCCTCCCGGATTCCGAGATACCTTCCAGTGCTGACCCTCCCATATTTTCAGTTCCGAAGAAATACAAACCCAAATCACACAAATTCCCTGCCTTACAAGGCAACCCGAATATCTGGGCCTTTACTCAACAAGTTACTACAGAAATACAGAAAACTAATTGGAAGAGGCGCCTTCCATTAAAGATATCTCCGGCCCAACGTGAGGCCATTCAGTCTTTTGAACGGATGAGCAATATTGTAATTAAACCTTCAGATAAAGGGGGTAATCTTGTGGTAATGAATTGATCACTCTATGTTAAAATGGTGCTAGACATTCTTCAAAACAAAGAATGGTACAAAAAAGTTTCTATCACCCATAATCAAATCATTCAATTAAGATATAATAAATTAATAGGTACTGCTTATCACAAAAATGTAATTGACAATAAAACTTGGGAGTTTTTGAACATCAAATATCCCAGAACTCCAACGCTATATGCGTTACCTAACATTCATAAAAATTTAGTCAACCCCCCGGGATGACCGATAGTGGCAGGAAATGGATGTCTTACAGAAACTGCCAGTCAATTAGTGGATGACTACCTTCGCCCTCACGTCTTGTCCCTACCCTCCTACCTGCAAGACACAGGTGATTTATTAAGAACATTGGATGGTTTACAAGTCCCTCAGAACTCCTGGCTTGTAGCTATAGACGTGGAGGCTTTATATAATTCCATTCCTCATGGTCAGGGCATTAAAATCGTTGGATCCTGTCTTTCCATACGACAGGACACCTCGTGGCCATACAATCTCTTTATTTTAGACCTACTGTCTTTAATTTTGGAAAATAACATCTTCATGATTGATGGCTCCTACTACCTCCAGGTACAGGGTGTAGCGATGGGGACCAGATGTGCCCCATCCTACGCTAACCTGTACCTGGGGGGGTGGGAGCGCAACCTTTTTTACAGAGAAGATCTACAGGATCTTTTTGCAAAAGTCCTGATATGGCATAGGTATATAGATATTTTTTTTGTTATCTGGACAGGCACCTTTTCAGAACTTTCTATGTTTATGGACAGTGTGAGGGCGAATACTTTTAATCTTAAATTTACCATGGAATGCCACCAGCAGTCCCTGAACTTTTTGGACATAAGCATTTATGTGCAGGAAGACGGGACGGTTGGTTCCACCCTTTATCGTAAACCATCGAGTGGTAACACTCTACTTCATGCCACTAACTGTTACCCCACTGCTTTGGTCAGGAACATCCCCTATGGCCAATATCTCAGACTCATGAGAAATTGCAGCAAAGAGGATGACTTTGAAAGGGAAGCTAACAATGATTACTCCAGAGAGGATATAGTAGGAATTGTTTAAAACGTGCCTATAGAAAAGTCAAGGCCCGCAATAGGGAACAACTACTTTGCCCAAAAAATAAAAAATCAGAACCAGAGGAGGTTGTCAGAATTATTACTAGATTGACGGGCCAACATAAACAAATCAGACACATTTTTGAAAAATATTGGTACCTATTAATGTCAGATAGTTTGGTTTCTAAACATCTCAAACCCTATCCGGAAATTACATACAGGAGATCTCGATCCCTGAAAGATAAATTGGTACAAAGTCACTATCAGTCAAGTACAGGGAAACTATGGCCAAATGTGGTACCTTTCCATGTAACACATGTCATTTTTGTAGATACATTTTTGAGTCTACCTCCATTGTCCTACCAAATGGTCGGACATATAAACCTAGTTTTAGAGCGGATTGCCAATCGATAGGCATTATATACATTATGTTTTGTGATTGTGGAGCCTTTTACATCGGGAAGACAAAAAGACCCTTTTTTCATCGTATAAGGGATCATGTATCCTTAGTTGCAAAGAAGCGGATGGAGACCCCTATCAGTCGCCACATGGGTCTTTTCCACCGCTTCGATTGCACCATGATGCATTTTTTTGCCCTAGAACATCTACCTCCTCATGAAAGAGGGGGTGACCATGACAAGTCATTACTCCAACGGGAGACTCGTTGGAACCAAAATCTGGCGGCTTAACGCTATCCAGGATTAAATGACTCCCTATCCTTTAAGCCTTTTTTATTAATAATTTTTTGGGGTTTACACCCCTTTTTTTTCCAACTCATATTTATTATTATAATTATCTGTTTTTGTTTAGGATTATTTATATGTACATAATTTCTGTTCTTTTGTTTGAACATTCTTTGATTATGCATTTCTTCTGGCACACCTTTTCTAATCGCATAGGCATTGTATCTCTGATTAAATAAGTACCTATTTATTTTGTGAAAATTGGCATTTGATTCGAGCCATGGACCTGCCTGCGAGTGTAATTGGGGCCATACGGACACTGTGGGCACTTGTAGGGGTTCTGGTTTGGTCAATGCTGGACCCCTCTTGAGCCCGTTTTTTGGATCCCGATGTCCCGCTCCTCGGTCTTTAGGTGGAATTGTGGAACGTGCAGGGATTCCAGCACCTCTTGCTGTCATCCTTGCAGTTCCTAGGTTCCTCCACCTCCGTCTTTTGGCGCTGTACTGGCTGCCCCGGCCCCACTGGGGGTGTCCAGCATGGGGCTTTCCTGCCCCTGATACAGCGTCATCTCTGGTGGGTTGACCCAGCTGAGCGGATGACGGGGGATCCTCAATGTCCACGCCCCGCCAGACGCTGGTGGGACGGAACTAGGATAAAACGGCGCCGTCGGCCGCCTCAGTCTGGTGGAGGATCTGTGGGAGAGAGACGGGCGTGGGTCTCGTCTCCCCCTCTGGCAACACTGCAGGACCGTCTTTGATGAATATCGGGTAAGCCTGCACATAGGTGATTTTTAATGTATTTTCTCCTCTGTCTGAACACACATTGGAGATGAGATGGTAACTTTCTTGGCATCTCTCCCATACATGTGTGTTCGGTTTGATGGTTTAGGCATTGTGATTTAGTGAATTTATTTCTTTATTTTGTTTTTCAGCAGATTGGGTGCATATTTTTCTGTTCATTACTGCTGATTGGGATTCAGAAGTGGCCCCCACCTGGGAGATTACTCCCATGCAAATGGGTTTTTTTTCCCCCTTTCCTGGCTTTGCCCTCCATCTCGTGTGGTTTGTGAGGGGGATCCTACAGTTATACATAAACGGTATTTACCGTGCCTTGGATCCTGGTTAGATGATTCCAGGAATTTATGAATGAGTTGGCCCGTTCTATTTATCAACATCTCTCTGCAGTAAGTAGAGATAATTTAGTTACAATATATACATATATCATTTCTTTGGAACATTTTTGTCAAAGCAAAATTTGATAAATATATTTATGTTGTGTCCTATTTGTGCTCCCATTAGGTTGCAGGCACCTTTACATATATTTCCTGTGATTCTGTCTCTATATCCGCTGGCTGTTGGTCTTATGGCTCCAATCCTCCTCCCTGGTTCATAGATGCTCTACCTTGGGTAGCACACTTTGAACTAGTGGTAAGATTTATTTTGCTTTTTGTTTTTTATTAATACACTACATCATAAAGGTTGGTACAGAGGGGATACATCATCATTATGGTTTGGTATCACCTTAATTAGGTTAAATGATTTATGCTCAATGAATTTAAATTTAGTGTTGATTGAATTTTCTCTCCAATCTATGATTGATTGTATTGTATTGTATTTATACATGTTTGTACACTGCATTATCTAAATGTTTTTTCTCTTATCTATAGTCAGCCCCATTAAAGTCTCCTGAGGAAGCCCTAAGGGGTGAAACATGTTGAGCGGGGTTTAGCTGACATAATGAAGGACTTATTTGTCCAATTGAAGCCATTGTATCAATACTTCTGCAATATTCCTTTTATATGGATTTTATCTTTATATAGAAAATTGTCATATGTATTAAACAATAAAAAGTCTGGATGTCTTTTAACCTTTATATCTGTGTTTTGTTTGATAATTTTTGGGCACCTTTAAAGTCCACGGAACCCTGTTTTGGGCTTCGACTATTTCTTCTTTTTGTAAATGCCAACAGCAGTGGCGGACCCTCATGCAGGGCACAAATGTTTTTTTTTTCATTTCTTCGAAGCAAATGATTAGAGTCTGAGGATATAACTGGCTTCAAAAGGGGGGCTTGGGGTGCAGCTGGTTTGGGGGGTGCCCCCACAAGAAAATTAAGCACAACTGGTCAGCATTGTGGTAAAGCTAGCCATACACTATACAATTTTATTCAGGAACTGGTGGTGACTCTTTCATTCCCTTTTGCTCGACATCCTTCAGCTGGAAAATAAGAGGAGCTGAACAGTAACGTTTAGCCGGAACAGCAGCTCCATCCAATCAGATGCAGCTGGTGTTCAATATTTTGACAGCCACCTATGGCAGCTGTCAGCATCCGATAAGCACAGCGGAAGATTCATCTATCTGCATTGTATAGCATAGATGGAAGAGTCTGTTCATTTTTTTTCATTGAATCCAAAGGCTGAGCAAAAAAGTCTAAGTGCCAGTAGACACTAGTGCGATGACAGACATTGCATTCGCACTGCATTGCTGTTCAGATCAAATGCAATGTTTGCGCGATGCGCTTTCAGCCATACAAACTATATGGCTAAAATCACATCTCATTCGCACCAAAATGGTGCAGGACCCTTTTTTTTTATGCGATCCGATTCCAGTACCATTTCACAGTTCGCACTGCAATCTGCGAACCAATTTGGGGGTGTCATTAACTTTGTATTGACGCCCACAGTGGTTTGCAGATCTCAGTGTGAACCACCGTGCGATTCAGATGTGATGCGGGAACCCACACTAGTTTCGCAGGGTTCCCGCATCGCACAAGTGTGAACCGGCACTAACATTGTATGCCAGCATTAGAGGCTAGTTTGTGTACGTATTCTCATCTGATTATCTGTGCTGGTCAAGGTATAAATGAGGATTCAGTCTTCAATTGTGGGTGGATGTCCTATCTACACAAGTGAGGTGGATGGAGGAATCCTACCCGCTGTATCTCCTCCACTGTCAGAATCCACTGATTAACTGCTGCAGTTAATTGGCTGAAGCCACTAATGGACAAAAATCTTCTAACAGTCCCGTTCAATGGAAGTCGTTTGTTAGATCATATTCTGTCAAGCAGTAACGATCATAGTCTCTGCTGAACCGGCCAGATTTTGATCCATCACTCACTTGTTGACATTTTATGCAGTCAGCCACTGCCTGATACAATGTTACTTTATCTCCCGAAGTTAGCAGATGATAATCACTGCTTTACTGACTGCTACGTTTATTATTAGTTATTTCTTAGTCCGTGACAGTTCTTTAGTGCCCATTCACAGAGGGACGACTTGCGCTACAACTTGAGTTGCCTTAAGTCGCTCCACATTTGAAATCCCATTGAAATGAATGGGAGCCGTCTTAATGTACACTACTGAAGTCGGAGCGACTTCAGAAAAGGTTCCTGTACTACTTCTAGGTGATTTCTATCTGACTTGTGCCTATAGAATTCAATAGAAGTCGCCTCCAAGTCAGATCCCCCATCTAAATGGAAGCGACTTTACATTAAAAGAAAATAATTTATCCAGGGCAACCCCCTCCCTCCTTTCTCCGATTGGCCACAGGCAAAGTTACCTGGCATAGTCAAGCTTGAAGTTGCCTCCAAGTTGCCTGGCAAAGTCATGCCTGATGTCGGATCGCCCGTGTGAATGCAGCCTTAGACATGTATGTAGGATAAACACCATATGCATGTTGTGCTGATGCTTATATCAGTGTACATTTGGAATTAAGTGCCACAATCACATAATTGCAAAACTTTTTTAAGCTCCACATTTATACCATGAGGCATTAAAGTTTTACAATTACTGTTTTCTGCTGCATGTTTTCCAAAACACAATCAAGTGCAGAGGTCTCCTTTAAGCTATTATTTTGCTACAGAAGAGAAAATAGCCTAAACACATTCAATCAGAAGAATAGATATTTCTCCGTTCTCATAACAGTTAATTTGCACATACCAAATTTACATGCAGTTTCACTAAATAGTCATACAAGATTAAAAAAAAAAAAAAAGATCTGTATGCATTGTATTAGCATGTTATCGTGCATAGAGGCACTCTGTGTTTAGGCAAGCCATTTATTTTGGATGGATTGGTAGCTCACCTAAATGCATGAAAATGATTAACCTGACTTTTTTTTTTTTTAACTAAGCACACCCCAAGTATGGCATGTATATTGTGGTGTGCTGCAGTTCAGGTATATGGTCTGCTAGTGCAATAGGGTGGTGTTCAAAATGAATAAAAAAGTGTTAACATGTTTTGTGGCAACAAGCGACAAAACAGGTAATTAAAATGCATCTTTCCACATATTAAAAAAACACGTTTCTTTCCTGGGGGGGCATGGCTGGATGTGAGCCGAAGAGGACGTGCAGTACTTGAACTACGCTCGTATCTGATCCAATAACGGCATCCTGACATTACGGTACGGTTTCTATACCACCCAAATTCACGACTCTAGTGCAGCTCCGTTGAATGAAGCTTCTCCTGGCTTGGCAAATGCTGGAAGAAAGTCAAAAATGAACAAGTGGGGCCCGAGCCTGCGGCGGTCATCTTGACCACAAGTCCTCTTTCCTCCCCATCTAAAAGCTCATAAACGGCATCAGGGACCATGGGAGACGAGGTGCCTTCCTCAGCCGACTTGATGGTGGCTATAATATCTCTGAAAGGCTGATTCCATGGCGACAGATATCAGCCTGGTCAAGCACGACATGAAGAAGTTCCGGTCCTGCTTGACGGAGGCAGAGACCCGCATCTCCACAGCGGAAGACACAGTCCGGGAAGATTCCAGAGAGCTCAGAGCCCTCCAAGGCCAGGTCCGGGCGCTGCAAGAAAAGATGATCCATATGGAAAATCGATTAAGGTGAAAAAACTTGCAGGTGGTGGGGCTCCCGAAGCGGGCCAAGGGCGCCAAAACCGCAGAGTTTGCAGAACAGTTCCTCACCTCCCTACTAGGCCTCACTGATGTCGAGTCCCTACCAGACCACCAATACCTGGAGCTCCACCGTGACCATTTCTTATCAAAATGCTGAATTACTGGGACATGATCCTCTCAGCAGCCAGAAGCACCTGAAACCTGGTCTTTGAAAACACCAAGGTGTCCATCTACCCGGACTATTCTCCTGAAGTACAGCAACGCCGTCGCTCCTTCACAGATATCAGGAAACGTCTCCGAGAGAAGGGCCTAGATACAGCCTCTTATAACCAAGCAAGCTGCGGGTGAAACTCCTGCTGGATTCACTCTAAATTCTTTTGAAGGTACTGTTCCACCATTTTGTTTCCCCTTATTTTGGTTTTATGGACATCCCTCTCTTACTGCCTGCCATGGTCCTATAGCGGTTATAGTTAAGCTTCTTTACAATATCCGGCTACAGTAGTGACTGGACAGTTCACTGCACACCTCTACGAGCGGAGGTTTCGCACTGCCTGACGCGAGTTTTGGCTTGCAGTACTGAAACCACAAGAAGGGGCTTAGCCTGATTCCCCACCCATTGTACAGTTGTGTTTAACTAACGGGAATACATGCAGAAGTTTTTTGTTCAGGGAAGAAAACCTGCACCTGCTGTTAAGTTTTGGACAAGCTTTGTTTGAGTGCTAAGGTAGGGAACTATGTTCATGAGGACTGGGGTTGGTCCTATTATAGGATTATATGTGCTAGAATGCTTGTGCTCACTACACTACTCCATGATGGGCTCGGAAGGACAGTAAGATATATAACGAAAATGTCTGTTCTCAAAATTGGGTGTGGCCGGGTTCTAATCCCCGGGAATGAGAAGGCTCCTGTGGGGCCCCTTGAGACCCTTAAGCACATATTATGGCTAAAAATACACTGGAGACAGTGTCTTTAGTGTCCTGAGAACTCCTCCTCACCTAATAGGATAATTACGACCACTTGGCATCTAAACGTAGGGAACTCCATTTACAGGTCATTGAGGCTGCTAACATAGGTACAGCTGCAAGGAGGCAATAATTCTTTGAATTTGGAGAGAAAAATAGCAAGCTTTAAACACTGATGGCCCACCATGACACTCCAGGCATGTTCATCCCTGCAATAATTCTGACACAGATGAGACGGTAGTGGCACAGTCTGACATCTTGTCAGAATTCACAAAGTACTATTCCAAGCTCTATTCTACCTCATTGCCTTCTGGCTTTGATCCCACAAACATGACATCTATGCTAGACACCCTGGCATTGGGATGGTTGACAGACTTCGAAAGAGAAACAATGGTAGCAGACATTACCCAAGTAGAGGTGACATCAGTTATACAGTCTATTCCATCGGGCAAAGCCCCTGGCCCCGACGGGCTCCCCATTGAATTTTATAGAACGCACATAGGGCTACTAGCTCCAAAACTGGCAGCTTTCTACAGTGAATGCCCGGGCTGGCTCCTTACCCCCTCTATGAGAGAGGCCCACATAATACTTATCCTGAAGCCCAACTAAGCTTTATGCCTTCTACAGGCCAATTGCCCTATTGAACTGTGATCTAAAAATTCTAACCAAATTGCTCACAACAAGAATTAGCAAAATCATTAAATCCCTGGTGGATGTGGATCAGACAGGCTTCATGCCAGGTAGCTCAACTGATGTTAATATTCGTAGACTTTTTTCTAGTATACACACAGCACATGCCAACCAAGACACTCGTACTATTGCCACATTAGACATATAAAACGTTTTTGATACGGTGGAGTGGCAGTACCTGTGGGAGGTGATGAGGAGGGTGGGCTTTCCAGTCCGCTTTATAGAATGGATAAGAATTTTATACACTGACCCCCTGGCATCCATAAGAGTGAACGGACGGATCTCTGCCCCCTTCGACCTGCGGAGAGGCACTCAACAGGGCCATGGGGCCAATTGCTGAGGGCACTCAGAACGTCCTTGGACAAAAGCGGACTTTGGGTGGGGTGGCTGGAGAAGACGGTAGCGCTTTATGCAGATGCTATGCTGCTTTTCCTGAATGACGCTGGTCCCTCTCTGCGAGGAGCCCTTCAGGTCATGAACACCTTTTCGACTTTTACGGGCTTAAGGGTTAATTGGTATAAGTCGCTGTTCTTCCCGGTGGATGAGGGGGCAAGATCTTCATCCCTCCCTGACCTCCCACTTTGCTGGGTGGACAAATTTACATATTTGGGAATTGTGATCTCCAGAAGTAGTAGCGATTTCATGAAGGGCAACCTTGATCAGGTGGTGGCTAACGTAAAACTTAAACTGAAGGCATGGAACAACCTCCCTCTTTCTTTACTAGGACGCATAAACCTGTTCAAAATTAAAGTGTTTCCTAAATTTACATATATCTTTAGGAACTCCCCCCAATGGCTCCCCAAAAAGTTTTTTAACTGTCTAAGAAAGGTCTTCTTAGAATTCATTTGGAACTCTAGGCCTCCCAGATTCAAATATATTACCCTTATAAGACTGGTGGATAGAGGGGGCCTAGCCATGCCAGATTGCCTAAAATGTTTCCTAGCCTGTCAACTGTGAGCAGCAAATTGGTGGCTGCAACCAGACCTCACTAACCCGGTCATAGTGTTAGAGGCTGCAATACTAAAATCCCTAGAAGCTCTAAAGCTCCTCTTATACAGGGGGCTGGGAACTCCCCA
Organism: Glandirana rugosa; assembly: GCA_018402905.1. NCBI lineage: Eukaryota > Metazoa > Chordata > Amphibia > Anura > Ranidae > Glandirana > Glandirana rugosa. The sequence goes on from BLSH010296286.1 coordinate 419,044, forward strand.
CTCACTCATCCTCTCTATGAGGATGACTATACGGGCCTGGACGATGGGGAGAGCGTCACAGTTTCACACAACGACTTCTCACCCCACATCCCTATATGGCTTAACCCCTATCTTGCACACTTCTTTACTATACAGGACCTTCAGGCATGGGTCAAATACAAAATCACCCAATTGGAACACATTATCACAAACTCAAACTTAACCCCTTTCCCAGACCTTAGAGCAAAATATAATATACCTGACCACTACCACTTTATATATCTACAAATGGAGCAAGACTTCAGGTGTCAGTTCCTAGGTCAACCAGTTTGTCTTTCATACCTAAAAGTTCAGGCTACCCTAAGGGTGCCCAAGCCTGAGAAGCCCACCTCTCAATTGTATGGATATGTAATTACAGCCTCTAGTCCAGAACTGTCATCTTTATGCCAGAAATGGTCTAGATATATAACAGAATTGGATGAGGAGGATTGGTCAGAGATGTGGAGCCTACCTTTATCGACCTTAATATCCACTAGGGACAGATTGGTCCAATTTAAAATTTTGCACCAGGCATACCTTACCCCTAACAGGCTTCATAAGATATCAGCAGCAAATCCATCCACGTGTTGGCGATGCACCTCCCCAGTAGTGGAATTCCACCACATCTTTTGGGACTGCCCGGTAATAATAACTTTTTGGCAAGCTGTGGTGAACTTAATCAGGAAACAACTGATAAATGACAAGCTTCCTCTCTATAAGTCAACATACCTTAATAGGGGTTGGTCTCACATATTTCAAAAAATAGGGGCCTTCTGGATCAAAGAATCCACCACAGCTGCCTAACAGTCTGACATTGTCCGATAACACCTTGATCCACGCCCATGGAATGCCATCTTGATAAGCCCATTCTGAAGCCAATTCATGGAACTTATGTTTGAGCCAAATTATTATGGACTTGACCCCACTCTCCTCAGAGGCTTACGTAGTATTAGGTAGGGCTGTTAGAAGCCACATTTGTTAGTCTAGTTATTGGGACCTATGGGTCCGCCCCTGCACGGGCCACTGCCTTGAGTGTTGTCTGTGTATATGGATGTCTATGTCCCCCTTTTTTTTGAAAATCAATTAAAAGAATTGTTAAACCCCCCCCAAAAAAAACATGTTTGAATGGGATATAAAAGTAAAAGGCATAATCCCCACTCGGATGGTGTGCATGAGCAGATATGCTGCTGTGGCCATACACTGGAATAAAAAATTCCAATACCGTTACATGTTCTGCTTTTATTTTTTTGCACCAATAGCACAGTGTATACTGTAGATCTTTTAACCATGCTCTTTTCTTGGCACATACACAAATTATTCCTTAGTAATTACAAATTTTTGGTAAATATTGGAACAGAGTTCTAATATTTTTTTTATTATTGCCAGATTAACCCTGGGACCAGTGGTGGCTGGTGGTTTTTTTTGGGGGGGACGGCAAACATCCCCCTAATTTTTGAAGGGTGGCAGCAAATCCCCCCTCCCTGTCGGTTGGTTGGTCATCCAGCCCTGCATCCATTCACTATTGTCATACAACTGGGTGCCCCCCCCCCTGAGCCCACACTTTTTTGAAGCCTATTAGAGCCTCTGGCTCTAATCTTGCGCTTCAGAAAAAAACCCAATTGGAATACATGTGTCCAGCATCCTGCATGTAGATTAGGGGGCAGATAGGGGGACTGTGCACGTGCGCCCCTAATGACCGGCCACCACTGCCTGGGACTTCTTCATATGTGACCTACCAAGACTTTGCCATTACATTTTACTCAGTATACAAAACATAAGGCATACCTATAGGTACAGTAAATATCTCCTAAACGTGCACCATTTAAGTAATATTCACTTTAGCAGCACTGGTGATGTCACCGCCGCATGCGCACTACGCTCTCAATGGACGGCATGCTGTGCAGCGGCTGTGACTTCCGCACGGGAGTGACATCATTGCGGCTCCACCAGTAAAACAGCGGCTGCCCCCGAACCTGGAAGCCCTGTCAGCGGTACAGCACTCTGCTGGAGGGCTTAGTTTTCAGGTAAGTCATTTATAATATGCTAGTATGCAATGCATACTAGCACATTATGACATTAAAGGAGTTATAAAGGCAAAAGGTTTTTTATCTTAATGCATAGAGTGTCTTAGTTGTCCAGAATGCTCCTCCTGATTGGCTAAGACACAGCAGTGGCACCATTGGCTCCCATGGCTGCCAATCAAAGTCAGCCAGCCAATCAGGGGAGAGAGTGGGTGTGGGCGTGGCCGGGCCGGGCTCTGTGTCTGAATGGACACACGGAGCTCTGTCTCGGCTCAGCTGTCCCCTGTAGCAAGTTGCTGGCTAAGGGGTCACTCAATAGGAAGAGGGGCCAGGAGCAGCGAAGAAGGACCCAAGAAGAGGAGGATCCGGGCTGCTCTATGCAAAACCAACTGCACAGAGGAGGTAAGTATAACATGTTTGTTATTTAAAAAAAAAAAAACCAAGCCTTTGCAATCACTTTAATTTGCAGGGAGATTTTTTTTTGTGGTTTACTATCGCTATAACTTGGTAAAAAAATCTAACAAAACTAAATAAAATATGCCACAAACCTGTTACAAGTTCTCTGATTTCCAAATCTGTGGTTTTCCGGAGCAGCCGTACCAATGCTGGAATACCACCACAGTTTTTCAGTGCAATCTTGTTGTCATCATTTGCTTTACCATATACTAAGTTCCTAAGTGCCCCACAGGCACTTCGATGAACATCTGTCATACGATGATCTAGTAGATCCACTAACAACTGAATCCCTCCTTGTCTTCTTATCTGAAATATACAATATTATATTCAATTATTAATTATGTGAATTGTAAGATATGTGAAATCAACATTTCTCCTATAAATTAATTACTTATTTAATCGTTCATTAGCACTGAACTCCAGATAAGACAAAATTAGTATTAAGCATTTATAACACAAAGCTATGTATATTGCCTTTCACCTATAATGTCCAGAAGTGCTTGTAGTAAGTTTAAAATGCAAATATGTACTATGTAATCATTTTAAAGAAGTACCTAGTGCTTCTGATGTCTTTCCCACTCTATTAGACACCCCTTACCTCCCTTTTAGAGGAGTTGCTCCAA
>BLSH010296286.1:422171-448516 GCA_018402905.1 Glandirana rugosa
AACCTCGTTGAGGAGATTTTCCCTCCATTCCCCACAGATTATCTCACCCTTTCTGTAGTCTTCGTGATCCATGAAGAAATTTTACTAATGTATCATGTATAAACGTAAAATTTGAATGATGTTCGTGAAGACCTGTAATATCCACTTTCCGTTATATGTATCGAAACACAATATTTACGAATTATGATTAAAACAGAATAGACCTCAAGTCACGATTACTTGCTAATTTATTCATTAATTAAATATCCTCTTTACAACTAAAGTGTATAGAATGTTAAGTGTATTAATTATTAACTTATATTATAACATATAAAGTCTATGTCCAGAAGTGCTTGTAGTAAGTTTAAAATGCAAATATGTACTATGTAATCATTTTAAAGAAGTACCTAGTGCTTCTGATGTCTTTCCCACTCTATTAGACACCCCTTACCTCCCTTTTAGAGGAGTTGCTCCAACTGATTTATAGTCTGACACACTGAGAAGTCAGACAGAAGATCCTACATCTCCTCTGGGGATAGCAATCCTGACCACTTACCATAGTTTTAGGCTCCCCAGAGGAATGAAAGAGTCCAGGAACCACTGCAGGTGGAGGCTGCAAGTGCGGAGCTTGCTATACAGCAGGATCACTTTTGCATGTCAGCCAATCACCGGCTGAAAAACAGTACCAACTGCAGCCATGATCTTGACATGAACCACTTTCCACCAAGATGTTTACATATATCCGTTGGATAGCAAGTGGTTAATGGTACAAGGACCAACAGCAGACAGCAACTATTAAATGAACATGTAAACTGAAAAATTGCTCTTTGTTAAAGAACATAGTTTGGAATATGATAGTCAGAAGTCAGAAAATGGTTAAAAATCACCTCCTTTATTGGAGATTTAATTTAGGTGGATGTATTATATTGCACCTTTCCAATTTTACATGTGGTGGCTGCATTTGTTTTCTTTTTTGGACCTTTTTGTTGGATTTTTTTCACTTATTTTCACCTGTTGATCCTGCTCATAAGTCTGTTACTTTTCAACAGACCAAGCTGTCCAGCAAAAGTGTCAGTCAGGGGGTTGAGACTAACATTAAAGAAGATCTATCACCAGAATAATATAAAGAGTGCTACATCCCCCAGAGGATCCTATGCAAATAACACTTATCCCCATCAAAATTCATGCAGGGCTTGCTGAGCTATGGCATTTGACATACCTCCCAACTTTCCCCTTAAAGGAGAATTATACAAAAAAAAAATGATTAGTTAAACCCACAAGTGCTTTTTTTTAAAAAAAAACTACTATTCCTTTATACTGGCTTTTGAAATGTACAAATGCAGCAATTAAGAAATTGAATGAAAGGTTTAGCATTGTGAAATACTTTTTGAATGATAAAAAGTGCATTTTATACACAACTATATACTAGATCAGACAAAAATGAGGGACAAATAAGGAGGAGTGAAAGACAGAGGGACTTTGTTCCAAATCAGGGACAGTTGGGAGCTATGTGTCAGGCAGCTAGCCCCAACAACCCCTCTAGCTATCTGACAACACAGATCAACTGAGAAGGGTGACAACTCAACAAGAGAGGACACACAAAGCTCCCACTCCCTGTCCTTCTAAGCTGCTGTACCGAACTTTGTTGTGCTCTGCAGTGCTTTCTTCTAATCTCTGCCATTTAGTTTAAAAAGAGTCCAGAGCTGTAGTCTGCTATTCATGGGAAGAGATAAAAACTGTCACCTTGTGCTGTGAATGATTGAAACTAGACAAAATGGCTTTAATTCACAAAACACAAGCTGACAATAGCACACAATGTCTACACTTGTCCGAGACAGCCTATTATAGTACCTAGCTTGTGTTGTCAGCTTGTTTCTTGTGATGCTGCAATCATGTACACTTGTGCTTCAGAGCAAGCTTGACTATGTACTGCAGTATTGTCTCGGCTAGTTTTCCAAAGGTACTTGGTATGGACCGAATGACTTGAATGACTGCCATGCCATCAGAGAGGATAGCTCCATCAGCCGCAACTTTGTCAACTAAACAGTCTCCACATTTGGTTTCCAATAGATCTAGAAGAGCTGACTTGTTTGATTTAGCAAGTGAACCATCAGCACTAGCTTAAGGATATGAGACAGTTCCCAAGGAGTAGGACAGAATTTCCTGCAGGTCTCTCTTTTCACTTTCACCTATGATGAATAGTCTGGAGAATAGCTACTTGTTGGTACGCAGAATCACTTCCTTGCCCGCTGCAAATTTATTTTTTTGTCTTTGCTTGGTCACTAAAGGTCTTCAATTCTTGTATTTTGATTGTAGAAAATATGTCAACTGATGGTGATAACAGTCTTTGGTTCATAAACACTTTGACAGCGCTTTCCCTCTTTTCCGAAGCTGCAAGCAAATCTCTTATGGTTTCTTCAGGTGCATCTGTCCCAGAGCTAATACATACAATGTATGTATGTGTGTGTCAAAAGGATTCAGAATTGGATCTAGGGTTGAAATTATTCTGGTCACAGCCCTTTCATCAGCATGAATGTGTGCACTGTCAAGGTTTTTTCGCTTCCTTGTATGAGGACATTTAACTGCCACTGCCTCACATTGTCTTGCTATGGCAGCCCTTTCATGTTGTGACCATATCCAGCAATATACTGTAGATCGGTTCTGTATTAACCCTGTCCAACCACCCTTTGTCTTGGAATCTCTGTTGCATGTTTGCTCAATGGCCTGGTCACAAGCAATAAAGGCAAATCCATGGACACTTTGATGTTGGACAGTCCACTGCCCTTTAACCCTGAGCTCACTATGGCAAGAAGGATGTGTGAGTGGCAAGCTGACCATTTCAGCCAGTATGCAGGTAGATACCTAGCATAATTTACAAGATCGTACGCAAAAAGCCTTGTAATCATCAAGTGCACTGTTGACAGGTAAAGCTGCCAGTCCGATTCTCATGATGCTCTCACAAACAGAAGGAGTATCTTTATCATGCCAATATATGAACTCCAAAAGGCAAATGTTGGATTTTCTGCACTTTTTCTTTTCACAAAGTCTACATATTTGAAACACATTTTGTCAAATTTATCATTTGCACACAAAACATCCATAGTTCTGTCCTGGAATGCACATTTGATCATATTTATGACATCCATACATTCATCTCTCTCCTCTGGTGGCAAAGAGTCTAAGAAGGTGAGAAGTCTGATGCATTGCAGACTCTCATACTGTGTGCCCTCATACTGCAGTTGTAGCGATGACCATTGATCACTCTATTGATGGATCCTGGGGAAAAAACTTCAGACTCAATAAGTATGTCTTGCCGTCCTGCATCTCATTCCAAAAAGCAGCCACCACATTCAACTAGCAGGAAGCACGTGATGATTCCTCTGCAAATCCTCATCACTCATGATCAAAATATGATTATGTGAGCAATGAACTATTGCTGACTTTGAACACTAATAAAACAAACTGCAGGATTACACATGGAGAACTTTCTATTTTCTTGTTTAAAGCCAATAGATCTTTTTACTGGAATGAAAAGAATTTAGTGCCCCATGTATGCGTAGCAGTGCCCTGCAAAGGCCTAATGGTGACCTCCAGAATCAGGGGCAGCTGACATTCCTCCTCAGGGTGCAGGTTATTAGGCATGGTGGGTGTAGTGCAAGGTGGAATGATTCGGAGCCAGTCACTTTTAAAATGAAAAAAAAAAAAAGAAAAGATTTATTGTATGTGTGCCCTCATACTGCGATTGTATATATACAGTATCTCACAAAAGTGAGTACACCCCTCACATTTTTGTAAATATTTTATTATATCTTTTCATGTGACAACACTGAAGAAATGACACTTTGCTACAATGTAAAGTAGTGAGTGTACAGCTTGTATAACAGTGTAAATTTGCTGTTCCCTCAAAATAACTCAACACACAGCCATTAATGTCTCAACCGCTGGCAACAAAAGTGAGTACACCCCTAAGTGAAAATGTCCAAATTGGGCCCAAAGTGTCAATATTTTGTGTGGTCACCATTATTATCCAGCACTGCCTTAACCCTCTTGGGCATGGAGTTCACCAGAGCTTCACAGGTTGCCACTGGAGCCCTCTTCCACTCCTCCATGACGACATCACGGAGCTGGTGGATGTTAGAGACCTTGCGCTTCTCCACCTTCCATTCGAGGATGCCCCACAGATGCTCACTAGGGTTTAGGTCTGGAGACATGCTTGGCCAGTCCATCACATTTACCCTCAGTGTCTTTAGCAAGGCAGCAGTCATCTTGGAGGTGTGTTTGGGGTCATTATGTTGGAATACTGCCCTACGGCCCAGTCTCTGAAGGGTGGGTCATGCTTTGCTTCAGTATGTCACAGTACATATTGGCATTCATGGTTCCCTCAATGAACTGTAGCTCCCCAGTGCTGGCAGCACTCATTCAGCCCCAGACCAGGACACCCCCACCACCATGCATGACTGTAGGCAAGACACACTTGTCTGTGTACTCCTCACCTGGTTGCCATCACACACACTTGACACCATCTAAACCAAATACGTTTATCTTGGTCTCATCAGACCACAAGACAGGGTTCCGGTAATCCATGTCCTTAGTCTGATTGTCTTCAGCAAACTGTTTGCAGGCTTTCTTGTGCATCATCTTTAGAAGAGGCTTCCATCTGGGACAACAGCCATGCAGACCAATTTGATGCAGTGTGTGGCATATGGTCTGAGCACTGACAGGCTGACCCCCACCTCTTCAACCTCTGCAGCAATGCTGGCATCACTCATAGGTCTATTTCCCAAAGACAACCTCTGGATATGACACTGAGCATGTTCACTCAACTGTTAAACCGCTGTATGGTCTTGGCTACCATGCTGCAGCTCCGTTTCAGGGTCTTGGCAATCTTCTTATAGCCTAGGCCATCTTTATGTAGAGCGCCAATTTTTTTTCAGATCCTCAGAGTTCTTTGCCATAAGGTGCCATGTTGAACTTCCAGTGGCCAGTATGAGAGAGTGAGAGTATTTATATGTATGTATGCACAGTGGTGTAGTGGGTAGCACTTTCGCCTAGCAGTAAAAGGGTCGCTGGTTCGAATCCCGATCACGACACTACCTGCCTGGAGTTTGCATGTTCTCCCTGTGCCTGCGAGGGTTTCCTCCGGGTACTCCGGTTTCCTCCCACACTCCAAAGACATGCTGTGAGGTTAATTAGATCCTGTCTAAATTGGCCCTAGTATATGTTTGAATGTGAGTTAGGGACCTTAGATTGTAAGCTCCTTGAGGGTAGGGACTGATGTGAATGTACAATGTATATGTAAAGCGCTGCGTAAATTGACGGCGCTATATAAGTACCTGAAATAAATAAATAAATAAATAAATATATATATATATATATATATATATATATAGTACAGGACGCCAAGGTTGGGTCCTGGATGGGCAAGGGAGGTGTGGACATATTCAGGGGGTTACCTGAAATGGTTGAGGAATTCCCGGGATTCAGCGGGTGTCAGTAAGGGCTCACCTGTTGGTGGCTCCTGAATCCATGGGCTGCAGTTCCAGTGTCCACCAGCGGGTGTCTCCCAGCAATCAGAGGGTCATGAGTCACCACCTGATGCTCGTTACAGGAAGGATATATAAACATCTACCATATGCTTTGTGCCTTGGTGTTTGTTCTCCATGTGCCTCTGAATCCCAAATCCTGGATTCTGTATCTGGAATCCTGAATCCTGTATCCTGAACACTGAATTTGCTCCTGGACCCCCTGTCTTCAGCCTGATCTCTCCACAGCGTTCCCTGGCATCCGTTCCCATCTTGTCCTGCTCCTTGTTCGCTCTGACTGATCTCCCGTGCATGATCCTGGCCTGGCTTAAGTTTACAGTTTGGACCTTTCCCTATACACGTTTAAGTAGTTTCACTATTTCTGTTGTTTTGGTTGGTTACACTGTTTGTTATATTAGATGTGCGTTTAGATCACTATTTCCTTATCTTATAAATAAATCATCTTATTCACTTACGCTGGTATTCTCTGTGCAGTTCACACATTTCTGGTCACGCCAGTTGTGACATAACACCAAGGCCAGTCCTGACCATAAGTGACTGCACAGGGAAGCCATCTTGGTTTTGGTAACAACATCCATCCGGAGGAAGTTGTTTATTTTTCTCTGCTGGTGACAGAGGATCATGATTATTGTTGCCAAACGTTGAAGGAGTGGACTTGTGAACAGATTTTGGAATGTATACGTCTAGCTCATGTCCTAGTTGATCAGGGCAGTATGTTTGGTGATGTTCAGCCTTTGATTCAGGTGTGTGCAGAGTTGGCTTTGTCCAGCATTACTAAGGGCAGCAATGATTTTTCTCCTCCCTTCAGCAAGGCTCAGGTAGAATCGCTGGTATAGTTACTCAAAGATGACTCAGCTTTTTTCTTTGAGCATTATTCAGCATGCCCTCGACAGGTGTTAATAGAGTGCATTAATGCAGTGCAGGCTCTTGTCAGACAGACCGCATGTACACCGAATTTTGCTCAACCTATACTACAGGCATGGTCAGATATATTGTATTCAGCCCCAGTCAGCTTGCACCAAACAAATCCTGCCACTAGAGACCTACCTGCTCAAAGTTTCTTCTCTCCTTCAACTACAGCAACCACAGTCCAATATACTCTGCTACCTACCAAATATCAGTACCCCGTTTCCACCTGCTGCACCTACCCTGCCTTTAATCCACCAACCTCTTCTCCGCTGCCTGCAACAATTCCACAAAAATCCCCCTTATTGACCACTCCCTCCTTACCATACTGCAGCCATACTCTTCCATCAGCTGCACCCCTACTTACAGCCCTGCAGTCACTTACAGAACTCCAGGGGTAAAACCTAAGAAGAAACTGAAGTTTTTCCCAACCCACACTATCCAGCCTGTATCCAATACTGCCTCCACACCAACCGTTCTGTCCCAGTCTGCCTCTACACCCACCGATCTGTTCCAGTCTGCTTCCACACTGGCTGATCTGCTCCAGTCTGCCCCCAAACCAGCCAATCCACTCCAGTCTGCCTCCACACCGGCCAATCTGTTCCAGCCTACCTCCACACCAGCCAATCTGTTTCAGTCTGCCTCCACACTGGTCAATATGTTCCAGCTTGCCTCCACACCAGCCATTCTGTTCCGGTATGCCTCCATTCCAGCCAACCTACTCAAGCCTGTCTCAACACCAGCCAATTTGCTCCAGTCTGCCTCCACACCAGCCGATCTGTTCCAGCCTGCTGATCCTGTGCTTGCTGATCCTGTGCCCGCAGTCCTGCCTGCTGATCTTGTGCCCGCTGTCCAGCCTGCTGATCCTGTGCCTGCTGATCCCATGCCTGCTGTCCGGCCTGCCGATCCTGTGCCTGCCGTCCAGCCTGCTGATCCTGTGCCCGCTGTCCAGCCTGCTGATCCTGTGCCCCCTGACCAGTCTGATGATCTGGTACCCGCTGTCCAGTCTGACGATCCAGTGCCACTGTCCAGTTTGATGATCTGGTGCCTGCTGTCCGGTCTGATGATCCTGTGCCCGCTGTCCAGTCTGATGATCCAGTGCCTGCTGTCCAGTCTGATGATCCTGTGCCCGCTGTCCAATCTGTTGATCCGGTGCCCGCTGTCCAATCTGATGATCCAGTACCCGCTGTCCAGTCTGATGTTCCAGTGCCTGCTGTCCAGTCTGATGAGCCAGTACCCGCTGTCCAGTCTGATGTTCTGGTGCCCACTGTCCAGTCCGATGATCCAGTGTCCATTGACCAGTCTAATGATCTGGTGCCCGTTGTCCAGTCTGATCCAGTGCCCGCTGTCCATTCTGATAATCCAGTGCCCTCTGTCCAGTCTGATGATCCGGTGCCTGCTGTCCAGCCTGATGATCAGGTGCCAGCTGTCCAGCCTGATGTTCCGTGCTCGCTGTCCAGTCTGATGTTCCAGTTCTCGCTGTCCAGTCTGATGTTCCAGTGCTCGCTGTCCAGTCTGATGATCCGGTGCCTGCTGTCCAGCCTGATGATCCGGTGCCAGCTGTCCAGCCTGATGTTCCGTGCTCGCTGTCCAGTCTGATGTTCCGGTTCTCGCTGTCCAGTCTGATGTTCCAGTGCCCGCTGTCCAGTCTGATGAGCCAGTACCCGCTGTCCAGTCTGATGTTCTGGTGCCCGCTGTCCAGTCCGATGATCCAGTGTCCGTTGACCAGTCTAATGATCCGGTGCCCGTTGTCCAGCCTGATGTCCCAGTGCCTGCTGTCCAGTCTGATCCAGTGCCCGCTGTCCAGTCTGATGATCCGGTGCCCACTGTCCAGTCCAATGATCCAGTGCCTGCTGTCCAGTCTGATGATCCGGTGCCCACTGTCCATTCTGATGATCTAGTGCCCACTGTCCATTCTGATGATCTAGTGCCCACTGTTCAGTCTGATAATCCGGCGCCCTCTGTCCAGTCTGATGATCTGGTGCCCGCTGTCCAGTCTGATGATCCGATGCCTGCTGTCCAGCCTGATGTTCCGTGCTCGCTGTCCAGTCTGATGTTCCGGTTCTCGCTGTCCAGTCTTATGTTCCAGTGCCCGCTGTCCAGTCGGATGTGCTTCTGCCCGCTGCTCAGCCTGATCAGTTGGATGGTTGTGTAAACCTGTTAATGGGTCGGAAAGCTCTGAATCTTCATGTGCCTTATATGGGTTGTCTGCTTGGCCTAAGATTCAGTTGACGGTTGCCTCAGTAGAGTCCCTCTGGCAGGGTGTTGCTCCTATGGCACCCGAACCTGGTGGTCTAGACATAACATGGATGACTAATGACTGCATTTGCCTTCATGGCCCTGGTCGTGGTAAGCTCCTAGGGAATGGCGGAGTCCGATCTGTGCCCTGCCATGATCTGGGAGCGACTGTCACAGCTCCGGGTGTACTAGGGGACCCAGGTTGGGTAACCGGTGCCTCGGAGAGGCCTAATGGGTTTTTGATGCGCAGTGTAGAGACCAGGCAAGCTATTTAGTCATGACAGGACACATCGGTGCCTGTATTCCAGTACTGTCCAGTGTTGCCAACCGTCGGACAGCCAGTAAAAACAGGGCAGTTTTTTGGGTGTCCGTAAAAGTCCGTAGCAGCCGAAAAGTGCCAGTAAAAACGGTGGCCATCGGCTCCGGTCAGAGCTGTGCATGTGCAATTATGGAAATTCCTAAGCAGCGAGTGAGAAGATCCGATCCTGACCCTGAGACGAGTTGGGCTACCACTCCCTCCTGCTGCCAGCTAGCGCCTCTGCCCAGCCCATCCGCCCTCAAATGAGGTTACTGTATTTTTCCGCCACACCACCTCCAGCCAGCACCTGACCGGAGCAGACACTCTGGATGGATGGATCCTCCTGATTCCTGCCTGCCTCCCTGCTCTGGCTGACCCTGCAGCCCTCCTGTGACAGTGGTGAGTGCAGTGCGCTTCCTCTCCAAGCCAGCCAAAAAGAGTCGGGACAGTGAGTGACTGCTTGACACCCACGCTGTCTCTGCTCACTCTGACAGACAGCCGCCAGCCAGGCTGCAGGAGTCTCTCCCTCTTAGTGTGAGTGTGCGCTGTATGAGTGTAGTGTGCGCTGTATGAGTGTAGTGTGCGCTGGATAAGTGGCAGGAGGTAATGGAAGGATGGTGTAATGGAAACAGGAGGTGATGGGGATGGTGTGATGGAGGGATGGTGACAGGAAGTGATGGGGGGCATTGTGTGATGGAGACAAGAGGTGATGGAGGGATGGAGACAGGGGGATGGTGTAATGGAGATGAGGGGTGATGGAGGGATGGAGACTGGAGGGATAAAAACAGGAGGTGATGGAGACAGGAGGTCTTTAGAAGTGGGGACCTAAATCCTGGTGATCCTAATGGCTACCAGGGATTCCACCTCACTTTCTGTGGTGGTTATGGAACAGAAATTAAGGAGAAGTCTCTACAATTTGACATGGGTGACAAAACTGATAGACTAAATAATCTGCTCTTATTATATTGAAAATAACAGAAATATGTTTTTTTTACCTTGCTATCTACCTTAAATCACATTGCTATTTGCACAGTGTGCTTGCTTGTGGCCTAAATACTGAAATTTGAACTGAAAACTGTAATTTTGTAAAATGCCAGTAAAAACTTGGCGGTGCCAGTAAATTTTGGGTGTCGTGTCAGTAAATTTCAATCTGGTAGGTTGGCAACACTGGTACTGTCACATCACCCAAGGACTAAATTTTAAGTTAACCCATGTGACCCCCGCATTGGGGTATCTACTGTTTTGAGGAACTCGAAATGGCGAATGTGTTACATCCCAGGGAATCCAGCCAGCAGGACACTCAGCCAGTTGCATGATCCAGGTGGGGGGACACGTTACCTTCCAAAGGATCTTGGTGGTAGGGCATCTTGCTGGAGAACCAGGACTTCTTCAGCTTTCGAGAAACATCTTCGGTGGACTTATGTAGCAGAGGACTTTTTCTTCAGGACTGGTTCCGCTACTGTTGTTTGGAGCGTTCTGAGGCCACTCCTTAGACGGGGGGGGGTACTGTCAGGAATAATCCCTCCAGCTGGTGGCGCTGTGGCTCAGGGGTCCATGGGCTGCAATTCCGGTATCCACCAGCGGGTGTCAGTAAGGGCGCACCTGTTGATGGCTCCTGGATCCATGGGCTGCAGTTCCAGTGTCCACCAGCGGGTGTCTCCCAGCAATCAGAGGCTCATGAGTTACCACCTGATGCTCGTTACAGGAAGGATCTACAGTTGTATGCTAAAGTTTAGGAACCCCTGACAATTCCCATGATTGTCATTTATAAATATTTGGGTTTGGATCAGCAATTTCATTTTGATCTCTCAAATAACTGAAGGACACAGTAATATTTTAGTAGTGAAATGAAGTTTATTGGATTAACACAAAATGCGCAATATGCATCAAAATGAAATTAGACAGGTGCATAAATTTGGGCACCCCAACAGAAAAATCACATCAATATTTAGTAGAGCCTCCTTTAGCAGAAATAACAGCCTCTAGACGCTTCCTATAGCCTGTAATGAGTGTCTGGATTCTGGATGAAGGTATTTTGGATCATTCATCTTTACAAAACATCTCCAGTTCACTCCACTGATGTTCAATGATATTCAGGTCTGGGGACTGGGATGGCCATTCCAGAACATTGTACTTGTTCCTCTGCATAAATGCCAGAGTAGATTTTGAGCAGTGTTTTGGGTCGTTGTCTTGTTGAAATATCCAGCCCCAGCGTAACTTCAACTTTGTGACGGATTCCTCAATATTATTCTCAAGAATCTGCTGATACTGAGTGGAATCTATGCGACCCTCAACTTTAACCAGATTCCCGGTACCGGCACTGGCCACACAGCCCCACAGCATGATGGAACCTCCACCAAATTTTACTGTGGGTAGCAAGTGTTTTTCTTGGAACGCTGTGTTCTTTTGTCGCCATGCATAACACCCCTTGTTATGACCAAATAACTCAATCTTTGTTTCATCAGTCCACGGCACCTTATTCCAAAATTAAGCTGGTTTGTCCAAATGTGCAATTTGTGGCGTGTGTGCAGCTTCTTTCGCATCACTCTCCCATACAGCTTCTCCCTGTGCAAAGTGTGCTAAATTGTTGAACGATGCACAGTGACACCATCTGCAGCAAGTTGATGTTGTAGGTCTTTGGAGGTGGTCGGTGGGCTGTTTTTGACCGTTCTCACCATCCTTCGCCTTTGCCTCTACAATATTTTATGTGGCCTGCCACTTCTGCCCTTAACAAGAACTGTGCCTGTGGTCTTCCATTTCCTCACTATGTTCCTCACAGTGGACACTGACAGCTTATATCTCTGCGATAACTTTTTGTAGCCTTTCCCTAAACCATAATGTAGAACAATCTTTGTTTTCAGGTCATTTGCAAGTTGTTTTGAGGCCCCCATGTTGCCACTCTTCAGAGGAGAGTACAAGAGAACAACAACTTGCAAATGGCCACCTTAAATACCTTTTCTCATGATTGGATGCACCTGTCTATGAAGTTCAAGGCTTAATGAGCTCACCAAACCAATTGAGTGTTCCAATTAATCAGTGCTAAGTAGTTACAGGTATTCAAATCAACAAAATGACAAGGGTGCCCAAATTTATGCACCTGTCTATTTTCGTTTTGATGCATATTGCACATTTTCTGTTAATCCAATAAACCTCATTTCACTACTGAAATATTACTGTGTCCATCAGTTATTTGATAGATCAAAATTAAATTGCTGATCCAAACACCCAAATATTTATAAATGACAATCATGGAAATTGTCAGGGGATCCTGAACTTTAGCATACAACTGTATAAACCTTGTCTACCATATGCTTAGTGCCTTGGTGTTTGTTCTCCACGTGCCTCTGAATCCCAAATCCTGTATCCTGAACCTGCTCCTGGACCCCTGTCTTCAGCCTGATCTCTCCCCAGCGTTCCCTGGCATCCATTCCCGTTCCTGTCTTGCACTGCTCCCTGTTGCCTCTGACTGATCTCCTGTGCATGACCCTGGCCTGGCTTAAGTTTACGGTTTGGATATTTCCCTATACATGTTTAAGTAGTTTCACTATTTCTGTTGTTTTGGTTGGTTACACTGTTTGTTATACTAGATGTGCGTTTAGATCACTACTTACTTATCTTATAAATAAATCATCTTATTCACTTACGCTTGTGTCCGGTATTCTCTGTGCAGTTCACACATTTCTGGGCACACCAGTTGTGGCAGATAGCAATTTTAAAGAAAGGACTGTTCTTTTTATGTTAGTAGAGAGCTATTTGGGACCTGGGATTTTGAAGGCCCTGAAGTGATATGGGAAATGGGCCTCCACCCCTGACTACAGGGACTCCAGCACACACAGGGTTAAGAGTCTCCAGAAAGCAGCTCTTAGACAGGAAATGGTGATAGGTGGGTGGTGAGGAGGAGCTATGTGGAGACACCAGTTTTGGAGAGCTTGAGTTTGCTGAAAGCTGCTAAAATAGCCAACAAGGACTGTGCTAAAACCTTGGGGTGAAGTCCAATCCACAAACTTTATTTACTTTTACGTTAATTTTGTGCTGAAGTTAAGCAGACTTCTTTTGTATTTTCATTTCTGTGTGCTGCTGGAAGCCTTACTTCAAATTTCTTGCTGAAAATAAAGACCTCTTTGTTTTAAGTTTACCTGCTTTGCACTCAGTCCTGTGGAGCCTCAATCCCCCAAATATTACAACTGGTGGAGCATGTGGGCAGAGAGCATTTGCAGCTACAAAAGCTATTTAAAACCAGAAATGACATTTAAAGAGACAGTATACCTATGGCATGTCTTGGGTGAAATCAGCTCAGACACTGCAAACAGCAGGAAAAGACACGGAGGAGGTCATCAAGGCACTTGCGCAAGCCACTGTAACCCAGCAGCAAGCCTCTACAGAGGCAAACCGTCGCCATGAGGAAGCTATGGCTCAGCAGCAGCAGGCCCTGGCACAGGCTGTAGCTGCACAACAGTTTACTGCTCAGGAGTCCACACAGCACAGGTGGCTGCATTTCAGGAGGCAGTACAGCGTCTCGCTCAGAGACGGGAGCAAATGGCCATTGCCCCTGGCAACCAAGTATATGTGAGGGCCAGCAATTTCTTGCAAACACTGACACCCAGCGATGATGTGGAGGCCTTTCTCACTACCTTTAAGGTAGCAGAGAGAGGGGTGGCCCTGTGATCAATGGGCTGGCATTATCTACCCTTTTATTACCAGGGACCTGCAAAAGGCCTACACTGACCTACAGCCGAGCACATCAGCGACTATGTGCACCTGAAGGCAGATCCTGGCCCGCCTGGGAGGGACCACAGGTGTCTGGGCCCAGAGGGTGCACCACTGGAGGTACCAATCTGACCGATCACTGAGGTCTCAAATGCATGAACTGGTGCAGCTGGTCAATAAATGGCTGCAACCTGAAAAGTTGACAGGCCCGCAAATGGTGGAATGGGGGGTGATGGACCGTTACCTGTGGTCCATGCCAAATGACCTGCAGCGCTTGGTAAGCCACGGAGACCCTGCAACTGCGGACCTGCTGGTGGAGTTGGTTGAAAGATATACCATGGTGGGGGACCTGCTCGGGCCTGCCAAGCATCGGGAACCACACCAAGGGCAGCAAGGTTAGCTGTAGCGCCTAGGAGGAAGACCCTACCAGATGTTGGAGCCCGCAAACCTTCCTCATCTTCGGCAGAACCACGGAGGTTGGTCCCTGTCCCAAGGATGGACCCTGGGGGCATACCCGGGCACAATGCCCACTTCAGCAGGAGCCCATGGAGTGCAGAGCTGGTCGGAGAGCCCCTTTCTATGTCCAAAGGGCATGTGCCGCCCATCTTGACCTGGCTGCAGGTCAGTTTGAATGTGAAGTAAGGGTAAACAACCTTCCTGCCAAGGCTCTCCTGTACTCCGGCATGCCAGGGTACATGCCAGGGTCATCAGAAACCTCTGCCCGGTAGGCAAGACTCTACGGGTAGTATGTATCCATGGGGATACCAGGGAGTACCCCCTGGTCCCGGTGTCCATTGCGTATGGCCATACCTCAGTGATCCAAGAGTTTGGGGTGGTGAAAAGTTTAATACATATTATAGTGGGGCGGGACTGTCCACTGTGTCTTAAAATATGGAACCAGGTACAGAGTGGACTTCCAGGACAACTAAGAGGACTAGGGACACTGAGCCTTGGAGGGACAGAGTCTGAGGGGTCTGGGCCTGAACCCCCATGACACACCCCCCTAATTTGAAGATGCCTGTGGTTGATAAGGACATTGCAGAGAATGTTGATTTGGGTGATAATGTTACTATTTCAGGTCTCAAAGTCGAGTTGGCCTCTGAGGGGGGAGAATTCTCCCCATTACAGGTTATGCTGGGGGAGGATGAAGAGGAACTCTACCTGTTGCAGATCCTGGTTGAGGAGGGTTAAGGGGAAACATCCTCAAGGCCACTGTACCCAAACCTGGATGTCTCCAGGGGTGCGTTTGTCACCGCCCAGTTACAGGATCCTACCTTGGTCAATGCTCAAGAGGAGGTTTCTGTTATTGATGGGGTTCCACAAATACCAGGTGCAGATCAGGGGTTTATCCTTTTGTGTTAAAGGGGGACTTGGTTTATCGAGTGGCTGAAAGCCAAAGGGAAACTGTAGAGCAATTGCTGGTTCCCCAGCCGTATAGGCGGATGCTCCTCGATCTAGCCCACAATGACGCACTTAAAGGAAACTTGGGGGCTGAAAAAACAAAGGCCAGGATAACCAACTGGTTTTACTGGCCAGGTGTGAAGGCCAGGTTAAAAGATATTGTGCATCTTGTCCCACTTGCCAGTTAACTGCCCCAGTGTCCCACTACAGAAACTCCCTGGTGCCCTTGCCAATAATTGAGGTGCCATTTGAGCGAATCCCTATGGATCCCATAGGACCGCTGGTAAAGTCAGCAAGGGGGCACCAATATATATAGGTCATCCTAGACTACGCAACTAGGTATCCAGAAGCAGTCCCTTTAAGGAAAACTTCTTCGGCCATTTCCCGGAAATTATTCCAAATGTTCTCACAAACTGGTTTCCCCAAGGAGATACTGATGGAACAGGGCACCCCGTTTATGTCGAAGGTGATGGCGGACTTGTGCAAATAGTTTCATATTGAGCAGTTGCGGACGTCCGTCTATCACCCGCAGACTGATGGCCTAGTTGAGAGGTGTAATAAAACACTAAAGTCCATGTTAAAAAGAGTGGTCCAGAAAAATGGGAAGGATGTTGCTCCCTGTCCCGTTTTTTGCCATCCAGGAGGTTCCACAAGTGTCCATGGGCTTCTCACCGATTGAGCTAGTGTATGGGCGAAGGCCCCGTGGGTTGCTCGATCTGGAAAAAGAAACGTGGGAAAGGGAGTCCTCACCGCACCAAACCGTGGTAGAGCATATCTCCAAAATGCGAGAGAGGGTGGCTAAGGTAATGACATTAGTGAAAGAGCATCTGCAGAAGGCTCAGGATGCCCAAAGTAGGGTGTACAACTGGTCAGCTAAAATCAGACAGTTTCAAGTAGGAGACCGGGTGGCTGTTCTGATACCCACGGTGGAGAGCAAGTTCTTAGCCAAGTGGCAGGGACCATTTGAGGTAGTAGAAAAGGTGGGTGAGGTGAACTACAAGGTACATCAGCCAGGGAAAAGAAAGCCATATCAGATCTATCACGTAAAATTGTTAAAACCCTGGAGGAACAGAGAACAGGTATCCGCGGGGGTAGATTTCCAGACAGGGGAGCCTGCAGGAGTTGACCTAGTGCAGGTTGCTGCCACCCTGTCTGGGCCCCAAACCCAAAAAGCAAAATAATTTCTGCAAAGAAATAGGGACATGTTTTCAGGATTGCCTGATCTCACCAAGGTCAGCGAGCATGACATTATAACAGAGCCCAATGTCAAAATCAGGTTAAAGCCATATCGTATCCCAGAGGCACATAGGAAGGCAGTGTCTGAGGAAGTAAAAGGGATGCTTGAACTTCATGTCATTGAAGAGTGGTCGAGTCCAATCGTGTTGGTACCAAAACCCAACGGCACCCTGCACTTTTGCAATGATTTTAAGAAGTTTAATGAAGTTTCCAAATTTGGCGCCCACCTGATGCCCTGGGTAGACAAATTAATTGAGAGGTTAGGTCCTACCCGGTACATCACCACAATGGACCTCACAAGAGGGTACTGGCAGATTCCCCTCACCAAGAAAGCCAGGGAGAAAACCGCCCCCATGGACAATACACCTCGGTTTACCTGGATGACACTGTCATTTTCAGCACCGATTGGGAGTACCATCTTCCCCCGGGTTCAGGCAGTCGTAGACTCCTTGAGAAGAGCAGGGTTCACAATCAATCCTGAGATGTGTGCAATTGGGATGGAGGAAGCCAAGTACCTAGGTAGGGTACATTGTGGGTAGAGGGCTAGTGAAGCCTCAAGTGAGTAAAGTAGAAGCCAGCCAGGACTGGCCTCGTCCCCTAACCAAAAAGCAGGTCAGAGCATTTTTGGGCATAGTTGGCTACTACCGGAGGTTTGTCCCCAACTTTGCCACTATGGCTCTACCACTGACTGACAACCAAAGGCAGGAAGTCAGTGAAGATAAAGTGGAATCCTGATGCTGAAGAAGCTTTTCAAAAACTTAAGGCGGCATTGTGCCAGCATCCGGTGCTCGTAGCTCCGGATTTTGGTAAGGAGATTTGGTGCAGACAAATATTTCAAGCGAAGGGTTAGGAGCGATCCTGTCTCAAGTGGTCAATGGGGAAGGGCACCCCATAGTTTTTCTGAGAAGGAAGCTGACGGCAGCAGAGAAAAATTACGCTGTGGTGGAACGGAAGTATCTCACCATCAAATGGCCTCTGGACTCCCTGTAGTACTTTCTCTGTTAGGTAGGAGGTTCCGCCTGGTGTGAGACCATGCCCCATTGACCTGGATGAGACAAAACAAGCAGACCAATGCCAGGGTGACAAGATGGTTCTTCTCTCTCCAGGAGTTAAATTTTGTGGTAGAGCACAGACCCGGGAGACAACATCAGAATGCCAATGCCCTCTCCCGGGTACATTGCATGTGTCAAATGGTGCCTCCAACACCTCCGCATTGAGGCAGAGGGGGATATGTACAGGACGCCAAGGCTGTGTCCTGGACGGGTGCTATATAGCGCCGATATTTGGATTACGGACCCTTTAAAGGGAAGTGTGGATGTATTCAGGGGGTCACCCGAAATGAGTGAGGAATTCCCGGGATAGCCATGCTAAAGAGAGGACTGACTGGCAGTTTTCTCTATGTTAGTAGGGAGCTAACCCCCGGGTGCCTTGCCGGTGGGGATAGACGTGGAATCCCTATACACGTCTATACCCCACCCGTGGGGACTTCGGGCAATTACCCAATTTCTACATAGGAGGTTCCTGCAGTATGGGGCGCACAATGAGTTGGTTATTGAGTTACTGGAATTTATGTTGACTCATACGTTTTTCCAGTTTTTGGGGGTAAGCTACTAGCAGCTCCGGGGCACATCCATGGGAGCACCATGGGCCCCGGCCTATGCATGCTTGCACCTCGGATCTTGGGAGGAAGAAGTTGTCCAATGGTCGTCTCAGTACCTCGCCCCCAGTTTACTCTGGGTGAGGTACATAGACGACGTGTTAATGCTGTGGGGGGGCACTGTACCTCAATTTGTCGAGTTCCTGGATGAACTCAATATGAACGAGAGGAACATTAGGCTGACATATACATGGGACAGGGACTCACTTGCTTTCCTTGATTTATGTATTAAGACGGTGAATGGGCGGATTGAAATCCAAACGTTTAGGAAGAGTGCAGCCGCTAATACCCTTTTGCAGGTCAAAAGTCATCATCCGCGTTCCCTGATGCGAGGCATACCGGTAGGGCAATTCCTACGTATACGGAGAAATTGTTTGTCTCAAGAACAGTACCAAAGAGAAGCTGAAGCAATGTATGACCGTTTCAGAGAACGTGGATACTCCCATAAGTGCCTGAAGCGAGCCAGGGCTATAGCCGAGCAGAGGGATCGGATGAGCTTGCTGGGTGGAACCGACACTCAGTCTGTGGTGAATTCCCCAGGTGAGGTACCGGTTAAAATGATCACCAAATATGGGACCCAATGGGGCCAAGTCTGCGCTATTTTGAGCAAACATTGGCGCTTCTTCACTAAAACACCTTTCCTAAAAGAAATATTTGGGCCAAGACCCCAGATGGTGGCCAAGAAAGCCACCAATCTTAAAGATAGACTTGTACACTCTGAATATGTATGAAATACAGCCAGCAATTGGCTAAACAAATCGGTGACACCTGGAATGTTTAAATGCAGTAGATGTAACATCTGCAATTTAGTGGAGAGGACGGATACCTTTTGGAATGCTGATCACACGAAGCAATATCATATTAAACAATTTGTTAATTTGCTCTACGTCCAGGGTAGTTTACATGCTCGCCTGTCCTTGTGGAAAGGCATACATTGGGAAAACCAAGAGGGCCCTGAGGACAAGGATAGGTGAGCATGTATCAAGTATTAGGAAGTTTAAGGAGGGAGAGGACAAACCATTGGCTATTCATTTTAATGAATTTCGCCGAAGGGATCCTTCGGGCCTCAAGGTTAAAGGGCATTTATGTCCTTAAGTTACCCTCCAGAAGGGGTGACTTTGATCGGATCCTTTTGAGCAAAGAAAAAATGTGGATCTATAATTTAGATTCTATGTCCCCCAAAGGGTTAAACACAGAACTTAATTTGTCAGTATTTTTGGATCCATAGTATTGTACCATCCCTTGGTATTTGAGGGGTTTATTGTGAAATTGTATATTCAGAATTAACTCTGCTTACCTTGCTCCCTGAATACCTCTGGGATTTATTTTTGTCATTACTTAAGATCTAGTTGTTAATTTCCCTCCTTTATGGTTTAAGCTGATTAGTTCCTTGAATCTGCCCAAAATCACAAACACATTAACTTGTATTGGTTTTAGTTGTATGAATGGGACGTTTGCATGGGGAAAGATATGTGGGTGACATCTAGTGGCCATTTACACTCATTACATCTTTATAAGAATAGGATTTAAGGCACGTTTGTCAACTCCACCCCCAGCTTTGAGGAAGTTCAGGGATTGGCTGAACGAAATGCGTCAGCACGACGTCACCCCCTGCTGTCTGTTGACGCTGACCGCCTCACTCCTCCACCCTAGGATACCATCAGCTGATATGGGACAGCGTGGAAACGGAACAGCGCGGCTGGCAGGCATGTGGTTTTGATGTTCCATTCCCAGACATTGAGTTGCAGCAGTAATCAGCTTCACCAGGAGATAAACGGCTCTTTAATATCAGTGGTCTGCATTGGATCGGTGAGCATGCAATTACTTGCACTTTAGCTGTTTCTATATGGGACTGATACAGACTGACACATCCTGTCTGCTGCCCTCGCAGCCGGTTCGCATTAGTGAGTGGTGGAAATGGGTTGTTAAGCAGGGAGGACGCCCCTGCTCCCAGGAATAACCACAGTGACACTCTCAAGCATATACGAACTGTATTTCCATCTATGGTTACTTCATCCCACACGGCCTTGATCAAATTGACCCATTCCATGAGATCCTTTCACTTGGTCAATTACTGTGGATTACACATGGCAGCATTCTTTTCATTAAGTGCCTGACCAATTATTCTCTCCTTTCTGGGGGGATCATGTGGTGACTGATGAGTCATGTATGTGGTGGTATATGTTGAGGTGTGGTAAGTGGCATCACTATGACTAGCCTTTGACAACATTGTCAATATTTTAACTTTTGCACCACTGATTTGTTACTCTATTTTTCTAATTATATTAATAAAGATGGAATTTAAGGCATTGAGGGTCCGCTTTCAGTATCTTTTTTGATCTGTAATCAATTGTGTTAGTTTATTTGGGTCCCAGGATTTTGGAGGCCCTGAAGTGAGATTCGGGTGGGAAATGGGCCTCTAGCCCTGACTACAGGGACTCCAGCACACACAGGGTTAAGAGTCTCCAGGAAGCAGCTCTTAAAGACAGGAAATCGTGTTAGCTGGTTGGTGAGGAGGAGCTGTGTGGAGACACCTGTTTTGGAGAGCTGTGAGTTTTCTGAAAGCTGCTAAAATATACAACAAGGACTGTGCTAAAACCTTGGGGTGAAGTCCCATCCACAAACTGTATGTGTCTTTATACTTTTATGTTTACTTTGTGCTGAAGTTAAGCAGATTTTGTTTTGTATTTTGATTTGTGTGTGCTGCTGAAAGCCTTACTTCGATTTTCCTGCTGAAAATAAAAGCCTCTCTGTTTAAAGTTTACCGGCTTTGCACTCGGTCTTGTGGAGCTACAATCCCCCAAATATTACAACATATATGCTGCATTCAGTGTAAACTATATAAACAGCGCATTCAGTGTAGCCTATATACAGTCAGTGCAGGCAGTGTAAGAATATATATACAGTATGGTATATACATATATATATATATACTCTGCATTCAGTGTAGACTATATAAACAGGACATTCAGTGTAGCCTATATACATTCAGTGCAGGCAGTGTAAGAATAAAGGGATTTTATTAAAACTTACCATAAAATCCTTTTCTCCGAGTTCACTGACAGACGCAGCTCATCATGACGTGTGGGGTTTATGCTTGTCCCACTAGGAGTTAACTAGGCAGGGAAAAGAAACAGCTGGCCCCTCCCATGGGGGCCGTCCTCTCTTCCTACATAAACCCCCTCATAGCATAGCTCTTCAGTTCGTACACAAGCCGTACCAGAACAGAGCACAGAGGGGTGGGTGCTGCGTCTGTCAGTGAACTTGGAGAAAAGGATTTTACAGTAAGTTTTAATAAAATCCCTTTTTCTCCTATCGTTCACTGACAGACGCAGCTCATCATGACGTGTGGGGACGTCCCCAAGCTGTGTCAAAAAGAGGGGTGGGTAAACGCTAACAACAGTACCCAACTGAACCTAGACGCTAGACGCGCCTACTCTGCCGCCTGCAAAACTTTGCGGCCAAAAGCAGCATTCGAAGATGAAAACACATCAACTTTATAAAACTTAGTGAAAGTGTGAACCGAGGCCCAAGTGGCCGCCTTGCACACCTGTGACACCGAGGCCTGGTGTCTGAAAGCCCAGGAAGTGCTAACAGCCCGGGTAGAATGAGCCGTGACTGGAAAAGGGGGAACCTTGCCCCGAACAGAATACGCATGGGTCACGGTTTTTCTAATCCAACGAGAAATCGTAGCCGACGAGGCCGCCAACCCTTTGTGCGGGCCCTCTGGCAGTACAAACAAGGCATCAGCTTTTCGAAAAGAAGCTGTAACAGCCAAGTACACTCGTAAGGCCCTCACCACGTCCAAAGCATGCAACTCAAACTCCTTTGGGTGCGATGGGCGAGGGCACAATGAAGAAAGGATAACATCTTTATTAATGTGAAAGGAAGAAACCACCTTCGGAAGGAAGGAAGGAGAGGGTCGCAAGACTGCCTTATCCTTATGCATGACTAAGTAGGGAGACTTGCACGATAGTGCTGCTAATTCCGACACCCGCCTGGCGGAAGTGATGACAACTAAAAAGGCCACCTTCTGCGACAGCAGTTGTAAGGAAATCTCCCCGATATTCTCATAAGGTGGTTTCTGAAGAACAGAAAGCACCAAATTCAGATCCCACGGAGCCATCAGAGTCCTCACCCGAGGCGCCACGTGTCGCACACCTTGTACAAAGGTACGAATCAACGAGTGTGAAGCTAAGGGTCTCTGGAAGAGAATCGCCAGAGCCGATACCTGGCCCTTGAGAGTACTCAAAGCCAGTTTTTTTTGTTCAGGCCCTGTTGCAAAAAAGTCAGGACCCTAGACACGACATAAGAGCGAGGGTTATGACCCTCCGCCTCGCACCAAGCTATGTAAGCCTTCCAGGTGCGGTGATAAATCTTGCGAGAAGTACACTTGCGAGCTTTTAACAAAGTAGGGATTACGGAGTCAGCGACTCCCCTGTCCCATAGCACCTGGGACTCAATAGCCAAGCCTTCAAAGCCAGCGAGGGTAAAGCAGGGTGCAAGATGGGTCCCTGAGACAGAAGATCGTCTCGCAGCGGGAGCCGCCAAGGGGCGTCTGCTACCATTTGCACCACGTCGGCATACCAAGTGCGCCGAGGCCAATCTGGAGCCACCAGGATAATTGGTATCCCTTCCGCCACTATCCTGCGTATTAATCACGGGAGCAGTCTTATCGGAGAAAAGGCGTACAGAAGACGATAACGGCCCCAGGGGGCCACCGGAGCGTCCGTGGCCACTGCCAACGGATCCTTCGTTCTGGACACAAAGGTTCTCACCTTGTGATTGAACCGGGACACCATGAGATCCACGTCCGGCGTCCCCCATCTGCGGCAAATTTGATTGAACACCTCCGAGTGGAGGGACCACTCTCCCTGGTCCAGGGTCTGGCGACTGAGAAAGTCCGCCTGCCAGTTCTCCACACCTGGAATGTAAATGGCTGAGATCGCTGGAACGTGAAGTTCTGCCCAACGCAGTATCAGAGCTGCCTCCGCTGCAGCTGCTGGACTCCTTGTGCCGCCCTGATGGTTCACATACGCCACTGCTGTGGCATTGTCCGATTGAATTCGAATCGGACGACCCTGCAATCTCACTGTCCAGTAAAAAAGGCATAATCTGATTGCTCTCAGCTCCAGAACGTTGATGGGGAGGCGAGCTTCCTGTGCCGACCAAAGGCCCTGGGCAGATAGCTGCCCCAGGATCCCTCCCCAGGCCGAAAGACTGGCATCCGTGGTGATGATGGAGGGGTAGGAACGTCTTCCCCTGAGTTAGGGCCGAGTCCCGAAGCCACCAGGTCAGAGACGCCCTGGTCTGGGAGCTCAGACGGATCAGAAGGTCGAACGACCGAGGGGACCTGTCCCACTGAGCCAGAATCGCTCTCTGAAGGAGACGAGTGTGACTCTGGGCGAATGGTATCGCCTCGAACGACGAGACCATGAGCCCCAGCACCCGCATACAGAACCGTAATGAAGACTGACGGTGCGACAAAAGAGTGCGCACTGCCGACTGCAGACACAGCAACTTGGCCGGAGGGAGGAACACCCTCGCCTGCTCTGTGTCTAGAATTAGACCCAGATACTCCAGGCGACGGGATGGAGACACCGACGACTTCTGCAGGTTCAGTAACCAGCCGAAGTCCAGCAGTGAAGTCATTGTGATTCCCACATTCTCCTCCAGAGCCGAGGCGGACTCCGCTCGCAGGAGCAGATCGCCCAGGTATGCCACTACTGCAATGCCTCTATGTCGCAGCAACGCCAACACCGGGGCTAGCAGTTTTGTGAAAACTCGAGGTGCTGAGGCCAGGCCAAAAAGGAGTGCCACAAATTGAAAATGGAGGTCTCCCACCGCAAAGCACAGGAAGCGCTGATGTCGTGGATGAATAGGTACATGGAGGTACGCATCCCTGATGTCCAGGGACACCAAAAATTCCCCCTGATGAAGGGCGGCCATGACTGAGCGGATAGATTCCATCCGGAATTTCCGCGCCCTAACATACCAGTTCAGGGCCTTCAGGTCCAGTACGGGCCGAACCCCCCCCTTTTTTTGGGAACCACGTAAAGATTTGAGTAGAACCCTCGAAACTTCTCTACTGGGGGCACTGGCACGATCACCCCCTGGTCTGAGAGCGCTTGTACAGCCCCAAAAAGGGCCTCCCGGCGTTCCTGCAGGAGCCCTAAATTTGATGGGAAGAACCTGTCTGGGGGCAGAGTGATGAACTCTATCCTGTACCCGGTGGACACCACTTCCCGGACCCAGCGGTCGGAAATGTGAGCCAGCCACCGGTCTGCGAACCCCAGAAGTCGTCTCCCCACCCGAGACCCGGTTGGGGGCAACCCATCAGGCTAAGGAGGACTTGTCTTCCGCCTTTTCGGTTTTGCGCTGCCACTACCGTCTTCCGGCCCCTGCAGCGACCTTACCGGGGCGGGTCCCTTTACTTGTTGCGCCCGGGGCGCGAAAAAACTTCTTCTGACCCGAAGGAGGGGGCCCCTGTCTACGGCGAAACTCACGCCTGCGGGGCTCCGGAAGGAAGGTACTCTTACCTCCCGTGAAGTCCTTAATGATCTCATCCAAACGTGGACCAAATAGACGTCCACCTTGAAAAGGGAGGTCAGCAAGACCTTTTTTGGAAGCGTGGTCACCGGACCAAGAACGTTATTCTGGACAACATCGGCAGTAAATCAACGGCCGCATCACAAAGGTACTTGAACCCTTGGAGTAAAAACTCAGCCTTCTGCGGCACATCCATCAGGCGACCGTCTTCTAGGTCCTTCAGAAGCTCTTCCATACACTCGGACAAATGTTGTGCCGCCATGGCGGACGCCAAGGCCGGCCGCACAGTGGAACCTGCCACCAGGAACAGCGACTTTAAAAGCGCCTCTGTTTTTCTATCAGCGGGAGCCTTAAAAGAAGGAGTCCCTTCCAGAGGAATGGTCGTCGCTTTACTAAGGCGTGCTATCGGTGGGTCCACCACAGGCGATTCCCATTTTTTTAAAAAGCTTTCCTCAAAGGGATAGCGAGCAGCGAACCGTTTTGACAGCGAAGAAGAGTGCTGTGGACGCTGCCATTCACGATAAAGAAAATGATCAAAAAAGTCATTGTAGGGATAAGCCTTTGGAGCCCTAGAGGACCCACACACATACGCAGCAGACCGCGATTCACCATCCTGATCCAATTGTAGCTTAGTGCGAATGCCAGCGATAATGGTAGCAACCAACACTTTCTCGCGCGCAGCCGCCGCCCCCTGATCCCCCTCGCCATCCGATGGGCCCAGTTCCCCATCGGATAGGTCCCCTGGGGTCCCTGAGACCCCTGAGGCCACTTCCAGCTCAGAATCCTCCCCTGATGAGTAATGAGGAGGAGGGGGGCGCTTCTTGGGGACCTGTTGGGCGACCTCCGCCCGGGGGAGAAATTCGCTAATGACCGCCCGCAGCTGGTCCAAAAATGCCAATTGCGCAGATTGCACTTCCTCAGCAGGTTCAGCAGTGTAATCTGCCATTGCCTTCCCCCAGAAAAAACTCTTAATGACACACAGGGAGATTAAGGAGAATGAGGCACCCCCACACTGCCGCACACCAACACCCCACAGTGCACCAGGGAACCCAGGAGGACTGCACCCACCTCCACCAGCACCCACAGGGAGCCCAGCTATACTTGCTGTTCCGCTGCCTGTTTCTGGATGGATCGTCAGAAGAGCTGCGCCGCCAGATCACCACCGTCCCACAGAGAAGGGAAATGCTGCAGACGCGTGTATTTGCAGAGGCATGCAGTCAAAATGGCCGCCGTTAAACACTAGAGGCCAAGACACACCTTCAGGGAACGTGCAGTACCGCAAATGGCCGCTCTGAGCGCTAGAGGGAAAGCCCCATAGGCCCAAAATGTCTGCAGCTACGGCAAAATGGCGGTATGCTGCAGGCCAGAAAATCGCCCTTCCCGAATCGCATCCGGGAGTGGGAGCAAGGGGGGGGTCACCCCAGGCCGCCCGCACGGAACGGGCACAATGCGGCGGGTCCCCGTACGTCGGGACTGGCTCGCATCGGTTGGCCAGGTCGGGGAGAGTACAGAGCCCGTGGACTCTCTATGCCCCGATAGCAGATCAAATGCTTGATAGACGACAAAAGTAAAAGAAAATTAAATAAAAAGAATGGTCACAAACAGGACCGCAATTCCCCTGAAGGGAATCCAGGTCAACTCCTTGCAAACTAGGCATTGAAACTGAAGAGCTATGCTATGAGGGGGTTTATGTAGGAAGAGAGGACGGCCCCCCATGGGAGGGGCCAGCTGTTTCTTTTCCCTGCCTAGTTAACCCCTAGTGGGACAAGCATAAACCCCACACGTCATGATGAGCTGCGGCTGTCAGTGAACGATAGGAGAAATATATATA
>BLSH010296286.1:449188-467781 GCA_018402905.1 Glandirana rugosa
CGCGGCGAAGGTCCCGCACGTGTGCCTGTGCACGCTTGCACGTGTCCACGAGCGTGGTGGCACCTTTGCCGGTCCTTCGTTGTCTTGACCCACGAAAAGGATTGTTCACCGTCGGACACGTCGAGACCACTTGAGGTACGGGTTCTCCCAATTGGTGAAGTCGGGGCCTTCCTAAAGGGGGAAATCCTGGTCTCGGGAAAAACGCTAAGCCGTGACGCAGCGAAATTGACTGTTAACGCGCCAGCACGCTGCAACATGGGTTTGCTTTACACGCAGGAAAAAAAGGGTGTTTATCTCGAAAGAAAACCACCATAAACTAGTGGCGACACAGTAAAGACTAGCGGGTACAACGTCGCACGACCGCGCAATTGTCAGTTAAAGCGACGCAGTGCCGAATCGCAAAAAGGGCTCTGGTCCTAAAGGGGGAAATCCTTCCGGGGCTGAAGTGGTTAACCCTCTTGGGCATGGAGTTCACCAGAGCTGCACAGGCTGCCACTTGTTAGGAAAAGCACCCAGTTCTGTTGCTTCCTGGCCGTTTCCACGGTGGTGCGAGCACCTGTGCACGTTCGCACGTGTCCGTGTGCACGCCCTGGAAGCGGCGCTATTTGAATCCTCTGCTCCCAGCAGCAAGCGCTGTCCCTTCTACAGCGTCTGTGACCTGTGAGCCCCAGCTCAACCTTCTGTTCCTGTACTACTATTGCTTCCTGTTTGACCCGACCTGACCTGACCTGCTGTTACGCTGCCTGCACCGACCCCGGCTATCCACGACCCCCCGATTGTCTGCTCCCCTTGTACTTCTGCTGCCCGCCTGATAACGAACCTTGCTTGGACTTGACCATTCTTCTGCCTGACCCATCTCTACCGCACTGCCTGCACGTTGCCGACCCAGCCTGCACGACCATCCCTCTGATCAGCACGACCACCTGGATCATCAAATCATCACCAGTGACTATCCAGCCCTCGTGCCATCACGCACTCTTGGACTTCTGTCTGCTCTACCAGGGGTCCTTGAATCAGGTGCGCAAGAGCGGTTGTTCCCTGCACAAGACAGACTCCCCCACCAGGACCGTGACAGTAACGGAGAGCCATGATCAAGTCAGGGGACCCGCTCCGCCATGGACGATCTGTGTGCATACCTGGCGGGCCTTACGCAAGCAGTCAAGAACCTGCAGGAGGGCTACACCCGGTTGGAAGAATGGGTACAAGAGCGCTCAACCTCCCCAGCCGCTGGCCCCGCTGCAGCCCGTACCATTGTGGCCCTGCCCTCTGAGCCCTAGGTCCCGCTACCAGATACGTTTTCTGGGGACCGACATAAGTTCCGGGTCTTCCAGAGTTCATGTGAACTTTACCTGGGGCTCCAGCAACGCACCTTCTCCCTTGAGACCACCAAGGTGGGATTCATCATCTCCCTACTGCAGGGTGAACCCCAGGCATGGGTCCTTAGATTATGGGAGCAGAATGCCCCTGAAGTCGCCACATCGGCCACATTTTTTCAAACCATGGCGCAACTCTACGAGGACCCCCACCAGGCTGCCACAGCGGAGGCCGCCCTGCATACACTCCAGCAGGGTCACCGCCCAGTGGAGGACTATGCCGTGGAGTTCCGGCGCTGGAGCGCAGACACAGCCTGGGGCAGTGCCGCTCCCCTTTTCCAGTTCCGTATGAGGCTATCCGAACCCTTAAAGGATGAGCTGGCACGAGTGGGGATACCTAAGACCTTGGAGGAACTAATTAATCTGGCCATCTCCATTGACCGGCGCCTCAGGGAGGGCCGCGCCGAAAGGTCATCTGGGCAGTTACGCCCCACCTGGATGCTCCCATGGGTTCCTAGTTACCCGACTCCACCTGTCTTCCACCCAGCACCCTCCTCTTCCTCTCCGCAAGACGCTCCTGATCCAATGCAGATTGGGCTGTTATGCCCGTCCCTCACCACCGATAAGTGTTCTACAGTTACCTCAAGTGACCTGCCTAGTTCCCCAAGTTCTTCTGCTCACTTTACTCTTCTCCTTTCCTTGCAGCTTCCCGGAGGGAATACCATGGTCCCAGCCATCCTTGACTCCGGGGCGTGCGGTTGTTTCATTGACCAGGACTTTGCCGCACTGCATCGCATTCCTTTGCAACTGAAATCCCACAAAATGGTGATCCGCTTGGCCGACAGGTCTCATATTAAGTCTGGAACTGTTACCCATGAGACCGTCCATCTTCCCTCCGTCACACTGGATGGTCATAAAGAACTCCTGCGGCTGGACGCCATTGCCTCTCCCCTCTGTCCCATTATTTTGTGCTTACCGTGGTTCCGGGCACACAATCGCAGCATTGATTGGGCCACAGGGACAGTCCGCTTCCAGTCGCCTTACTGCTAACAGCATTGTTTAGCCTCCAGAGGTAAAGTTGTTCCCCCACTACTCTGCCTGGACACTGACGCGGAACCTGACATCCGTACCCTCCTTCCACCGGCCTATCATTCATTTCTGGGTGTCTTAAGTAAGGGGTTGATAAGCTACCTCCGCATAGGCCCTACGACTGCCCCATTGAACTGTTGCCTGGGGCAGAGGTGCCCTTCGGGAGGATTTATCCCCTCTCTGAACCCAAATTAGCGGCTCTCAAGGCTTACCTGGATGAGAACTCTAAGAAAGGGTTCATCCGACCCTCCACTTCTCCTGCTGGGGCCGGCATCTTCTTTGTGGAGAAGGATCACTCACTCAGGCCGTGCATAGACTACCGGGAACTCAACCTTGTGACCATTAAAAACCGGTACCCTCTGCCCTTAGTCCCGGAACTGTTTCAGAGGTTAGGAGCAGCCACCATCTTCACCAAGCTTGACTTGCGGGGAGCATACAACCTCATTCGTATCAGGGAGGGAGACGAATGGAAAATGGCATTCCGCACCCGCTTTGGTCATTATAAGTACCTGGTGATGCCTTTTGGTCTATGCAATGCCCCAGCGACCTTACAACATTTTGTAAATGATGTGTTTCGGGACTTCCTTGACCTCTTTGTGATCATTTATCTGGATGACATCCTGATCTTCTCTGCTTCCCTCGAAGAGCACCGTACACATGTCACCAAAGTTCTGGGTCGGCTCCGGCTACATGGCCTATACGCGAAAGTGGAAAAGTGTTCCTTTGAGCAGCCTAGCATGCACTTCCTGGGACTGATTATCTCCACTTCAGGCATTCATATGGATCCTCAGAAAGTTTCCACTATCTTGGAATGGCCTGCACCAACGGACAGAAAGGGAGTTCAGAGATTTGTGGGCTTCGCAAACTTCTATAGGAAGTTCATTAAGGGCTTCTCAGCCATCGTGGAACCCATCACGCAGTTGACCAAACAGAACGTCTGGTTCGTTGGTCTCCCGAGGCTCAAGCCGCTTTCCAGAGACTCAAATCCCTTTTCACCTCCGCTACCATTCTGAAGCATACAAACCCAGCGTTACCGTATGTCCTTGAAGTGGACGCTTCAGAAACCGCAGTGGGGGCCATCCTATCTCACGTCAAGGTGTCAAGGCCTTGCTTCAGCCAGTAGCCTTCTTCTCCCGCAAGTTGTTGGCACCAGAATGGAATTACGACATGGGAGATAGAGAACTGCTGGCCATTAAGTCGGCTCTAGAAGAATGGCGGTACCTGCTTGAGGGAGCTTCACACCCTATTCTCATCTTTACTGACCATAAGAACCTGGAGTATCTCAGAACAGCCAAGAGACTGAGACCCCGGCAGGCCCGCTGGGCACTCTTTTTCTACAGGTTCCATTTTCACCTGACCTACCAGCCAGGATCAAAAAACGGCAAGCCTTATGCGCCCTCCAGGATGTTCTCGGAGCCAGGAAATGCCGCCCCGCCTGACACCATACTCCCGGCACAGAACTTTCTCCTGACCAATGAGGACCTGTTATCTCAGATACGACAAGCCCTGGCCGGATCCACTAACGTCAGCGACACCAGACTGACCGTCAAAGACAGCCTATGGTGGTACGGGCATAGAGTGTTCGTTCCAGTGAGCCTGCGCTTCAGGATCTTAGGTCTTTGCCACAACCATAAATTGGCCAGTCATTTTGGCTCACGGAAAACAGCCAAGCTTCTCTCACGATCCTTCTGGTGGCCGAATATCACAGAGGACTGTAAAAAGTATGTCAGTGCCTGTCCCATCTGCGCCCAGAGTAAAACAGATAAGGCCAAAGCCTGGGGCCTCCTGAACCCTCTTCCAGTATCCAAGCGCCCGTGGTCGCAACTGGCGATGAACTTTATTATGGAATTGCCCCCGTCAGAAGGATACTCTACCATCTTCGTAGTTGTGGACCGCATGACGAAGATGGCACATTTCCTACCCATGAAGGGGACCCCCACAGCGGCCGAAACGGGTAATACCTTCATTAAAGAAATAGTCCGGCTCCACGGAATACCTAGTAACATTGTATCCCACTGCGGGGTCCAATTTACGGCCAGATTTTGGAGGGCCCTGTGTGCAGCGTTGGAGATAGAGCCAACCTTGGTAAATGGAGAGGAGGAGTTTGAGGTGGAAGCCATTTTGGACTGTCGGAGGAGAGCTGGTTCTACCCAGTACCTGATAAAGTGGAAGGGGTTTGGCCCTGAAGAGAATTCTTGGGAACCAGAGGGGAACATCCACGCACCTGGATTAATCCAGGCCTTCAAAAGAAACCGCCGGGACAGCAGCACCCGGCATGGCATCTGGAGGCTTCCCCTTGGGGGGGCAATGATAGGAAAAGCACCCATTTCTGATGCTGCCTGGCCATTTCCGCGGTGGTGCGCATGCCCGTGCGCGTTCGCGTGCGCGCGGACGCGCCGGAAGCGGCGCCAAACAGCGCTATTTGAATCCTCTGCTCCCAGTAGCAAGTGCTGTCCGTTCTACAGCGTCTGTGACCTGTGAGCCCCAGCTCAAACTTCTGTTCCTGTACTACTATTGCTTCCTGTTTGACCCGGCCTGACCTGCTGTTACGCTGCCTGCACCGACCCCGGCTATCCATGACCCCCCGATTGTCTGCTCCCATTGTACATCTGCTGCCCGCCTGATAACGAACCTTGCTTGAACTTGACCACTCTTCTGCCTGACTCATCTCTACCGCACTGCCTGCCTGTTGCCGACCCAGCCTGCACCATCCCTCTGATCAGCACGACCACCTGGATCATCACATCACCAGTGACCATCCAGCCCTTGTGCCATCCCGCACTCTTGGACTTCTGTCTGCTCTACCAGGGGTCCTTGAATCGGGTGCGCAAGAGCGGTTGTTCCCTGCACAAGACAGACTCCACCACCAGGACCGTGACACCACTGGAGTCCTCTTCCACTCCTCCATGACGACATCACGGAGCTGGTGGATGTTAGAGACCTTGCGCTCCTCCACCTTTTGAGGATGCCCCACAGATGCTCAATAGGGTTTAGATCTGGAGACATGCTTGGCCAGTCCATCACCTTTACCCTCAGCTTCTTTAGCAAGCCAGTGGTCGTCTTGGTGGTGTGTTTGGGGTCATTCTGTTGGAATACTGCCCTGCGGCCCAGTCTCCGAAGGGAGTGGATCATGCTCTGCTTCAGTATGTCACAGTACATGTTGGCATTCATGGTTCCCTCAATAAATTGTAGCTCTCCAGTGCCGGCAGCACTCATGCAGCCCCAGACCATGACACTCCCACCACCATGCTTGACTGTAGGCAGGACACACTTGTCTTTGTACTCCTCACCTGGTTGCCGCCACACACACTTGACACCATCTGAACCAAATATGTTTATCTTGGTCTCATCAGACCACAGGACACGATTCCAGTAATCCATGTCCTTAGTCTGCTTGTCTTCAGAAAACTGTTTGAGGGCTTTCTTGTGCATCATCTTTAGAAGAGGCTTCCTTCTGGGACAACAACCATGCAGACCAATTTGATGCAGTGTGCGGCATATTGTCCAAGCACTGACAGGCTGACCCCCCCAACCCTTAAACCTCTGCAGCAATGCTGGCAGCACTCATACAAAGACAACCTCTGGATATGACGCTGCACGCAACTTCTTTGGTCGACCATGGCAAGGCCTGTTCTGAGTGGAACCTGTCCTGTTAAACCACTGTATGGTCTTGGCAACCGTGCTGCAGCTCAGTTTCAGGGTCTTGGCAATCTTCGTATAGCTTAGGCCATCTTTATGTAGAGCAACAATTCTTTTTTTCAGATCCTCAGAGAGTTCTTTGCCACGAGGTGTCATGTTGAACTTCCAGTGACCAGTATGAGAGAGTGAGAGTGATAACACAAAATTTAACACACATTGCTTCCCATTCACACCTGAGACCCTGTAACACTAACAAGTCACATGACACAGGGTAGGGAAAATGGCTAATTGGGCCCAATTTGGACATTTTCCTTTAGGGGTGTACTCACTTTTGTTGCCAGCGGTTTAGACATTATTGGCTGTGTGTTGAGTTATTTTGAGGGGACAGCAAATTTACACTGTTATACAAGCTGTACGTTCACTACTTTACATTGTAGCAAAGTGCAATTTCTTCAGTGTTGTCACATGAAAAGATAGAATAAAATATTTACAGAAACAAGGGGTGTACTCACTTTTGTGAGATACTGTATATACGTTGCATTCAGTGTAAACTATATATACAGCGCATTTTTGTAGACTATACATACAGTGCATTCGTTGGTGTACAGTATATAATCCACTTCAGGCGGTGTATTAATATATATATATATATATATGCAGCCTAAAAAGACGGCATGGGGTCCTCCCCAAAATACATACCAGGCCCTTCTCTGGTCTGGATTTTAAGGGGAACCCCGCGCCAATTTTTTTTTTTTTAAATGGTGTGGGGGTCCCCCCAAAACCCATACCAGACCCTTATCCGAGCATGCAACCTGGCAGGTCAGGATGGGGGGGACAAGCGAGCACCCCCCCTCCTGAACCATACCAGGCCACATGCCCTCAATATGGGGAGGGTGCTTTAGGGTTCCTCCAAGGCACCTTGTCCCCATGTTCATGGGGGCAAGGGCCTCTTCCTGACAACCCTGGCTGGTGGTTGTCAGGGTCTGTGTGCGGGGGGCTTATCGGAGTCTGGAAGCTCCCTTTACCAAGGGGGCCCCCAGATCCCGCCCCCATCCCATGTGAATGAGTATCGGGTACATTGTACCCCTACCCATTCACCAAAAAAGTGTCAAAAAAGAAAAAAACACAGGAGACAATTTGGGACAAGTCCTTTATTAAAAAAGGGAAAAAAGTGTCCCTCAATGTAATCCATCAATCATGGCGCGCGACGACAAGAAAAAAAAGCGCAATAGCTCCTCCTCGATGGGGGCCTCCCGCCGACTGATCTGTTTGTGGTGATGGTTTATATGCAAGGGTGGGGCCAACCAGTGACATAATCCGGTGACCCAGCCCCTTCTGACATCATCTGACACCAGAGGGGGCGGGGCCACTAGGTTAAGTCACCAAGTGGCCCTGCCCTTGAGTATAAACTGTCACAGCAAAAATAGGTCAGTCGGCGGGAGCCCTCCCATCGGAGAGGAGCTATTTTGTTTTTGTTTTTTCTTATTTTTTGAAGAAGTAAACAATGCTGGGAACTCTGCAGGAAAGCCTGGGATCTTTAATTTTTTTTTTTATCTCAGGTTTTCCAGCCTGGAGGAGAGATGTGGGGTTATAGACCTGTCATGCACTATTCCTATTACAAGGGATGTTTACATTCCTTGTAATAGGAATAAAAGTGATCAAAAATTTTTTTTTTAAGGGAAAGTGTGAAAACAAAAAAATTAAAATAAAATAAACAATAACAATTTTTTTTTAAGCGAACGCATACGTAGGTCGCGCCCGCATATGTAAATGATGTAAATGCATTTAAGCGCATTTTATCATTAAAACTGTTCTTTTAAACAAAATACTGCACTATGAGAGGTCATTTCTCCTTTTCCCCATACGAGCAAATTTATTGGAAGGACTAGACGAAGGAAGTAGGTGACTGGAGTGCTCTGTTGGGGAGATTGCCGTTTGGCTTAAATGATATGCTGATTAACCTCAGAACATCTGGTGAGCCTCAGTGTGTTTAATGTTCTCACGTGGTGGCACTGGTGGAGGAGTTTTTAGGCTTGAAATCCTACCAGAAAAAAGAAGGGTGAGACCACCGAAAGCCGGCTTGTGTGTGGGAGGTCTTTTGTTTTAAATCACAGACAACGTTGTCTCTTTTTATTTTTCCAACTGTGGTGGTGTTTACTATTTTTCTTGTTTATTTATTTTTGAGCTAAATTTTCATGTCAGTTACCAATAAATCAGGTTATAATTTGGCTCCGTGACCCAGTATGAGTGCTTTCGGTGGTCTCACCCTTCTTTTTTCAGGTTAATATTTAACTCAGGGGTCTGCATCATAATTGATGAATAGCCATTGTTACTTGGGATCTCTATCCCTCGTACATCATTAACACTATTTACACCTTTACGGGGGACCTTTTAACAAATAGTTGAAATCCTACCAGCCTTACAGCACTTTCTGGACAGTTGAATTTTAAATGAACTGAGCACATGCACTTTATGTTACATTATTTGGGACTATTTAATCATATTGCGCTGCTGAAAACATTTTGTGTATTTTTGTTTTTTAAATCCTTGATGATGACTTTGGAAATTTACAAATTAAGCAATTTAGAAAGATATAGCACTGGGAAACTCTTTTTCAAAGATAAAAAGTGCATTTTATATACAACTACAGTGCTGCCCATAATTATTCATACCCCTGGCAAGTTTTGACTTAAAGTTACTTTTATTCAACCAGCAAGTAATTTTTTGACGGGAGGTGTCTCCCAAAAGATAATAAGACGATGTACAAGAGGCATTATTGTGGAAAAAAAAAACATTTCTCAGCTTTTATTTACATTTGAGCAAAAAGTGTCCAGTCCAAAGTTATTCATACCCTTCTCAATAATCAATAGAAAAGCCTTTATTGGCTATTACAGCAAACGCTTCCTATAATTGCAGACCAGCTTTTTGCATGTCTCCCCAGGTATTTTTGCCCATTCATCTTTAGCAATGAGCTCCAAATCTTTCAGGTTGGAGGGTCTTCTTGCCATCACCCTGATCTTTAGCTCCCTCCACAGATTCTCAATTGGATTCAAGTCTGGACTCTGGCTGGGCCACTCCAAAACGTTAATGTTGTTGTTTGCTAACCATTGCTTCACCACTTTTGCTGTGTGTTTTGGGTCATTGTCATGCTGAAATGTCCACTGGTGCCCAAGGCCAAGTTTCTCTGCAGACTGCCTGATGTTGTCGTTGAGAATCCTCATTTATTGCTCTTTTTTCATGGTGCCGTTTACTGTGATTTGGTTCCCTGATCCATTGGCTGAAAAGCACCCCCAAAGCATTAGGTTCCCACCACCATGTTTGACAGTGGGGATGGTGTTCTTTGGGGTGAAGGCTTCTCCTTTTTTACGCCAAATGAAGGAAACATCATTGTGACCAAACAATTCAATTTTTGTTTCATCTGACCATAACACAGAAGACCAGAAGTCTTCTTCTTTGTCCAGATGAGCTTTTGCAAAGGCCAAGCGAGCTTTTGTGTGCCTTATCTGGAGAAGTGGCGTCCTCCCTGGTCTGCATCCGTGGAACCCAGCAGTGTGCAGTGTCCGTTGGATTGTCTGCCTTGAGACACTGCCACCAGCAGAGCCCAGATTCACCAGGATGGCCTTGGTGGTGATCCCTGGATTCTTTTTCACCTCTCTAACTATTCTCCTGGCCAGCACAGGTGTCACTTTTGGCTTCCGACCACGTCCTCTGAGATTTTCCACAGTGCGGAACATCTTGTATTTTTTAATAATACTTTGCACTGTAGCCACTGGAACTTGAAAACATTTAGAAATGGCCTTGTAGCCCTTTCCTGACTTGTGAGCTGCCACAATGCGCAGCCGCAGGTCCTCACTGAGCTCCTTTGTCTTAGCCATGACTGTCCACAAACCAACTGCAGAGAGCTGCTATTTTTCACCTGTTGAGTTGATTAAAACAGCTGTTCCCAATTAATCAGGGTAATTAGGATGCTTTAGAACAGCTTGGAATGGTATAGAACTTTTGATTTTCCCACAGACTGACAGTTTGTGAAGGGTATGAATAATTTTGGACTGGGACTTTTTGCTCAAATGTAAATAAAAGCTGAGAAATGTTTTTTTTTCGCACAATAATGCCTCTTGTACATCGTCTTATTATCTTTTCGGAGACACCTATGTCATTTCCCGTCAAAAAATTTATTGCTGGTTGAATAAAAGTAACTTTAAGTCAAAATTTGCCAGGGGTATGAATAATTATGGGCAGCACTGTATATACAGTTGTGCTCATAAGTTTACATACCCTGTGTCAATATACCTTTGTGTCAACTTGTGTGCATGTTATCAGGCCAAAATCACTAGGGTATGTAAACTTTTGATCAGGGCCATTTGGGTAGTTTTTGTTGTCAGTATGATTTAAAAAGAGTAAACACAGTTGATTGATAATACATGGCTTCAGCCAAACACTAACCATGAGTGAAAGAAATGTTTTTGTGTTCTAATTCATATTCTCTGAAAAATGGCCAAGAAATCACAAATTCTGCCAGGGTATGAAAACTTATGAGCACAACTGTAGATCAGACCAAAATGAGGGACATATAAGGAGGAATGAAAGACAGAGGGACTTTGTTCCAAATGAGGGATAGTCCCTCAAATTCAGGGACAGATGGGAGCTGTGTGAATAGCAGGCTGCAGTGTGAGCTAAAGAGGAGAGTTGAAGATACACATCACTGCAGAATGGAGAGGAAGCAGGAATCAGGGCTGGCTGTAGCTCCCCCATGGGAACAACCATATTTTTAGGCATCAGGAGGGGTAGAGTTGCTGTACAGGCAGCAATGACAGAAAAGTAAAGTTTATTTTAATTTAATTTAACTTCTACTGCTCAGATTTTAATAGGGACAAGTGTGATGTGCGCAGGGACCCCTGAAAGACTTCATTTTTGTTCATGGGTTTAATTCTGCTTTAACATTGGGTCAATATTTTTTCCTTAGCATGTATAACGTATGAACTTTAATAGTTCATTTTATTACATGAAGGGGCTGTATGGTTCAATATCCAATAAAACCAAAGCCTACTACTAGAAGCTTAAATAAAAAAAGATCACTTGTGTGATATTAAAGTCATTGTAAAGTCTCGTTTTTTTTTTTTTATATATATTAAAATAACAAAAAAGTGGATTTGCACAGAGCAGTCCCAATCCTCCAATCCTCCTCTTCTCGGGCCCCTCTCTCCTGTTGAGTGTTCTCACAGCAAGCAGCTTACTATGGGGGAACCCAAGCTGAGCTACCATTTAGACACGGAGCCCTCTCTCTCTCCTGATTAGCTGACTGGCTTTGATCGACAGCAGCGGGATCCAATGGAGCCGATGCTGTGTCTCAGCCAATCGGAAGGGAGAGTCCCGGGCGGCCGAAACCCTCACGGACATCGCTGGATAGAGATGGGGCTCAGGTAAGTATTAGGGGGGCTGAGTGGGGCTACTGCATACAGAACACTTTTTATCTTACTGCATAGAATGCAGTAAGATAAAAAAACCTTCTGACTCTACAACCCCTTTAATAAAGAAGAAGACACTAATGTAACATGGATCCATCTGGGTTCATATACAAAAGGCAAATAGACTGTTCGGTTTGCTAGCTAATTTTCACTGTGCAAGAAATTTTAGTTTACTGAATAAACTGATGCTCTGTTGATTTCCATCCTTCAATCAAGTGAAACCAGAAAATTGGAATTTTGACTTACCTATAAATTCCATATCTTAGAGAACAGTACCAAGACAAAAGGTATTCATAGACCATGTTATATGCAGCCTACTTTCAGGTGATTGTGCCCTGGAAAAATAATAACTTGCTAGAGCCACTTCTCATGCATGCTCGACCCACTT
This sequence comes from Glandirana rugosa, assembly GCA_018402905.1. Taxonomy (NCBI): domain Eukaryota; kingdom Metazoa; phylum Chordata; class Amphibia; order Anura; family Ranidae; genus Glandirana; species Glandirana rugosa. Next base: position 461,083 of record BLSH010296286.1, read on the forward strand.
TTGAGACTGTTTTTAGTTAGAGATAGGCTAACAGTTCTAGCCGAGCAAGTTCGGCCCATACTTCGCCTGTTTGACCATTTGGCAAACATTAAATTTGCGGGTAGCTCGGAGGGATGTTCACCCGTGCATTCTAGGGCCCTAACTGGATGAAGCAATTAGCACTGTCAGAGCCTTGATTGGACAAAGTGATGATTACTTTCTCCAATCACGGCTTAGTACTCATAGTCCCACCCCATGCTATAAAAGCTAACTTCCTATAGCTAGCCAGCCCTTGTAGTGTGTTGGAGTGGCGAAAGATAGAGCAGTGCTCGTTTTGCTACTAGCAGTTCGTGTGTTCACTGTTCACTTATTGTGACTCTTGAGTGCAGAGTGTTAGTTTATTGTTAGTATAGTGTGTGAGAATAGTGCGTCAGTATAGTGTGTTAGTGTAGTGCAGTGTTTAACACAGCTGTACATTACATTTGTGCTGTATACAGTGCTGCTGTATACCTTTTTTTTTTGGTTGCTGCGTGGTTTTTTTTTTTGCATCTTTTTTTTGTGTCCCCTGCCTGCCCCCTTATTTTAAATTGTAAGCCGCAGTTTTCTGACTGCGATGTGATGTTCCCCCTTTTTTAATTTATTTTTTTTATAGTTTTTACATTTCTGTCTGCATCAGTCCTCAATTTAATGTGCACCAAACACCACTTTACAGTGAATAAAGTGCATCGAATTACATATTTTCCAGTATCTATAAAGTCTGGGAGGCCAACAAGGAGAGGCAGATTTTCCCATACCACTATGAGGGGGCCAACAGTGTCTGTGTCCACAAGCAAAGGTGAACGTGGTCCGTCCTCAGGCAGGGCACCTTTATCTCTGTTTAGTGATGTGGTCCATGCTATTCAGCCACAGCATGCAGAGGAGGTGGTGGACTGGCTTACTAAACCATCCTCATCCTCCTCATCCACTATGGCCCTTCAAGCTGGCACTAGTGCACAGCTGCCAGAGCGGCTTATTCTGCCTCCTTGTCTGCAGCTTCTCCTGCCATAGCTCCGGCATCATGCATTTAGGAGTCAGCTGAATTATTTGAACACAGCGTCAGCCACTTGTTGCTTGAGAATGCACAGACATTACTTGGTCCGGGTGTTAGTACTGGGGTAGAGGAAGGGACTAACATGAGCCAACAGAGAGTTGACTGATAAACATCAAATTGGCAGTCATGTTCCCCCAGCTGCAGCACATTGCCAAGTTGGCTCCAATGATGATAAGGAAGGAGGGGCTGCTGCTGATGATGTCACTGATGTGGCTTGGGTGTCGTATAGAGCAGAGGAGGAAAGTGAGGGGGAGAAACAACCCCAATGAGGTAAGATGTCCTCCAGAGGCAGGCATCATGCAAGAGTAGAGAGCAGCCATCCGATTGTGAAGCTGTTATCTCCCGGCCCACTTCCCAGAGCTCAGCTGTGTGGGCCTTTTTTATCACATGTGCAGCCGATTGCACTGTTGCAATTTGCAATCTCTGTTGCAAGCAGATCAAGTGTGGCAAAAGCACCAGCCATTTGGGTACCACATGCTTGACAAGGCATTTAACCTCCTTGTTGGCAAGAGCACCTGAATGCCACGCACAAGGGTCCAAATTCTTCTCTTCCTCACCTCTCATGCTTAACCCCGCTATATCTCATGACCTCTCAGCAGCCACCACTGAAAGGGATGATGGTATAGCAAAGGGTGTCACAGGTCCTTGCAACACATCTGCCAACAGCAAACCAACAGCTGTATAGTATAGCAGGCAAATTTCTCTGCCACAGCTGCTGCAGCACAAAATAAATACACTTCCTGCCACCTACATGCCCAGCGTCTAAATGCCAGCTTGTCAAAATTGCTGGCTTTACAACTCCTGCCTTTCCATCTGGTGGATTCTGCCCCCCTCCGTGAATTTGCTGTACCACAATGGCACGTCGCCAGGCGCTATTTCTTTTCCCGTAAGGCCATTCCAGCTCTGTAACATCACATGGAAGGCAATGTTTTGGCATCGTTGGGCAAGGCAGGTCCACCTTACTGCTGACTTGTGGTCCAGCAAGCATGGACAGGGTCGATATATTTCATTCACATCACACTGGGCAACTCTGCTTGCAGCTAGGAAAGATGCAGGACAGGGCTCAGTGCTAGAGATTGTTTTGCTGCCACGTCTCCATTCAGCTGGTGGTGATGATGCGAGATCTGTCAGCTGCACCCCTCCTCCTCCTTCTCCATGCCCTCCTCTGCTGGATTGTCCTATGAACCACTAGTACCCCCTAAGCATTTAAGGGGCCATTCAACATCACAGACTAAAATATGCTATTTGGTCTGCCTAGGGGACAAGAGCCACACCGGAGCAGAGATTCTTTCAGCTCTGCAGGGTGGTCTGCCCAAAGGTGGTCTGCCCAGATGTGGTTCACGGCACGGAAGCTTGAGCCAGGAATGGTGGTGTGTGATAATGGCACTACCCTTCAACAGGTACCCAGGTTTGCAAGATCTTCTAAAGCAGGCCAGAAGAGTCTGTACCTATTTCAGGTGGTCATACACAGCCAGTGTTTGGTTGGCTGGAATTCAGCAGGAATTCCACCTGCCCGTAAACTGGCTGATTTGTCACATACACACCAGGTGCAATGCTGCAGCAGAGGGCCGTCAATGAGTACTTGTGTGAGTGTGGCACAAAAACAGGCTCAGGGTACCTCAGCTTTTTTTCCCCATGCCAATGGCTGCTGATAAAGGATGCATGCACTATACTGTCGCCATTTGAGGAGGCAACAAGGATGGTGAGCCGTGACAATCCATGAATCAGTGACACAATCCCTCTTGTGTTCTTGCTGGAGCAGAGTTTGTGTGGCGTGGGTGATCAGCTTCAAGTGGAGGGGTTCCCCAAACAAGTAATCCAACCATATGTCAGGTTTAAGGGCTTCCTGCCCGTGTTTATTTACTCAGACAATAAGGATGAACAAAAAGGTCTCCCTCGCAGGGGTGGAAAAATCAGTCCCGCAACCAAAACATCCATTAACTGAAAAATAAGCCTCCTGGCTAATGGACAGACCTCACAAGGTCTGCTTCAGACCTGCAAGCATGTTCATTCACAGCCTGCTCCTTCTCTCTCAGCACCACACTGATTACACCCAGGTCAGGAAAAATTATACCCCAGGGGAGCAAGGTGTGACTTAATACTTAACCCATTGCTGCCTACAGACCTCTCCCTGCCACCCATTTACCTTAGGAATCTCAGGATTCTATGTGGCAGATATACTCCATCCACAACTGACATGGGCTGTTTGTCACAGTGGCATTATGGACAGGGCACTCGAGGCAGTGCAGGGGAGGAAGAGGAGGACTTCCTTTCCTCTCAAGGCCCGCCCTATGCAAATATTTTTCTTGCGATGCCACAGAACACACAAGAGGAGGAGGCAGATTATGGCAGTCAGCTTCAACATCTCAGTATCTGTATCAAGTGGTGGAAGATTATCTAGGGGCAAAAACAGGCTTCCCAGAAGATGATCCACTGTGTTTCTGGGTCATGAGAATAGACTACTGGCCAGAACTTGCCCAGTATGCAATTGAGCTGCTGGGCTGCTCTGCATCCAGCATGCTTTCTGAACGGGCATTCAGTGCTGCTGGAAGTTTTGTGAGAGATAAAAGAGCACTTCTGTCCACAGACTCTGTTGACTGGCTGAAATTTGTAAAAATGAATCAGTCCTGGATTAGCAGCGGCTATCAATCCCCTGATACAGATGTTGCTGATTAAGTGTTATTGGGCTCACAAATCTCTGCAAGACTGTCTAGGCTGCCTAGCTTTGTGGGTGTTGTTTTTAGCTTGAAGTAATTCTTGGTATAGGTTTCATGGGAACAATTAACACCCAAGAACCAGTTTATCCACACCTGTTTGACAGGTGCATCAAATTTAATTTTTTACAGCAAGGCCATATCCTGCTTTCATCAAGGTGAGTGTACCAACAACACCCAAAGACCAATTTTTCCACAAAGATTTGACATGGTGTCAAATTTTAAAAATTTTACAGCAAGGCCAATTCTTGCTTTCATCAAGACTACCTCTAGAAGCTTACAGGGTGAGGGCACCAACAATACCCAAAGACAATTTTTTCCACATCTGTTACTTCTGTCCAAAGTCTGCAAAAGAGACGCCAGACTTTATAAGAAAAATGTTAATCTTGGCCTGAGTATACAATAGTTTGGTTTCTTCTCATAAGGCTTGTTCACTTTGGTGCAAAAATGTGTTTTTTCCATCCAAAGTCTGCCAAAGACACCAGAATTTATCCTTAAAATCTCTAATCTTGTTCTGAGTGCACTAAATTGTGGCCCCAAGGTGTTGTTTACTAAATAAAGAAAGCTTACAAGGAAAATCAATTTAAATATATTTTTTTCTTTATAAATGTCAATTTTTCTTCAGCGGGTTCTATACACAGTACAGATGTGCCACTTTACAGTCAAACTAAGGGGACCCCCCCTTTTTTAAAAGTTGTTTTTGCATTGGTACATATCCCCCAGGGAAGTACCTGGGCTCCCATACCCTTTTTATGGCCAATAACGTGCATATAAGTCTTCAAAATGGGGACTATTGTAAAATTCTCATTGTCTTAAAGCACAATTAAACTGAATCTGAGCACCACAAACCGAAAATACTATATAATACATTTTTAATACTTAGAGCAAACTCGTCCATCTATCCATACTTCCATGCTTTATTTTGTTGAGAAATCGCTTTGAAAAACACTGCCCTATCAAATGATTTACGTAACACTTACTTCCTGGAACCCATCTGCCCTTAGGCCAGACTTGCAGGTAGGAGAGCATGCTCAGCTGAGAAAGCCCTTCCTCCCCTCTTCCAGATGAAAGGAAAAAAAATGTAATGAAAACTCCTGGGCTGTATGACATCATTTTGGCCTAAGCTAGAAACCAGCAATTAACTGAAGAAGATTTAAACAAGTAAATATAATATGCCTAATTATTTATTTACTAAGGCTAGCAGCAAAAGGATTCAAAATAGTTAATGTTGATTAAGAGAATTTAGTTCTGCTTTTCCTGTACAGTACAGGACACAGGGCTTGTATTCACAGACCATGGGACCTCCAGAAGCAATAAACTGAGGGGTGGGGAAAAACATAGCAAACAGAACTTCCAAGATGCCTACAGAAAAGCAAGAGTTGGAAACCCAAAAACACTCAAATGAAAGTTTGATAAAACCTGGAGAACGTATAAACAGGGACTAGCCCCTGGCCTTGAAAATCTGGGATACAGATGACTGATGCTGGAAAGCCAACAGATTTGGTGGGATATGCTCTGAGAGGAAAAGAAGTAACATTTTCCTTAAGGGTGCAGGTCCTGGAAAGAAGTTGTCTTATCCACCTGGCAAAGGTGGAGTGGGAGGTAGGATGTCCTCTATGAGAGCCTACAGGTAAGACAAAAAGAAAAGGATCTTTACAGGAAAAAGGCTTCTATCTCAGAAACATGCCTAACAAACGTAATGGCCACCAGAAAGGTATACATGCATAGGCATGTGCGCAGGGGGTGTGCCAGGTGTGGTGCTGATTCCCCCTAGTGCCTGGGCCTCCCATTGTGGTGTGCCCCCTCACCCCAGTGCTGCTGACTTCTCTCCTTTCCTCTCCCCCGGCTGCTGCGGGGATGTTTCAGGATGGAGAGAGGGGAAAGGGGCTAATTAATATGTCATTTACGGCCATTCTAGGACAGACAAAGGTAGGGGTAATCCAGAGGGCTTCATTTTTGAGGACTTATAGCGAGCACGTGTTTTGCAAGCCTTTACATAGGAACAGGAGTCTTTTTGGAGAGAGGACCACCAAAGCCTGCGAGAAACCAAAGAAAATGTTTTAGTAATCCCTGGGTGCCTAGCCATCTTAGTGTCATGTGCTTTTGAAAACACTTTAAGCCTAAAGTGAAGGGGAAGAAACAGCTTTCTAGGGGTAGATTGAGTGGAACACAAGACTGATCCTTTAAAAAAAAGAGTCCAAAAGGTCAGGGAGAAAGGCCCACATTGCTTGTGCTGGAGGTAAGATATTGTGAAAAATAGAAGTTTCCAAACAGGGCTCAAGGCTGTGAGACAGGGGACAGGCCAATCCACCACTGCTTTGACATTATCGGGATCCATGCTCATTCAATCAGAAGAAATGATGTATCGCAAGAACTGGATCTGAGTTTGTTTGAACTTGCATTCCTCTAATCTCTAATTTGATGTAAAGTTGATTCTGCCTTAGTCTCTTGAAGACAGAACAGACATGCTTGCGGAGTTCCTCCAAATTATCAGAAAAAATGAAAATATCATCCAAATATGCTATTACAAATTGGTCCAGCAAATCTCTTCGAAAAACATCATTAACCACTTACCAACCGGAAGGTTTTCCAGCTTTAGGACCAGAGCATTTTTTGAGATTCGGCACTGCATCGCTTTAACTGACAATTGCGCGGACGTGCGACGTTGTACCCAAACAAAATTTGCATCCTTTTTTTCCCACAAATAGAGCTTTCTTTTGGTGGTATTTGATCATCACTGCGTCATTTCTGATCACCGCTATAAACAAAAGAAGAGCGACCATTTTGCAAAAAAACCCAAATTTCTTACTTTTTGCTAAAATTCAAATCCAAAAAAAAATATATAAAAAAACATTTTTTTTCACCGGTTTTGGCCGATTTATATTCTTCCTCATATTTGTGATAAAAAAAAAAAAA